>CM057163.1:26293293-26361861 GCA_029962745.1 Echinometra lucunter | reverse complement strand
AAACAATTCTTTTTTAACCATTTTGAAATGTCAAAAATCAATAATTTTGTCACACTGAACAAAAAATACATTATAAATAGATGATTGAATAATCAAGAATTTTTCCCTTTTCTTTTTAGAAAATGAAATAAATTTGAAATAAAAAAATATTGCAAGCAAGCGAAGCGAGCGAGCCAAAAATTACCATTTTTCTGGTTTTCAATCACATTTTCAAATAGAAATTCTATATGATGAGCGAGCGAAGCGAACCAGCTAAAATAACCACTTTTCTGGTCTTCAATCGCATTTTTAAACAAAAATTCGAAAATATGATGAGCGAGCGAAGCGAGCGAGCCAGAAACAAGCGCTTCTGGTTTTAAATTGCATTTTCAAACAGAAATTCTAAAATATGATGGTTGTTTATGACAGAAATTTTATTAACTAATTAATTCAAATATCATTTGTACACGCCATCCCCCCTCTCAAAAAAGTGTCGGGGGGGGGGGATATATCTCCCCCATACCCCCAGGATTTACGCCAATGCTCATAAGTGAAATTGGTTAGGTTTTAAATGAATAAATAGGGTTAATTGCATGACCCAGTCCTCTCTTTTCCCCATACTTTTTTTTTTCTTCATCTTCTTTTTTCTCCTCCTCCTCCTCTCCTTTTTTATTTTTTATTTTTTGTTTTGTTTCGAGTTTTTTTGTTTTCGGATCACTTGAAAAATCATATCGGGTCATTAAAACTTAAATATGACATGGATGTTAGTTTCATGGATGTATCTTTCATGATCTGAATTTGACAAAACTGCCAAAGGGTCTAGCAGACTGTTTGGCCACATGCACGTCGTTCACAATATTTTGGCCGATGATTAAGAAAAGACTCCTTTTTTATTTGGTAACCTTCTTTACCCTGTTATCCCAATTATTGAATCATTCCATGCAAATTGATTAGCTGATTAATTTCATTCATTCATTCATTCATTTATTGATTTGTTTATTTATATATTCATTCATTTATTCATTTATTTGTTTATTTATTCATGTACTTATCTATCTATTTATGTATTTTTTTATTTATTCGTTAAGAGGTGTATTGAAAGAAGACACCTTTTCATCGTTACTGTTAAAAATTACTGTCGAATTTACATTAAGTTTCTGGGAGCAGGGTTGCCAATAATTTACTGCATTCCTTTGTACAGTATTATACCATTTATGCTACGGTAAAACTGTAAACAACTGTAAACAACAGTAAAATAGACTGTTTAACTGTAAATGATACAATATTTTACTTTACGGAATTTACGAAATTTACAGTAAAAATACTGGCAACTCTGGCAATACAGTAAATGTTTGTGGGTTTTTTTTTTGTTTTTTTTTTGTTGTCAGTCTCATCAGCGCTTTTGATTAGGCAACTAGATATTGGAGCTCTATAAATACTTGGATTGGATAGGATTGGATTGGAACTCTACTGCAAGTAATTTACTATAAATTCCTAGGGCAATGCTTCTTCAGCGTTGAAGATTAGCTTCAATCTGCTCAATCGGACTTAACGCACATGCCTTAGGCATTTTGAAGGAAACCATGCATTTAGACGTGCATGATGCTGCTGATCAGGGTAGATGGTGGGGGTAGAACAGTCCGGGTCCTCCATCTCACTTTTTGAACTCGTGAAAAATGTGTCCCCTTTCCTATGCCCCTTTCCTTATTGAAAATGCCCCTTTTCAAGTTCCAATGATAATAGTAATAGTAATAATAATGATAATAATGATGATAATAATAATAATAATAATAATAATCAATAATAATAATGATAATAATTATCATTATAGTTATAACAATGATAATAATAATGCATTAAATAAATTTGTACCTCGCATAAATAAGAGTATTTTGTTGAACAATATTATATTATATGAGAGAAAATCCTTCTTCCAAAGGAGGTTAGGTCCAGTTTTTGCTCCAAAAGGAGTTAGGTCCTAAAAAATTAAAATAATTTTAAAAAATAACAATAGCCGTGTAGATTTCTTTAAAGAGTCATTTTGCATAATATGATGGTCTAGAATTAGATCTAGAATTGTATCTTCAACCAACATTGCTGAAAGGAATACAAAAACTTGAATTTTCTCAGAAATTCCCTCACTGGACCTAACCCCTTTTGGAAAGGAACTCTTCATTTATTTCTGACAATTATCGAAGCCTGTCCTATTACGACTGACAGAGCCGTCCGCTGTCGGTAGTATGAACCCTCTGAAAAGTGCAAGAATGCCCAAAGGACCAATAAGAAGGGGCCCATAAACTGCCAGGAAGGTCACAGGGGAATAGCCCTACTATTAGATTGAGAGAGACAAAATTATTATCATGTTCATGTATGATTTATTGTAAACATGCATAATTCAGCCTTTTGGGCTGCCTGCTATGTACTTTAAACAATAAACCATTACTACTACTACTGCTAAAATGAATGAGAAATCGTAAAAAGACGAAGAATGCATTGAAATCCAAAGGAATGAAAATAAAAAGAGAAAGGGAAGAGAAGGGAAAAGAACGACAAGAAATGATAGTAATCATACAACAGAAACATTAAACCAAATTAACAACAACAAGGTTTGATCATGGCAGCATTTTATTTTACCAAACCCATTATGATGTAGTAATGTTAAAGCGTACTTGCACATAAAATTTGTAATTCCATTATATGATTGTTCCATAGTCTAAATATGTAGTATTGTATTTAAGAATTCAAGGAAATGATAGTCATTATTGAATTATTCAAAAATAGAATCATTCACTGATTAAAAAATAGAATCACCGCTATATTAACGCTCATTAGAGGTCCCTTACATTTTCTTTGAGGTGCTTGGTATTTTCTCAGAATTGACCTTTATCATATCATGTTCAACATGAAATGTAATCCGACATCTACGTTCGGAAGTATTTTCACTCTAATATACGTGACATACTGAAGAATTCCAGAAATCCACAGAATTAAAATCACTGTAAAAAAGACAAACAAAAAATACAAAGGAAATAGTGGATATTAATGTAAATCATGTAAAAAAAAAACCGTTATATTTGTTTAGTACCGGGAAAATAAACAACTTCTTACATGCTTAAAATTGCAGTTGGTATTATTTAAACCAAAAACTAACACCATCTGTTGAATATCCTCCCTCCCTGTTTTTTTTTTTTTTTTTTTTTTTTTTTTTTGGGGGGGGGGGGGTTGTGGTTTTTTAGGGGCTAATATAATTTTTGGGTTTGATGATCTAAGCTATGATACAATCTTCTGTTTAATACACCATCATTATTCAAGATAAAATGCACCCGATTAAGTAAGATGATTATAAGATGATTATAATACGAATGTTTAAGGCTATTAACAACGGACTAACTTAATATCCTAATTCGAATTGTTCTTGATAATAAGATTACAAAACATCATCAAAGGAGACTCTCTACTGACTTAAGATCCATCATATATCAGGCATGTCTTAAAGCTCAGGTACAGTTCCGGTAGCTAGGGAAAAGTTGATGTAAAAATGGTTGAATATGGTCATTACATCAAATGATATGTGTGCGTGTTTCTCATGCATAATTTGAAGTGAATTTTAGCGTAAATATATAATGAGAATAATGGCTACACCCCGCAGCCCCACAACGATAACAGCATTTCATGGTAACTTGTACTATTTTACAATAAAATTCAATAACATGCAGCCGGTATATCAGGCACCCATATGTACAGTACGGACTCTATTTTGCTCGTAAATTTTTCTAAGATCCGTTGTCGACTTGAGGTGTCTCGACCTTAAGTATCCCGACCTCAGGTGGTTTTTCAGGTGTGCATGTCGATTTTAAGTTGCCATGTCGCCCGCGCCGACACGTATACAGTATAGTACGGGCTCTATTTTGATCAAAATTTTCTGGGTCCAGTTGTCGAGTTGTCCAGGTGTCCCGACCTTAAGTGTCCCGACCTTAGGTGGTTTTTCAGGTGTGCGTTTCTATTGCTGCATATATATATATATATATAATGAGGGAGCTACGCAATTATAATTTTTTTCCAATGTAACTCTTCACCTACAATATCACAATATAACATGCCTTAGAAACATAGTACTTGTAATTTGCTGACTAAAATAAACATTCAACTACACTGATTTGACAGACGAAATGAAACTTATATGAGATCACACTATATGATTTTAAAATGAAACTCGTCATCTATGATAATATGTAAGTATAACATGTCTTAGAAGCATATACTGTACTAACTCAGATAAACAATTAACTATGTATGACAACAGAAATCTAACCTGCCTATTAAAATGAAGACATTTTACTAGCTAAAAACAGAACTTGTCAGATACTGCAATATAAGAACATCACCCGATTATATTTGGTTATAAGATATAATGGGCTGTATCGATAAAAGTAGCAATTACTTGGAAGCTAAACGTACTTAGTGATAGCTAATATGCTAAAGTAAATGTTAAAGCGTTCACTTTCTCCCGGCCTTTTTAATGACCGGAGATATATATACCCCCCAGTAAAAAAAAAAAAAAAAAAAAAAAAAAAAAAGCGGAACGCCGGATTTTCAGAATTTTACCTTTAAAAAAAAATGTAATTTTTGATATTATTTGGTAAAGCATCCTCTACTGAACCAAAAATATGGTATATTTTTGCATATTTACTTATTTCGTTTGTTTTATAATTCATGTGATGTCATTTACGTTTGTAAATGTTTGATTTTTTTTATTATTGTTACAATTTGTCTTTGTGGAAATGGAAATAGAGTGAACCACTGTATTGAACTGATGCAGAGATTCAAGAGCATGATACCACGATTACAGAATTTTTTCAGTAATTTTGATTCTATTTCTCTTTCTGAAAATCAAGTCCTTTTCAAATTTCGCATGTTTTTGCGACCGATGAAAGTAGAATTGTGTCGGGGATTACCTTTCATAACTATGGCATGTTCCTGCTGTTGACAATGCATCAATGGATTTCCGCAAACATCGTATAGGTAAGAAAGGCCTTTCCGGACACAATCTTGGTCGTTAAAAACATGCGAAACGGGCTTATAATTTTTAGCCAAATTCACCGAAAAAAACCGATAATCTGCCTTTCCGCTTTTTGGGAGGACATCCGGTATAGCTCAAGCACTGCCTACAGTTGTTCCAAATACTTAAAACTAGCATCTCCTTCGGCTCTATGTAAAAGGTTATCACTTAAATATTTCTAAGGCTCCTGCTACGACAGGTATATATGTGGTTTGCCAGGTGGTAATGTTTGAAAGTTTACAGTAGGACTCTGCACTCCAACATCAGATAAAGATGCTTTCATGAGAGCACAGAGGAGATAAGTACTTTAAGGCGTAAGCCTTGTCAAAAGTTTTTCTCCCAGCTCAATTTCCAAAATTGATGCAGGACATACTGCTTTTAAATGTAGCCAAACTGGCTATAATATTCAACTTTTATGCATAAATTTTGAAACAGAAGAGAAAAGAGAGGGCATTTTGAAATTTGAAAATAAGACTAGTAATTTACATGATGACTTTTGTCCTTGCAAAACGTAAGCTACTTTGAGGGGAGCTAGCGAAATTTTTGAACAAGGAAAATTCCTCCTTCTCATATAGGCATTTCCTAATCAGGCAAGCCTTTGTGTACAAAGAACAAAACCTTTCATTTTGATTCTAAGTGAAGTTAGAATAGGAATGTTAGCTAATGTTATAGTCGCGGAAGAGACTGCTCTCAGGGATACCAGCTTCTGCTTCTTTTCGCTATGCAATATTACTTACTTGGAAAATCCGAATATGCAAGCAGAAGGTTAGAAAAAGCCTTGCTAGGCGTTTGTTAGTTTTATCTATACGGCCCAATGTCTATGAAGATGCTTTGCTAGCCTGAAATACATTCAATTTCTGATTATGTTATAAACAAAAAATCGTCTTAGAAAAGTATATGGTACCGACTATATGTAACATTTGACAATGAAATACATTCTTGTCTTAGCTTATAATTTACCTTTTCCCCAATAACACTGTTTAATACACCTCGTCTTAAAAGAACGTACATCATGTTGACGTAAGATTAACAATGATTACGCAATTTAACCAAAATGGCTCAGGAGAAGAAGCTTTACCAGCTTGAAAAACAACTTGTCTCCGATTAAAGTCCACCATGAACTTGATGAACACTACTAGTCTTAGAAGCATACATCTTATTTATTAAATTATTGAACTATAATATGTCTTGGCCTACAAATAAACTCGAGCGCTCTTGAAAGCCTTATTACGATTAAGACTGAATGTCAGACATGATCATTAAAAATATGCATTAACCCACATTTTATTTTTACAGATGTAAAGCTTTCCATCCTTTTTAAAAAATGATTTTGTGTGTCTAAGCATGTGTGTTGTGTTAACATGAATTTTAATGGGCTGTCGACGAAGGACTCTCTTATGTCTACGTAAAGCGAAATATGACACGAAGATATTTATGCATAATTATACGTTTTTATTGAATTGCTATATATCATTTTAATAGCTTACACTTTCTTCAATGAAAGTATTGTTTGCACATCTAAAGGCAGCTAACTATGAAAAAAAAAACCTTTTAAATTGTACAGAAAAATCACCAAGAGGAAAAAGACGGGCAATGAGATAGTTAACATGAACAACAAGACACTAAATCATACTAATGATTATGTTTTGAACAATTAAAACAATAATGAATATGAGGATAACATAGGCGACATAAAAAGAGCACTGTAAATGGAAGTAATAAATGGATCTTTAGACATTTGCAGTAATTCATCAAATCGTGTGAACTCTATCACCATCCCTCCTTATAGATTCACACAAACTTTGAATACATCATGATCACAAAATGACAATGATCCCTTTCATGGCATGTTTGTATAAACATATTTCCTCTTCCCATCTACGAAAATGAAATGCACCAATGGTTAATGATTGAGAGCTAGTCAGAATGAGATCTCTTTATTTCAATTTTAACATGCATACCATAATGACATATTTCATGAATTTAAACACCTGTTCATTTGTCATTACTAATACAAATGACAAAATCTATTATCTGTGTCTGGACTAGAAGTAAAGAAACCCGCTACCATCAAAATATAATGGATCGAGCTTGCGTGAAAAAATGGAGCTGTATTATCGACAAAACATAAACGAAAACTTAATGTCCTCAAAAGACATAGGTTAATTAGATTTTATTCAACGTTGGTTGATTTTAAGTCTGCACAATGCAAACAAGGATATATTGAAAACCAATTGAATACAACGGTTGTCAGTAACAAAGAATCGCAGGTCATCGGACTCCACATCGGTGGCTCCTCTGCATATCTTATAGATCATCCTTCATTAATGTAGTAGGCCTTAAATATATCACGAAAGAACCACGTCTACTTCCTGCAGTAGGCTCGGGCCTTGGCTTAGTAGTACATAGGGTTGCGTTCAATTGACATCTGTACAAATAGGGGGAGGGAGAAGGTTAAAGTGGCACAATATGAAAAAAAAAGACAGAGAACATACAGAGATTATGTAAAAAAAAAATAATGTAACAATGACATTCCTTGTTAGCTTTGACAGCAAATGTTTTTCGTACACACACTATTAACTCATTATTGGATATGAACCAGAATCCAAGACTGCCACACTGTTTGATTGTATGTTACTTATACAATGTACGTGTGTCTTAAGTCGACGACGGCAGTGCAGCGATTGTGCCATTGGTCAAATAAAGCTGCTGAGGAGTTAGTAAGCATACATAACCAACTCCCTCACTCCTTTTATCCTATCAGAAATGAAACTGTATCCTTAAAATTTCCCCCCCCCCGAAAAAAAACAACTCAGATTCAGACTAAAATAAAGAATAATCAAGAATATAATACGTAGAAAATCAAGAATATAATACGTAGAAAATCAATATCAGGCTACATGTTTACTAAAAACTATAGAAAGGGAATCAAATATCTAGGAAATGCAACTTGCCAATTGAATGATATCAGTGATTTATTTCCTGTTTTTCAGGAAACACAATGAGTAAACAGAAACAGAAAAGGGATGTCAAGAAATCTTTTATTTCCGATCAAGTATCCAGTACATTTCCCAGGCAAACTCTGACGACAAAAAAACGTAGAAGTGTTTATTGAAAGTGTTTTGTCCTTACTCCTATCAAAGGTGGATTGAATGAGAGAGGGTGTGCGGTTGAAAACTTACATTCTCAGATCCGTCAGCAACGTAAGGTGTGCTGAATTGATCGTCATCACGTTCCTGCCTCTGTATAAAACAAAAAAAAAAGAATAGTGCACAGTTATGATATCCGAGTGACATGCAAACGACACAGATGAATCTTCAATGCAATACAACTTAAACAAAAACGAAACAAAAAATATGTGGTGCAAAATAATCATCTTCATCATTTTCTTCTTCTTCCAGGTTGGTCCCTTTTCATCAGGCATCACCATGTTATATATTGTATAGTTCTCTCTTATCTACTTGGCTTCTCGAATGAAGAAAAATTACGATATAATGAGGTGATTCTATGATTTATTGTTGAAAAATGTAAAGAAAAATCACTACGGCAAAAGGAGATTTTCAGGTAATGATAGCCTGGTATGGTGTTCGACTTCCTGCCATGGCATAAAAGTTCTTTGACAAAAGTGAAATTGCTCTACATGCTGCTGAGGCAACCATGGAGAAAATAATACACTTCCACCACATTGAACATTAAGTTGTCCCCAGCAGCAGCAATGGCAATACACCACAGCTGCAGCTGTTAATGATAAAGATATTGCCAGAATTATACTAGGACATTGTTTATTCCATTTATATGCCTACTTTTGGAGAAGTGAGAAAAGAAGCCTTTAAAAGGGCTCAATATATATGACCATACTTTATTACTTCTACTACTACTAAAGTTTGTCCCCCCAAAAATTACGATGGGCACATAAGTATTGATAATGAAAGAAACCATTGGCAGTATGAAAAGTCATTCTAGATTATGAAACTATAACTATGCCTCTACCAGTCAGTGAAGACCCCGTCTGATTCGGTCCAGTAGTCACGAAGAAAAACATATTTTTGAGACGGACGTATTAGGTTCTTCCCGCCCAAGTTTGGACAGATGGAGAACTAAAATCACAATGGACAACCCTACTATCCTTTTCAATGGTTTACACTTTACAAAGGAAATTGCTATTCTGTTTTGATTTGCTATGATTGTTATTGCAGTGGTGCATCATCATAGGTAATTATTTTTTGTAGTCCAATAGTCAAAGGATCAGTGAGTTTAGGTAAAGCACGTCATTGGTCACTTTACTTCATCTACTGATCAATTATGTCCTTGACATCCACAAAACGAAAATATCTTGTTCACAGGAGACTAGTTTACCATTTTTTTTTCAAATTTATGCATACTATTTCGACACAGATTGTTCCAGATTATGAAGAAAAAAAAATTGCTGAAAGGTCAAGACAAGGCATTTATAAAATAGTCTCATAGCTTGTCTTATAATCAATGAATTTTATTACTTTACAAATGAACAACATCTTAAAACTCTAAAAACTGCTCATTTTTTCTCATTCAGAATTCATTTTGTTTTGGAAAGCCATATCCACATTATCTTCGTTTGCAACAGCAACAACAACAACAACATCAAGGATGATGCTATGTCAAAATATAAATTGTTTTCATCACATCAAAAGCACAAATGAAAATATAGTAATTTCCTTTGGAAACAATTCAAAAAGGAGTGTGATTTGTCCATAGTGCTTTAAGGGTCCCCTTTGTTCAAACTTGGACAGTAGGGACTTATGGCATTGTTTAAAAAAGCCCCTATTTCTCCGTGACTACTGGATCAAATCAGACGGGGTCTTCACTGACCGGTAGGGACATAGTTATGGTTTCATAATCTACAATGACTTTTCGTATTGCAAACTGATTTCTTTCATAACTGATACGTACAGGCTCATCGTAATTTTATTTTTTATTTTTTATTTTTTTTTTTTTGGGGGGGGAACAAACTGTACTACTACCACTACCACAACCACTACTTCTACTGCTATATACATATATAAATAACAATATTTGATAAATAAAAAACATGATTTTCTTCTACAGCACATATTACATTATAGATGCTACACATTTATGCGCTACCAAAGGACTTTGGACATTATATACTTCCCCGATTTTAGGTCAAGCAACCATAGCACTCAGTGCCTTCAAAGAATACCTTCTACCAGCTGCCCACTTACTAGACCTGGGCCAAGAGTGTCAAATGGAGATTAATTTCTTGCAAAAGGACGTTAAGTGCCTTGTCAGGGATTCGAACCCCGTACCTGGGCGTTAACAATCGACCAAGACTTCTAAACTGCACTATACAACGCCTCTATGAAAAAAAATTAATACAACTAATAACAATGGTCTGACTTGTTTACCCAGGGTGGCCTCATCAGCAATAAATACTGTTCTCTCCGAAGGCCATGAAATCATGGCTTTAGCACAGTAATCAGGGCGCTTAGTGCGTTGAAAATATTGGCTATAAATGTCCTTGAAAAAGACAAATTTCGTGCCAGAATATAAGAATGTACCTCCTGATCTGCCGATAAAATCCACGAAACCACAGCACTTAAAAGGTAGCCAGCCCGTCCTTTTTGAAGACCTAATTCCCTGACTCTGTCATCATTTGAGAGAAAAACTATATATTTTATCCCTGAAATTGACAAAGCGTGAAATTTGATTTAAGAAAATAATCTTCGATAATTTATCACAGTTTACTTTTATTCGTACCACGGAAAAATTTGAAGATTCGAAATTTAATTCGACCATTAGTGAAAATAGCTCCCTCATCTGAAAAATAGCGCACAACGAACGGATTCACGTTTCAAGCGCTGCTATAATGTATGGTACGTGTGGTGGGCGAGCGCGCGAGCTGCACGGCTGATCTGAGCTAGCTAACTAGCTAGCTGGCTAGGCTGCCCTACATATCTACGGTACGGCCGGTGAGCTAACCCGACTTCCTTATTCAAGGTTGTTAGCTAGATTTTCATTTTTATATTAATAACTTAAGCAACGTATGACCGTAAGATTAAAATAAACATCAGAAGGGCATATCCTAAACTCTTGCCAAGTTGTATGGATTATCGCCGATTTTGCAAAAGGGACGGGCTACCTTTAATTCAGCAAGTTACTTACGTAGCCTGGTCGATTCCCATTCCTTTGCCTGCGCAGCTCCCGATCCTGTGTAAGTCTATTCACGACTTGTCCGACGGCAAACTCACGCTGGTCAAGAGAAAGATCTGGAGAAGAATCGTTATCACGAGATCCCATCCAGGAATCGCCACTGTGGAAGAAAGGAACTCCCCCGTCGTAATGCTCGTTGATTCGCTGCCTACGGGGAAAACATGAAATAATAATATACAGCTTATACTGAATGTCACTTCGAGAGAAAAAAGGCCTATACTGACATCATGCATGAAGAATGGAAGCTCCTAACGACTTAAGTCATTTCCCCTATTTTCTTAAAACCAACTGATGTGCTGTCCACTTCTTTTCTGTTCAGGTTTATGTACAGTTTTGGTATGGGTAAGCCACTATTCGAAGTGCTTGCTGCCAAAAGGTGCTTTATCCACTTTTTGGCAAAGTTGAGTAATTAACGTCATTGCGTTATTCTGGTGGATTATTTAGATATGAAAACAAAAAAATTAAGCAAAGTTATCATTAACTATAGGAGAGATAGTGTTTTGTGATTTTAAGATTCCACTGACACGTGGACAAACTCGGGGCAAAGAAAACCATTTCCTTTCAAGTTACCAAATGCATTTAGCCCCTTTTGAAAGACAGCTCTTCATTTGTGAAATTTCTTTGCTTTTTAGATGTGTAATACCTAGATACTAAATAATCTTACTTCCTCAGATAGAATAGGAAGCAAATGAAAGGCTAAGAAATCAACATCAAAAACAAACAAACAAATAGTTTAGCTCCCTAAGCCAGGGACGTGAATCTTTCATGGGCCGACGTGCATCATACACACACACACACACACACACACACATACCATGCACACGTGTTACACAAATGACGTATTATATGTCAGAAATACATATTATTATAATTTGCTTTGGCGTCACCTGTGCCTGGGCGGCAAAAAGCGCACTGAATCATAATCCTCGGGTCTCTCCTCCCGATATTACTGACTAGGGTTGTGCAGGTGGACCAAATACACCGGGGTTTCCCCCTACTC
Organism: Echinometra lucunter; assembly: GCA_029962745.1. Taxonomy (NCBI): domain Eukaryota; kingdom Metazoa; phylum Echinodermata; class Echinoidea; order Camarodonta; family Echinometridae; genus Echinometra; species Echinometra lucunter. Next base: position 26,349,613 of record CM057163.1, on the reverse strand, counting down.
TTAATATACGAATAGTGCAGTGGGATCTAACGTGCAAAGGTGGTGACTCTCCTTTACACGGGACCTCCATTTAACGCCCTATCCGAGGGACGGAGTGTTTTCCACTGTAGCATAGCCTGCATCTATGAAACAGGGGAGGGGCACGATAAAACATGTACACAACGTAGCTTCAGTCATCTGCCTGGGTTGGACTCGAACCCACAATCTTTGGTTCGACAGGCAGACGATTTACTGACTGAGCCAACTCGCTCCCTCAATTTCAGAAATTGAGAAATTTGGTATTCACCAAATACTTTCACTGTCAGTTGTTTACCTGAGCATGAGTTTTGATGCGTTTTTCTGCGATGCAACCTGCATCATCACACAACAAATGCACGTGATGAAGATGAGAAGAGCCCCTAAGACGCCAAAAACAATTCCCATGATAGCACCGAGTGATAACCCTTCTGAGAGAGGTGTTTCTAGAAAAAAAAAACACATGGAAATACATAAGATTAATCTTCAATTTCATGGTCTTTCAGCGATTGTGCTATCATCACTTCTATATAAACACACGCCCTCACCCACTTGCACAGACCCCATTACACACATTTTAATTTTTATCTTGCGAGCAACTGAAGCGAGCAAGCAAAAAATTACCACTTTTCTAGTTTTCAAATAGAAATTCTAAAGTATGATGAGCACTGGCGTAAATCCACTCTGAGGAGTGGGGGGGGGGGGATGATTGACTTTTTTGACGATTTTTTTTCTGTCGATCTCACACTTAAGTATAAGCACACACCCTCACTGACCCCCACAGACCCCCCTACACACATTTTAATATTTATTTTGCGAGCGAGCGAAGCGAGCGAGCCAAAAATAACCACTTTTTTTGTTTTCAATCGCATTTTCAAATAGAAATTCTAAAATATGATGGTTGTTTATGACAGATATTCAAAGATTTTACTAACTGATTGATTAAAATATATTTTCTTTCTTAAAAAGTGGGGGGGGGGGGATATTTGTACACGCCATCCCCCCTCTCCAAAAAGTGGGGGGGGGGAGATATATCCCCCCATCCCCCCCGGGATTTACGCCAGTGATGATGAGTGAGCGAAGCGAGCGAGCCAAAAATAACCGCTTTTCTGATTTTCAATTGCATTTTCAATTAGAAATACTAAAATATGATGGTTGTTTACGACAGATTAATAAAAATCATATTCAAAGATTGATTGAAATATCATTTCTTCCTTAAAAAGTGTGTGTTTGTGTGTGTGTGTGTGGGGGGGGGTATTTGTACACGCCATCCCCCCCCCCTCAAAAAAAGGGGGGATGTATTCCCCATCTCCCCATGATTTACGCCAATGGTACAGTGTATAAAACAAGTTCAGACTTTACATTTCATGTAAATATCTGACAAACGACTCTCGTTGGAAACTAGTAATCTGGCCGCGTAATGACTCCATTTTGGTCCAATCATTTTGATTCTCATTATGCCTGCCACTAAATCCCATTTTGTTACAACATTCATGAAATTAATTCACATGGCCTCAGGTGGATTATGTAAGTCTGTGTCCTGAAGGAAAGATCAAAAGAACATAATTTCTTTGAACAACTGACATGAAACGCCATCATTCTCAAATTTAGACTCAGCACTGAGCTAAAAACAAAAGGAAAAACGTTTTGCAGTGGCATCATCAATGAATTGAAATTGAAAAACACATGCTTTTTTCCACAAGAGAAATCACCTGCCTTGCTACGTTTAAAAGATTCGTCAAAAGTTAGCCCCTTTCCCAGTGATGTCATCTCCTTCTTCTCACAAGAAGCAGATCAGATTTTATCTCACTGAGACATGAATTCTGTTTTTTTTTTTCTAAAGTGTATTAGCAAGGGCAATGCTCCTTATTGTTTTACCGCTCCTGTACTATTATCATGATATATAATTATCAACTTCAACTGATTCACAGAATTATCCATAGAAAACACACGCGCCAAAATGCGTATGCACACACACACGCACCCGCTCCCGCAATAGGCACGCTGGATCACACGCACACCTGTACAGACTCGCATACAAACAATGCTTCTCTAAATCAATGCAGTCTCTATTCTTTGAGGTGGTACTGTGGCTGATATTTTTACCTGTCACAGAAACAGATGAAACAGTTAGGTTGCCCAACGTTCTAGGGATCCCACTAGTGAGGGCGACTGCCTCTTGGGCGAGAGCATCTGCCAGGACAGCACTGTCTGCCGTAAGATTTGCTTCCATATTGGCAACGACACTGCCAGGCTCAAAAGACAGGACAAGACATACGATGTCCCGCAGCGTCGGGCCAAGTTCCCTCGTGAAATATATCCTCATCTACAAGACAATAAGGATACAAATTCTAGTAATCCCCTTCGGTAGCATAGCGAAATGTAAAGGCGCGAAAGAACAAGTATTGAAATGCAAAATGCATAGGCCTACTCTTCTATGTATTGATTGCGTTCTGGACGCATCTTTTTGTGCCAGTTCGTTTCACAAAGCTACTAGTTTTCTGACCATGTTTTTGCATTTTTTGTAGTTCATCCATGATTATTCCCAAGCCAATTAATCAAACAGATAATGCACATGCAGAAATCGAAATCGCATTACACGAAAAAAGATTTGCTGTTCACTTTTCTAATTAGTATAATCACTGAAATCAAATTGTTCAAAGAAAAGCAAACTTTCGGTTCAGAGAAACCATTTGGATATCCCTTTTGAATTTGGAAGCAAAATATCAAACAATCCAAAATAAAACAACCCACTGCACAGAAATTGTCGAGATGAAGCTTAGTTTGGGCCAACATAATTTCCAAAAGAAAGTTCCGGTTTTCCATTCAAAGTCTAGCGGTATGGTGATTGTTCATTTTCGGGGGGGGGGGGGGGCTTAAATTAGTACGACTTATCGAAAAAATAAATAATAGTACGAGAGGAAAGCTTTTCCATTAAAAGACCACTGATTGCCACACTGACCGCATCACAAAAAACTTCTTGGAGAGCTTGGAAGTTCGTTGTCGCCCGGTTTCTCAGATCATCAGTATATGTTAGAGGTTCACCATTGGTTTCCGTGCCGGTAAAAGTCACAAGTACCGTCCGGGTGAACGTTGCTTACAAAGAAATGAACCAAGGTTGGTTTTTCTAAGCATTATTCCACATGATTTTTTTCCAAAATTTTACTTCTGCAATAAATCTGGCTTTCTAAGAACAAATTTTTATCTCACATTTCATCCATAGTTTATCGCAATCTCTCGAATCTAGCACGCGCTCCCACTACAGATAAAAAAAACTAAAATGTCAATCTTACATTTAAGGAAACAATAGCATATAACCATGATACAGTGCGTGCTCATTTCTGGAATTGCAGAATTTAACATGAACCCATGTTTGTAAGCCAAAGAAAAGGCCACTGGGTTGTAAAAATAACACGAAATCCTAATTGAATTTTAATAAACAGTTTAAATGGTCGAGAATCATTAGCACCGCGTTTTTGGAATCCAGAATTGGTGCTTGACTAGAAATATTAAATGAGAAATATCACTAACAAGTTGCAGGAATGAAGCGCTTTGATCGAATGATATTAGCAGTTTTCAAAATCAGTGTTATCTTATTTACCTTCACTGCACAAAGTTCCCGTCCATCCAGAATCGCATTCACATGAACCACTTGAACAAGTTCCTCCGTTTTGACAAACGCCGGTCACAGCACAGTCCACTAAGTAGGGTAGAGAAGATATCTCTCACAATTTGATAGTGTTAAGGCATGTTAAAAAAGGTTTCTTCGTACTTAAATCAAACCTATAATTTTTTTTCACAATTTACTTAGTTTAGAGCAGTATTCTGTTATCAACTGATATCCTATTAAAACTTTTTCTTTTTATAATAACTTTTTATTTGAATATTTTTCATACTTGTTTTCTTTGTTTAGTCCTGTCATAGATAAAAAGGAAAGAACATTTTGAATCATACATATATGCATACGCATTTCTGGAATTTCAAAATTTAGCACGAAACCATTTTTGCAAGCCAAAGATAAAGTGAGTGGGTTGTGCAAATAACATGAAATTGAAATAACATTATAATAAACAGTTTTAATGGAGGATGATCATTAGCATCACTTGCTGAAATCCGGAAATGGTACTAAACTGCAAAAAATTTAGTGAGAAACAAGTTGCAGGAATGAAGCGCTTAAATCAAATGATGATTAGCAGTCTTCAAAATCAGTGTTATCTGCACAATGGTCGAGAATTAGCATTACTTTTGGAATCCAGAATTGGTGCTTGACTAGAAAAATTAAATGAGAAATATCACCATCTAACTGCACAATGGTCGAGAATTAGCATTACTTTTGGAATCCAGAATTGGTGCTTGACTAGAAAAATTAAATGAGAAATATCACCATCTAACAAGTTGCAGGAATGAAGCGCTTTGATCGAATGATACTTAATAGTTTTCAAAATCAGTGTTATCTTATTTACCTTCACTGCACAAAGTTCCTGTCCATCCAGAATCGCATGCACATGAACCGCTCGAACAAGTTCCTCCGTTTTGACAAACGCCGGTCACAGCACAGTCAACTAAATAGCGTATAAAAGATATGTCAAACAATTAAAAAGTGCTAAGGCATGTTAAAAAGGTTCCTGGCATGCTTAGATTCAAGATTTTTTTTCCACAGTTTACTCAGTTTTTAGCAGCTTTCTGTAACTGAATTCGTATTAAATCGTTTTATTTTTTTTAAATTTACTTTATACGAAATAATTTTCAAATTTATTTTCTTTGTTTAGTCCCATCAAACATCACAATGAAAATACATTTCAATCATACCTATATTAATTTAGTGCGTGCTCATTTCTGGTGTTTCAAATGTTAACGTGAACCAATTTTTACAAGCCAAAGAGAAAGTCAATGGTTTGTGCAAATAACGAGAAATAGCAATAACATTATAATAAACAGTTTAAATGGTCGAGATCCATTAACATAGCTTTTCGGAGTCCCGAATTGGTGCTTGACTATATAGAAAAAAATAGTGAGAAATACCACAGCCTAACAAGTTGAAGGAGAGAAGCACTTTACTCGAATGACATTTAGCAGTTTTTTTTAAATCAGTGTTATCTGTAATTACCTTCACTGCACAAAGTTCCCGTCCATCCAGAAGCGCATTCACATGAACCATCTGCACAGGTGCCTCCGTTTTGACAAACGCCGGCCACAGCACAGTCCACTAAAGAGGGTAGAATAGATCTGGAACTTGAAATTGATTATCCATGACATCAACATCATAATTCAAGCAGATTTACATTTACATAACTTTTCAAATACAAAGATGTAGCATAAGGATAAAAGGGGATCATAAAAAACCCAACATGATTATACTAATCTAGTCTGATACCTGATATTCACAAAGAATAAAATAATAAGATATTTACAAAGGTCAACAGTTATTATAATCATGAATACGTATACTATGCAACTTCTTCATAGGTAGAGGTGTTGTGGATCAGTGGATAAGTCTCCGGACTTTGAACCACAGGGTCCGTGGTTCAAATCCCACCGCAGCACTCGCGTCCTTTGGCGAGACGTTGATCTACATTTGTCACTCTCCACCCAGGTGTAAATGGGTACCCGGTAGGAAGAAATTCCTTGAATGCTCGAGCGCCTGATCAGGGTAGCCGTGCTAAAGCCGGGGTAATTCATTCATTCATTTCGTTTATTTCCACAATAACAGCAAAGATCATTTTACAACAGAAATGTGAGCATAGAATAAATTAACAATTAGAAATATTGAAATAGTTCACAAAGGTCCAGTACACAGATATAATGTATAATTGAATTTTAGAAAGTTCAGTTTTAACTTAAATGCTAGCTGTATATTGTGGGGGAAACCTTGGAAAGCGGAGCTTGTAATTCAGGTTCCCCAAAATAATATTACAGTATCATTAATTAATGAAAATGGTATAAAAAGATACAAACTAGACGGGACGATACAAGACTACACTAAACGGGACAAGTACATCAGAACAACTCAAGCACAAACATGGGACAATGAACAGCCTCCTGCAGGAAAATCATAGTGTAACATTATAGTTATTTATCAGTGTAGTCTTAAGCTTATGTTTGAACGAAAATAAGCTTGGTGTCAGTTTTAAAGATTCATCTAGAGAATTCCAAAAATGGGGACCAGTATAAACAATAGTCTTCTGTTTGTAAAAAGTTCTGAGCTTCGGAAGATGGAAAGGTGACGATAATCTGGTGCGGTGGCTGTGCAAAATCTCGTTTCTTAAAAATAGTAAACTTAAGGAAGTTGGCAGCTCTCCTTGGTTTAACTGAAACATAAAGCAGCCCAGGCGAAGAGAGTATAAATCCTGTATTTTTAAAACTTTATTGGAGAAGAACAATTGATCTGAGTGAGCTAATCTGTGTTTATGACAAATGATTCTCATTATTCTTTTATGTGTAAGTAGTAGTCTATCCAATTGATTTCTAGAGGAACTGCCCCAAGCTAATATCCCATAATTTAAGTAAGAAAGAATAAGGGTATTATACAAATTTGATAAAACGTTTGGAGGCAAAAAAGTTTTTAGTTTGTTTATGACGCCAACATTTCTAGATAATAGTTTTGATAAATACGTAATGTGCGGCTTCCATGAAAATTTGTTATCTATATATAGACCAAGAAATTTCGTTGAATCGACAATATCGATTAAAATATTATTAAGAAAGACGTTCCTGGGTAGAGCTGTGATTGAATTACTAAAAAGCATGCACTGGGTCTTTGCAACATTTAAAGAAAGTTTGTTACAACAGATCCATTCATGAATACATCTGAGTTCAGTATTTACTATGTTTACAAGAGTATCAGGATTTTTATGTGAAAAGAAAACACTGGTGTCATCTGCATATAATATGAAAGACAAGGCCTTTGATGAATCCTGAAAATCGTTGATATATAAAATGAATAATAATAATGGCCCCAAAAGCGAACCCTGGGGTACTCCACAAATCATGTCATTATAATCGGAATTAGAATTGTTTATGGAGACAAACTGTTTCCTTCCAGTAAGATAACTTCTGTACCACTCCAAGGCCTTCCCCCTAATTCCATAATGTGATAGTTTAGACAATAAGATTTCATGGTCAATGGTGTCAAAGGCCTTGGAGAGGTCCAGAAAGATACCAAGAGTGTGAAGGTGGTGGTCAACAGCAGTCGCTATATGATTAATGAAATATAAGATTGCATGTGTTGTTGAATCCTTTTGCCTAATGATATGCAGCGCTTAGAAACATTTGTATTAAGCGCTATATAAATGTTGCATATTATTATTATAATTATAGGTTCTTAAAATTGTTTACAGATAAAACATGTACATGTATGTAAAAGCATGATATATTTTACATGTCTTGTTACTTAGATAATGATCTAACAAATTCATCTAACAAATATTCTGTTAAAAGTTCACGAAAACAGAATCTTGAAGTTGTTTTCCTTACTAGCAAAAGTTTTTCATTACAAAAGCTAGTACCAGTATACGTCTTTGATTTGATAGTAAGGCATATTAAAAAGGTTCTTTACGGGCTTGAATTAAACAGATAGATTTTTTTTTCACAATTTACTTAGTTTAGAGCAGTATTCTGTTACCAACTGAATTCCTATTAAATCTCTTTACATTAACTTTTATTTAAATAATTTTCATACTTTTCTTTGTTAGTCCTATCACAGATAACAAGGAAAGAACATTTGAATCATACATACATGAAATTTCAAAATTTAGCATGAAACCTTTTTTGCAAGCCAAAGAAAAAGTCAGCGGGTTTTGCAAATAACATGAAATCGCAACAGCATTGTAATAAACAGTTTTAATGGTCGAGAATCATTAGCATCAATTTTTAAATCCAGAAATGGTGCGTGACTAGAAAAAAAATTAGTGAGGAACAAGTTGCATGAGAAAAGAAGGGGAGAAAAGAAATCTCTCACAATTTGATAGTGTTAAGGCTCTTACATGCTTAAATCAAACAGATTTTTTCACAATTTATTTAGTTTTGGGCAGTATTCTGTTATCAATTGAATTAGGATTGGGTTTTTTTCATTAACTGTATTGTATTAACTTTGTATTAAATCTACATTAACGTTATTGACCGTAATACTCAAGACGCCATTCCGCATGATAGACAAATTTAATTTTTTATTTTGGGGGGCAAATTTTCGTCGTTGAAATGATTTAAAGATGGCTTGTGTTGAGACCACTGAAAATAGTAAGGTAATTTTTCAAGGAATTGTCAACAAATACGCGCTTTCGCTTTATCAAATGCCATCTTACTGAAGTTTGTACAAATAACCCATTCACGCCGTTTGCCCCACCTACTGGTGGGAAGCAAGATAACAGTGCAATTCATTTGGTTGTCATGAACGGGCGTGTCTAAGGAGATCAAAGTTGCTAAGGTGGTTCTCAGAAGAACTTGTTAAAAAGATTTTAAAGGTATTTTCTCTCAATGACCTTATCCTGGATAACCACATTTTTTGTCTCATATAAAATGGATCTAAGCATATACCAACCCATGATATCAAGACATAGCATGAATCCGGGAATTTACTAAACGACTCAGTGCATCGAAATCCTATTCATTCCATTTTCACAAAATCATTCATAAGGCATGTAAGGTGAAACGATTCAGAAAGAGAAAATGTATACTCGGATCGGTATAAGAACTTTGACAGATGACTGTTGTTTGCATCGATCACAGTTTGAATGTTGACACTAAATATAAAAAAAAGTATTTTCCTACAAATGTGGAAATCTTAATGGAAAATACAATGGAATTTGAGTGTACGCTACTTTCTTTCTTACGAGAAGACTTAAAGTAGAAATAGGGATTGCAACACGCAGTCAAATAAAAGTAGACGTCTTTTGGTGCCATACACCTATATGATTTTTTATTTATTTTTTTTTTTTACAGATGTATGAAAACTTATATTAAAAAAAAAAAAAAGAAAGAGATAAAAAAAAAATATTGAATTATTCACTCATCATTCATACATCTTTTTCTGTACTGCAAAAGCTGATTTACAAAGGACAAAGGAATTAATTAGTGAAGGTTGAAGATTTGTCAATCTACCGGTTAAGCCGGTTAAGTTTGGAGTCGCCAAAACCACTGGCCCTCTCCGTGGAGAGTTGCCAAAGCTGTTGTATATGTTACCTGATCACAAATGTTAATTATTCCAACATATACATGTACTCTACAGCATTCGGTCGGATCCAGCTAAGGTGTGCGGCAGGTCATTGTTCGAAACTCAACTGCCACGGACAAAGGAATTAATTAGTGTGGGTTGAAGATTTGTTCAATCTGTCGGCTAAGCGAATTGGAGTCGGCATTGGCGTTCATAGCCAAAGGCCCAGGTTCGATTCCCGGCGGAGACATTTTGTACAACCTTTGCAAAATTCCAAAATGGTAGGACAGCTCTTGGGAACTTTGATTTATGGTACACTATTATTCTCTCAATTGTTTCACATGTATTTATTTCCACGAGAGTTGCCAAAGCTGTTGTATATGTTACCTGATCACAAATATATATAAATATACATATAAATATATACGTATATGCTCATACACATTATTTTCCACAAGAGAAATCACCAGCCTTGCCACGTTTAAAAGATTCCTCAAAACTTAGCTTCTTTCCCAGTGATGTCATCTCCTTCTTGTCACAAGAAGTAGATCACGTTTATCTCAGTGAGACATGAATTCTTTTCTTTTTCTGAAGTGTATTTGCAAGGGCAATGCTCCTTATTGTTTTACCGCTCCTGTACTATTATCATGATATATAATTATCAACTTCAACTGATTCACAGAATTATCAATAGAAAACACACGCACCAAAATGCGCATGAACACACAACACACACACCCACTCCCGCAACACTCACGCTGGATCACACGCACACCTGTACAGACTTGCATACAAACAATGCTTCTCTAAATCAATGCAAACTCTTTCTTTGAAAAATGGTATTTTGGCTGGTATTTTTACCTGTCACAGAAACAGATGAAACAGTTAGGTTGCCCAACGTTCTAGGGGTCCCACTAGTCAGGGCGACTGCCTCTTCGGCGAGAGCATCTGCCTGGACAGCACTACCTGCCATAAGATTGGCTTCCATATTGGCAACGACACTGCCAGGTTCAAAAGACAGGACAAGACATACGATGTTCCTCAGCGTCGGGCCAAGTACCCTCGTGAAATAAATCCTCATCTACAAGACAATAAGGATTCAAATTCTAGTAATCCCCTTCGGTAGCATAGCGAAATGTAAAGGTGCGAAATAACGAGTAATGAAATGCAAAATGTAAACTCTTCTCTGTATTGTTTGCGTTCTGGACCATTGGCGTAAATCACGGGGGGGAGGGGGGGGGGTTGAGAGAGGGGGAAGGCGTGAACAAATATCTCCCCCCCACACACACACACACACACACTTTTTAAGGAAGAAATTATATTTGAATTAATCGGTTTATAAATTTTTTCATAATCTGTCATAAACAACCATCATTTCTTAGAATTCTATTTCAAAATGCGATTTAAAACAAGAAAAGCGCTTATTTTTTTGGCTCGCCCCCTTTGCTCGCTCGTCATGTTTTAGAATTTCTATTTGAAAATGCGATTTAAAACCAGAAAAGCGCTTATTTTTGGCTCGCTGGCTTTGCTCGCTCATCATATTATAGAATTTCTATTTGAAAATGCGATTGAAAACCAGAAAAGTGGTAAGTTTTAGCTCGCTCGCTTCACTCTCTCGCAAGATAAAGAATAATTATGTGTGTAAGGGGATCTGTGCTGGTGGGTGACGGCATGCGTTTATACTTAAGTGTGAGTTCGACAGAAAAAAAAAATCGGCAAAAAAGTCGATCATCCCCCACCCCCACTCCTCACAGTGGATTTACGCCGGGTTATGGACGCATCTTTTTGTGCCACTTCGTTTTCACAAAGCTACTGGTTTTCTGTCCATGTTTTTGCACTTTGTCTAGTTCATTCATGATTATTCCCAAGCCAAATAATCAAAGAGATCATGCACATGCAGAAATCGAAATCGCATTACACGAAAAAAAGATTTGCTGTTCACTTTTCTGGTGAGTATATCACTGAAATCAAATTGTTCGAAGAAAAGCAAACTTTCGGTTCAGAGAAACCATGTGGATAACCCATTTGAATTTGGAAGCAAAATATCAAACAATACAAAATAAACAACCCTCTGCACAGAAATTGTCGAGATGAAGCTTAGTTTGGGCCATCATGATTTCCAAAAGAAAGTTTAAGTTTTCCATTCAAAGTCTAGGGGTATGGTGATTGTTCATTTTCGGGGGGGGGGGGGGGGGGGGGGGGGGCTTAAATTAGTACGACTTATCGAAAAAATAAACAATAGTACGAGAGGAAAGCTTTTCCATTAAAAGACCACTGATTGCCATACTGACCGCATCACAAAAAACTTCTTGGAGAGCTTGGAAGTACGGTGTCGCCCGGTCTCTCAGATCATTAGTATATATTAGAGGTTCACCATTGGTTTCCGTGCCGGTAAAAGTCACAAGTACCGTCCGGATGAAAGTTGCTTACAAAGAAATTAACCAAGGTTGGTATTCTAGGCTTCATTTTATACAATTTTTAAAAATTTCTAGTTCTGCAATAAATGTGGTTTTCTAAGACCAGATTTTTATCTCACATTTCATCCATTGTTTATCGCAATCTCCCAACTCTAGCACGCGCTCCTACTATAGACAAAAAACTAAAATGTCAATCTTACATTTATGGAAACAATAGCATATAACCATGATACAGTGCCTGTTCCTTTCTGCAATTTCAAAATTTAACAATAAACCCATGTTTACAAGGAAAAGAGAAAGCTACTGAATTGTGCAAATAACACGAAATCCTAACTGAATTTTAATAAACAGTTTAAATGGTCGAGAATCATTAGCACTGCTTTTTGAAATCCAGAATTGGTGTTTGACAAGAACAATTTAACGAGAAATATCACTATCTAATAATTTGCAGGAATGAAGCTCTTTGATCGAATGATACTTAGCAGTTTTCAAAGTCAGTGTTATGTGTATTTACCTTCACTGCACAAAGTTCCTCTCCATCCAGAATCGCATGCACATGAACCACTCGAACAGGTACCTCCGTTTTGACAAACGCCGGTCACAGCACAGTCCACTAAATAGGGGAGAAAAAAATCTCTCTCACAATTTGATAATGCTTAGGCACGTTAAAAGTCTCCTTGTGTATTTTAATTAAATGAATACTTTGAATGTTCTTTGCTTATTTTTATCTGTACTCTGTTATCGATTTCGTATTAAATTGTTTTCTTTTTTACATTTACTATATACAAAATAATTTTCAAATTTATTTTCTTTGTTTAGTCCCATCAAACATCACCATGAAAGAACATTTCAATCACACCTATATTAATTTAGTGCGTACTCATTTCTGGTGTTTCAAATGTTAACGTAAACCAATTTTTACAAGCCAAAGTTTTAATGGTCAAGAATCATTAGCATTGCATTTTTGGAATCCAGAATTGGTGCTTAACTAGAAAAAATGAGAAATATCTCTATCTAACAAGTTGCAGGAATGAAGCGCTTTGATCGAATGATACTGAGCAGTTTTCAAAATCAGTTTTATCTGTATCTACCTTCACTGCAAAAAGTTCCCGTCCATCCAGAATCGCATTCACATGAACCACCCGAACAAGTTCCTCCGTTTTGACAAACGCCGGTCACAGTACAGTCCACTAAATAGGGTTGAGAAGATAGTGTTAGGGCATGCTAAAAAAGGCTTATACATGCTTAAATCAAACAGATTTTTTTCACAATTTATTTAGTTTTGGGCAGTATTCTGTTATCAATTGAATTAGGATTGTTTTTTTTTTTCATTAACTGTATTGTATTAACTTTGTATTAAATCTACATTAACTTTATTGACCGTCATACTCAAGACGCCATTCCGCATGATAAACAAATTAAATTTTTTATATTGGGGGGCAAATTTTCGTCATTGAATTTAAAGATGACTTGTGTTGAGACCACTGAAAATGGTTAGGTAATTTTTCAAGGAATTGTCAACAAATACGCACTTTCGCTTTATCAAATGCCATCATACTGAAGTTTGTACAAACAACCCATTCACGCTGTTTGCCCCACCTACTGGCGAGAAGCAAGATAACAGTGCAATTCATTTGGTTGTTGCATGATGAACGGGCGTGTCTAAGGAGATCAAATGTCGCTAAGGTGGTTCTCAGAAGAGCTTGTTAAAAAGATTTTATAGGTATTTTTTCTCAATGACCTTATCCTGGATAACCTCATTTTTTGTCTCATATAAAATGGATCTCAGCATATACCAACCCATGATATCAAGACATAGCATGAATTCCGGGAATTTACTAAACGACTCGGTGCATCGAAATCCTATTCATTCTATTTTACAAATTACAAAATATTGAATTATTCACTCATCTTTCATACATCTTTTTCTGCACTGTAAAAACTGATTTACAATGTGTATATATACATACATATATATATATGGACAAGACGAATGTAGAAGAAAAAAAAGTAGAGATGTAATTTTTCTTCTTTATTCGTCTTGTCCATTTATAACTATCAAAACCGGGGCAGAATAACTTTATATGCCAGCTTGTCTGTTTCTTCCACACGCTGATGAACAAAAATAACAATATTTTACATGCAACGCTGTTATTCTTTTTTTCTAAAACCGGAAAATCCAAAAAGTGTATTCGTGGATAATCCAGAGGAATTGTATACATGATAATTTTTTTTAAAAAGCCATTTCATTTGCACTTAAAATTAATGAAATAATTCTCGACCCGAAAATCTTAAGTCCAAGGTAAGCATATATGCATACCTGTCCCAGAAGGTGTCGACTCAGGTGCCATTGTCGTAACGTCAACTGATCCATTTGTTCCGGAGGCTAGTAAGTGTAGTCAAGATTGACAAGAAACATTAAAAATGAATAAGTGTAAACACAGTCTAGGCAGCAGCTATTCTAATGACAAATAGGCGGAACCCCGGAAGATTACCCGGCTATGAATAAGTGAAGCTTTTAAAGGAGTTTTTTTTTTTGGGGGGGGGGGAGGGGGGAATATAAATGTTGGCTAGACAAGGCAGTGAATATATTTTTTTTCGGTATTATTTTCTAGACTTACTGTTTCGAAGCAATGGCTTCACATTGCAAAACATTTTATACGATGAAAAATAAAGTATGTGTGCATACTCCTCCCCCTTCTGAATACGTGTATGCATACCTTTCCTAATTTTTTTTTCGACACTCTAAAGAAATGTAAGGTAAGAAATAAACAGAAAAAATAAATAACCAAAAAAAAAAATGAAATGCGTTATGATGCATACCCGCCATTGTTGTAACGTCAACTGATCCATTTGTTCCGGAGGCTAGTAAGTGTAGTCAAGATTGACAAGAAATATTAGAAATGAATAAGTGTAAACACAGTCTAGGCAGCAGCTATTCTAATGACAAATAGGCGGATCCCGGAAAAGATTACCCGGATATGAATAAGTGAAGCTTTTAAAGGAGGTGTTTTTTTTTTTTTTTTTTTTTTTTTGGGGGGGGGGGGGGGGAATATAAATGTTGGCTAGACAAGGCAGTGTACATATTTTTTCGATATTATTTTCTAGACTTACTGTTTCGAAACAATGGCTTCACATTGCAAAACATTTTATACGATGAAAAATAAAGTATGTGTGCATACGCCTCCCCTTCTGAATACGTGTATGCATACCTTTCCTAAATTTTTTCTTTCGACATTACTAAAGAAATGTAAGGAAAGAAATAAACAGAAAAATTAAATAGCAACAACAAAAATGAAATGCGTTATGATGCATACCCGTTATATAAGAACTGTCCTCGCCCTGACCAACCTCTGAACTAAAACAAACGCTGCCTTCATTAAAAAATGATAATAATATCACTTGACAATTAGGATAATAAAACGTTTAATATTCGTACTGATTTCCATGTTAGCTGTATCCATCGTCATGGTCAAACTCGACGTGCTCATCATAGTGGAATTCGTTGACGTGGACGTCTCTGGCATGGTAGTGGTATCAGGTGTTGCAGATGTTTCGGGCATGGTGGTGGTATCAGGTGTTGCAGACGTCTCTGGCATGGCGGTGGTATCAGTTGTTGTAGATGTCTGTGGCATTGCAGCGGTATCAGAGGTTGCAGTTGTCAGTGGCATAGTAGTGGTGTCAGGTGTTGAAGGAGATGTTCCTGTACTGGTGTTTAATATAGTCGCCTCTAAGGTTGTGGAATCGTTCGCTGAAAGAAGGAAAAATAATCCTTTTTTATAAACATGTAAAAAAAACCTTCACTTTACCTGTACATTTTCATTTGTTAACATAATCGAATATTTTCTGCGAGGCCACTAGATCTTAGGCCTGGGGTGGTATTCTGAACACCGTTTTAACTGTGTTGTAAGTTCTGTTTTAACTTCTGTTGTAAGTCACCGACTTACAACACCGCTAAAACGGTCATAAATCGGTATTCTTAGAACTGTTTTAACGGCGTTGTAAGTCATCAAAGCCACACTCACCACAGAAATAATATCCAAAAGGGAAAAGTTGTTAGAGATGAGTCTTAGACAGTTCAGCCAATAAGATCGCTCCCTGGGGAAGAGGCGCGGGAAATGCGTGAACTTATAATCGCGTTTTAATGATCGCATTATTTTGCGCTTATTTTCTTGCTTTGATAATCTAACTGATGCGATAATGGGACATAATAATTCGTTGTGCACATCATCTCTGATCTCATCGCAGATGTTGCCAAATTTCCAGTGAAAATTGTTAAAACAAAAGATAAAACGGCCTTCAGAATACCGTGTTGTTACAGTCGTAAATTTACGCGCTTGCGCATGACTTGCACCAGGCATACAAAGTTAAATGCGCGTTCCGTAAGATAAAGCAAAAGTTACAACAAAAGTTACAGCAGAGATAAAACGGTTTTCAGAAAAACCAATTCGCTACAACAGACTTAAAACAGAGTTAAAACAGCCTCAGAATACCACCCCCGGCTCACAAGAACCGCCTTTTTTGAGACTTTTCATGATGGAATCACTTTTTCAAAAGTCAGCAAATTATGTCCCGTGTGAGCAAAATAAGCCTAATTGGAAGTGTTTGATTCCAAACAATTTTTTTTTGTCTACAAAACAGCGTCATGACATTATCAAGGGTATTGAGGATACTGTTACACAAACATTCTTCTATATTAAACAACATCAGAAGCAGCTTTACAACATTGTAATGGTAATAGTTGAAAGAAAGATCAATGTACCTAAACAATTTCGACCATTACTATGAAGGCTGGATCCGTTATTACACGTACAGGCGTAGCTTCCGTTATTATTGATGCATATGTGATCACACTCATGATTCCCAGCGCATTCGTCTATATCTGTTAATAAGGAAAATAAAAAAGTAGATTGGTGAGACTATGAACTTTGCCAACCCCCCCCCCCAAAAAAAAAAAAAAAAAAACAGAAAACCCACAATCATATTGCTAAAAACTTTATCGTTCAGACATACTCTCCTGGAAACCTCATATTCTGATAACCTATCCCAATTGATAAAAACAAAACATACTCGACAAGTTTAAATATCAGTTTCCATCCTCCGTTTTGTTGTTTCTCTTCCTTGCTTTATGTTTTCCCTACCTGAACTATGGGATTTTTTGCCACGGGGCAAATCTATACTGCAACAATTAAACAAAACTATTTTTCATTAAAAAAAAACAAAAACAACCCCCCCCCCCCCAAAAAAAAAAAAAAAAAAAAAAAATCGGGAGGGTTGTATGCCAAACCGGTTATCTGTCAAATATTGACTAGCTTTTTATAATAATAAAGTTCTCAAAGTGTCTGACTTGTACCTTTATAACTTGGGTCAGTTTATGTTCCAATAAACGAGCTTCCGAATATTCTGTCAGATCTGTTTATTACAAAAAGGCGCTGCTGAACTACCCAACTAGACAGTCAAAACTTTTCACCTCCCCCGCACGAGAAGGCTGTTTGCACACAAAACTTCCGCATTCTTAGGTCCCAAAATTTTGGAACAGTCTCGATTCAAACCATAAGAATATAAAGAGACTACGCCGTTTTAAACAGTAACTTAAATTTCTCTTATTGAACCAATATCAAACGGACCGAAATCCCTCCCCTGACCTTTTTTACGCGCTATAAAATCCTATTCTCATTTCTTTAAGTCATTTTTATATCTTACATGAGAATGATGAGCTGCAGTCGTTGCAATTTCTCTCACCCCCTATCTCTCTCCCTTTCTCTCTAACTTTCCCTCTTTCTTTCTCTGGTGTGATCCTCCCTATCATAAATCAGTCTCTCATCATATTATTTTGCCTTCATTTCTTTTTTTTTTTTTTTTTTGCTCTTCTTTCGTTTTCTTCAATCATATTTCCTGTTCCTTTTGCAAGTTCAATGTGGACCTAACTCGACAAGCTCAGCTTTTAATGGGTCCCCCCACATTCTTTTATGTTGTAAGCGTTTATTACTGGAAATTACTGCATTCAAATATATTGTAATGTTCTTATTTGTATTACTACATTTGATACATATGTTTTGTATTGTTATTGAATCGATGTAATTTGAACCCAAGAATACAAGAAATAAACAGTTTTTTTTCAGAAGAAAATAGTGGACACACTTATTTAAAAAATTAATGTATCATTTATTTTAATGAACCTTTATGTGTATGTTATGTCAATATTGCGTTTGTAGTATTTGTAAAAGTTGTGATTTTCATGTACATACATGTATACAATTTGTCTTTTTTTGAAGAAGACAATAAATAACTGTTATCTACTATCTATAATAACTGCCAGAAATAAGCCTTTGTCAGTTTGTGGTTTTCTGAAGACTGCAGCGCTTTGGCTTTATAGAGTGATAGTGTGCATTCACACAAACTTCATCTGAAAGAGTAATAGTGAAGGTCAAAACTTATCAAAAACAGATTGCTTGAGAGGGTTACAATTTACTTTTCTTACCCAAACAAGTTGTATTATCTCTGTCGAGTTCATAACCTGTAGAGCACGCACAGGTGAAGCCGCCTTCTTCGTTGATACAAACATGAGAACAGTTGTGTGTATTCTCGAGACACGGATTTATAGCTGTTAGAAAATATAGAGATTTCTGTCCAGTGAGTACTGATTATGAAGAAAAAAGGATTTTTCATGAAATGAATGAAAAAGAAAACATTAAGGATTGAGGGCGAATACTGTATTTTAGCTAGAAAATATTTCATAGCTATAATACAGTTTGATTAAATCAGATATAGCCAAGCGCAGTCCCAGGTGGGGCAGGGATGTGGGGGCTCAAGCCCCCCTCCCCCCCCCCCCAAAAAAAAAATGAACATAGGTGCAACTTTGATCCTTAATGTTTCGAATGAAATCAATAATTTTTTGAATGTTTAAGAAATGATTACATATTCTTATATACATTATAATTCTTGAAGCCACCAGTAGCCCCCCCCCCCCCCCCCCCCCCCCCGTTTTTAATCTAGAACTGCACCTGGATGTAGCTGTCTAGGCATAGATGCTAACCCAGTGCCTAAAGCATGATTACAAAAAAAGGAGGATTAGTGGAGAGGGCATTTTTTTCTAAAGCCAGAAAACATTACATAGACAAGCCAGACAACACACCTCACATAAACCCCTATAATGCAGAGTGTTAAACCCTAGTTTCAGGCCGTACCTAAAAATAAAGTTCATTCCATTACATTCACGAAAAGCCAGGCATATAATTATTTCCATCGATTAAAAACTATATTGAAAAACGTAACATATTGCGTTGCCTTTTCACTTTCTTTAAATCAGGTCAGATGTCGAACACTAACATCATTTTCTTCATTATTAGTTCATGCATATCATTACAGCAAAACCTGCAAATTTGTTATAATTATCGATTGATAATTATCCATAATAATAATAATAATAATGACAACAATAATGATAATAATAATAATAATAATAATAATAATAATAATAATAATAACAATAATAATAAATGAAGCTACCTAAGCATGGTTGACCGGTAAATCCAGCAGAACAATTACAGTAGTAGCTCCCGACAGTATTCACACACACGCCCATGCCACAGATATCAGGAAAGATTTCACATTCATTCGGGTCTAAAAGAGAGAGAGAGAAAAAAAGAATAATCATCGACATCGGCTCATGATTATAAATAGTCAAGCTTAAACTAACAAATGTTTCTTATGCATTGCTTATAACAGCCCAATTATTAATGTCTCATTAAGGGTGAAGGCAAATATATTTTTTATGTTAACCCGTGTGGTCTCTGTATGAAGCAAAGGTGGGACGGATATAATTAATTAGGCGGCTTGCTAGAATGATTTTGTTTTAATTGTATTTTGTTGGTTTTGTTCTGACAGATTTTGATATCTGGGATGTGTTCCTGAGTGCGTGTCTGTTGTTCCAAAAGCTGCAATATACTAGCACGCATAAAGGCTGGAGCAACAGGAACGTCTTGGCCTTATTTCAAGCGCTTTACATGAAGGCACCATGAATGATCCTAGTTAATGTGATATCTTACCTTCTACAATGACTTCGCTGTTCGGCTGAAGGAGATTACCTCCTCCACCAAGACCCGCGTAAAATGCTTCCTCAAGACTTTCAGTTGTTACCGAGCTGGAGCTTGTCAAGTCTACTCTAAACGCGACTTTAATCTGTATCCCTTCTTCCAAAGTATAGTTAAAAACAGACACGCTTAGTGCATCATCACGGGTAGCTGAGGAATTCTGTAACTGACGGAGAACCTGACGCGTCCGAAAAAAAGACGCTGTAAGTTTTATTTTCATCCCTCACTACCTGAAGTAATACAGTGCATAAAAAGTATACTAACTTTTCTTATCGTTTAAAATTCATGACCAAAGTGGCAATGGGTTCTATTTCAAAGTAAAGGGTTCCTTGTTAGATGGCTAATGATGCCTTTCTAGGACTTTTGATACGTGGATGGCTGAAGCACCAATAGTTTAAAAAGTGTCGTCCAAATCTCCCTATAACAAATATTGGCTGATGCAGCGAATGTAGGTCAGTCCACATTCACGGCTTACATTTTTTTTTTTCATTGTTAAAAATTATTAAGTATTTCTAGGCTTTCATAATTATGTACTTGTATCAAGTCCAAAATAACCATAACCAACTCGAACAGCTTTCTGTATTCTTGTCTTATCATAATTACAAAAACTTTGCTCATGGGTCCGTCATACCATTTCACTTGCATTGGATGAATAGGGTGGTCTTTTCATATGAGATGGAATGAAAAGTTTACTAAACTCACAGATTGATCAAATTTTGAGGGAATAATTCCTGTTTTGCTGATAACAAATTTTTGTTGATAAGCTTTAATGAAATAATGTCGGATCTCGATTTTGACTTTGTCCACTTCGTAAAAATAACTAAATAAACCCTATTATATTAGCTATGGATATGGACGAGGCCAAGAGTGTGTAATCTTTAAGCAGAGAAATATGATACGTTGTTCTTGTAATATTTTTTGAGCTTGGAATGACATTCAAAATATGTCACCTGAAGCACAAAATCAAATACTTCGGAAATGTTTTCAGACCGTAGCTTTTGACTCAAATTCGTTGCGTCAGCCCAAAACTGGTACAAATGAAGGCTGACAATCCTTTTTTTTTCAAAATTGTTGCTCAGTCATTTGTGGCAGTGGCAGCGGGCTGATGAATTAATCATTTAAACAAGGAGTTCCATGATCTAACAGAGTAATAATAATTCTTAAACAAATGACAGGCTCCTCTAGGTTAAATATATATGTAATATATTCTTCTTTTTTTCATTTAATAAAAGCTGCCAAAGTTGGGTATACTTTTTTGATTCACAATGTGTAAGTATTCAAAATAATAATAATTGAAAAGAAAATCGACATGATTATCCCTTAATTTAGCGTCTGCACCTAACCTAAGGAAGGAAAAAAAAATGAAAGGAAGAAAAATGTGTTATGGCATTCCCGGTTGTATATTATGCAACGACATGGACCTAATGAATACAGGATCATATTTATCTATTCTACCTGTAAGGAAAATAACTGATGGAAAATTGAAGTGCATACAGTTGCAATAAAGCGAGCTAAGAAACCTCAACATATTAGTATAAGAAAACTGAAGAAAAAGAAAAAAAAAACAGGAAAAACGTTGGAATTTACGTACATCTTGTGCCAGATTACTTTGAACTGTTGCAGAGTTGATAGTGTCAGGAACAGCCCTCACCACGTATCCTCTGATGCTCTCAAATGTAACTTGCAGGTACAACGTTCTAGCAGCTGTAAAAATCCATAATGTAAAAGGGGATTCAAGTAAAAAAATATAGAATTAAAAATGCATTATTTAGTACTGGCGCACAACGGAAACACACATACACACACTGACTCCAGTAGAGAGTTTTGATTTTTACAGAAGGTTGGAAATTAAGCAAAATCTCAACCCCAACTTAAAAAATAAGCATGATTTCATGAAACTGATTTATAGTATCGTAATGTAGTCACCTCTAACAAAATTGTACACTATTTGCTATAAACCAGGATTGTGTAAAAAAAACGTTCTGTATTAAAAGACACATAACTAACACTTTTTTAATGTTTTAAAACGTTTTAAATCATTTTAAATCGTTTTAACGCATTTTTATAACGGCTGAGTGCTTTCAATAGGATTTTTTCAAAATCATTTGCAGTAGCAATTATAACACTTATAATAGACTCTTTATATTACAATGTATCCTTTTCCAGAGTTAGAAAAATAAATTATGATTATTGTTTTTAAATGTAAAAATAAAAGCATACATTAAATTTTTTATTCAATTCATCCTTTTTTAACATGATCGCCATAAATATAAACTGCTCGAAAAAAAAAGGTCCCCCCTAAAACGAACTTTATTTTTCAACTAGGAGGAGTTATGAAAATCGAATCATATATCCATGTAGCTAAACTTCTTAGCAGCCCTTTGTGTAGAAATTATGAAGATTCGCCTAGTCATGCTTCAGTAAACATGACCTAAATGCAAAATTGCCATTTTTTGACGTTCACAAGCTCAATGTCATGACTTTGATGGAGTGATATCAGAACACTCTTTTTTCTGCGTTTGAAGGTATGTAACATAAATTTTATTCGCTACCAAACATGTCTAAGGAGTTGTGCGCTAAATTTCATGCTTGAGCAAGAGGTGAACATGGCAAAAACTGTAAGTGTGACTTCTTTTGCACGGTGAATTTCATCTTATACAGAGGAATTCATGTTTAGAAAGGGTGTTTACAACTTCTGCAATTAACAACTATCAATTCACTTTTGAATGAACACATAATAAAAACAAAATATCACCATGTTGAAATCATCAATAATTATTGCCTTATTTTGTGCACTAAAAATCATATTGATAACATTTTTAGCATGTTTACATGACCGGTGTACATGTATCAATCATCTCATGGCATCTAATGGAAATCTCACGCTCCAATGAACACGTGGGAATGAAAAGCTCGTTTTTTCACCTATTGAGAAAAATTCAGTTGCTTAATTTGCTTAACCATCAGAAGTCTTCTGGGGAGTTCCTCCGATCTAATTTTTTTATCAAATTCCTGATCTTGTACGCTTCAGTGAGCGAAAGAGACAAAAAAATTATGCAAATGAGGAGAAAGATTAGGCTTTGTCCCTGCTCCGCGCCGTATCGGATACTTAATTTGGTGCACGAGCCCGTTAGTTAATGACCTCAAGAAGGTATGTGCCAAATTCCATGAAAAAACTCGAAGTAGAATGAATGATAATCATCAATAAAAACTATGCCATTTTCACTTTTGTTAAATTTCTGCTCCCTTCCTGTACACAGTGTCAGTGCGGAGGGAATAAGAAATGAAATCTGGCCTATTTTCATTGATGGTTGTTTTAAATGTGCCAACCGTGCTATAAACAATATCAATTTCAGTATTATCTGATGTATAGTTGGGGGGTATTTACACATCAAAAGTGGGATTTTTTTAAACCTTGTACACACATACATTGCATCAGTGATTTAAGAAACCTCGATCCTCCATGAATACAGTGGAGGAAAGTATCCTCTATAGTCTCTACTGTGCGCAGAACTAAAGGTCATAACGCGATCATCAGTGCACGATATGCTGCTCTATGATTCGCTCAGTTCCTTCATCACCATGCCCTTATAAAGCTCCGCCATTTCGTCCAGATCCATTAGGAGGCCTACCTAAGCATCTCTGCATATTCCTGATCAGCATAAATAATTCATTTTGTGAGATGCTTCCAACGAGGAGCGTGCATTTTTACACGGTATGAAACGTTTCACCCATTAGCTTAGCGCATGCGCAATAAATGCGCAATAAATATAGAGTATCACAATAAAACTGAGACGTGCACTAGATATGAATAATGCAACATGCATTTTTATCGATATCATGACGATAGCGGGTGCTTATCTGCACCTTCAAATGATCCGAAAGAATACGACATCCCCAATGCCATTCGCGTAGTCATTTCCACGAGTTCTGTTTTCGGGCTAGTATTTAATACGTCTATGATTATAACCTTGGGGGGGGGGGGGGGGCATTACATTACATTTACAAAATGATTAGTGGCAGATTTTCATAGAAAAAAAATAATTTTTTTTTTAATAAACAAGGCTATAGCCATAATGTGCCTTGCCACGTTAGTATGCAATCAATCTTGCACGTAAATTGTAATATTTGAACCCATTTCACCTTTGACCTACTTACAAGACCTTAGTCCCCAATAACATTAGGGTCATCACAGGGCATCCACCATCCCAGTTTAGTGACAAATGGAATATGGTTGAGAAGTTACCAACCCCAGTAGGAACTTGTGGAAAATTTTAACATTTGACCTCTGATCTACATACGTGACCTTTGAACAAAAAATGACAGTGAAGTTTCTGTAAGGCATCAACCCTCCAAGTTGTGTTTAAAATGGGTTAATGGTTTGAAGGTTCCCAACTCCAGTAGAAACTTTTAAGTAAATTTTAACATTTGACTTCATGTGATCTTTGACCCACAAACGTGCACCTTTAAAATAACACTGAGGGTTCTCTAAGTCATCTACCTCCACGTTTTATTATAAACGGGAAAAATGGTAGCAATGTTCAAATTTCATAAGAGATACGGACGGTTTGATGGACGCTAAGGATCGGTGGCTCGACAAAAATTATATGTACCATTTCATAAAGGTAATCTTCATTTGGGTCATTATTAACAAAAAAAAAATAACCCTTTCTCAGGGATGTCAGAGTTGTGCTGAGGTTCGAAGCTGAATTTGTTGAACTTCCTTCAACTACATATTCAATATTTGTTATCAGACTTGGTAAAATATGGTGTTAAACAAATGTTATACCTGTGCAGTCCCCGTTAAGTTCTGTAAACATCTCTTGACAGTCACATCTGTATGAGCCTATGAGATTGACGCACATGCGGTTAGCTTCTTGAGGACAGATCGATGTATTCGCACATTCATCCTCATCTGAAATACAGGATAGTAAGGTATCCTTAATAACTACAGTTTGCATGTACATTAACTGGTTCTTAAAGCACTAATCACATATACATATATATATATATATATATATATATATATATATATGTCCTAGGAAAGGAAGAACGGCGGATTTTTAGTACTTTGCCTCCTAAAAGTAAATAATCTTTCTACATCATTGGGTAAAACATCTACCTAAGAGAGTGATAATGAGATCAAAATTGGTGAAGTAATTTAGATTTTATGCCCTTTAAAAAAAAATACCGTCATTTTAAAATTACGCATGTTTTTGGCAGCCGATGAGCGCTGAATTGTGTTGGAAATGGCCTTTAAATATGCGATTCTTGAGGGAAGCCCATGATGCGTGTCGATAACAAAACATGCCATATGAAGGTCCATTCCCTACACAATTCTGCTCTCATCTGTCGCTAAAACCTTGCGAAATTTCAAAATGACCGCATTTTAAGAAACAGGCAAAGAATCAAATCACTTCACCAAATTCAACGATCTTGGAATCACCTTCCCCGATAGAACATCCTTTACCCACTGATGAAATAATTTTATCTTTTTTTCCAGGAAGAGTACTTTAAAAAACCACTATTCCGCTTTTCCTGGGTCCCCCGGTTTATGTATGTTTGTGTGTGTATATATGTATATAAATATATATATATATATATATGTGTGTGTGTGTGTGTGTGTGTGAGACGATTGAGAGAATAATAGCGTAGCATGAATCATAGTCCCCCAGAGCTGTCCTACCATTTTGGAAATTTTGCAAAGGTTGAAAAATGTCTACGCCGGGAATCGACCCCGGGCCTTTGGCTATGAACGCCAATGCCTTAACCACTAGACCACGGAGACGGGCCAGTGGTTTCGGCGACTCCAAATTCGCTTAACCAACAGAATGACAAATCTTCAACCCTCACTAATTAACTCCTTTGTCGGTGGCAGATAAGTTTCGAACAATGACCTGCCGCACACCTCAGCTGGATCCGAGCGAATGCTAGGATACATGTGAATGTTGGAATAATTAACATTTGTGATCAGGAAACATACACAACATATAGTGGAAGAAATACACAACATATAGTGGAAGAAATTTCCACTATACACAACATATAGTGGAAGAAATTTCCCAAGAACAAAACACTGGCGGTCATCCATAATTGGTGAAATGAAATGTACCGAAAGAAATTACTAAGAGGCGGTTGTAGCTTCTGAATCTTCTTTAATTGGTCAAGCTTTCAATTTATGATCTTCATCAGGACTCTAGGCCTATATATATATATATATATATATATATATATATATATACAAAATACGCAATCACAAAATGATGGCTGGAGTTTGTTTACATGAACATACATTATAATTCTTAATTACTTATCATTATTGTTATCATAAATATCAAAATTATAATCATTGTCATTATAAGTGGTACTGCTCCTTCTGCTACTACTACTCTTGCTCCTGTTCTTAATTCCATTACTACTATTATTACCTCTTCTAATGTTATGGTTATATATGCATATATACATATACATATATATATATATATATATATATATATATATATATATATATATATACAGGTATTAAACAAGTGGTATATACTTTTCATATAGATTCCCCGAAAAGCCACGTCATCCTCAAAAGCAGCATCGAGTAACACGACAAGTTTGTCCCCATGGTAATCGTTCATTCTCATTGTTTATTTAGTTACCATACCCTTAGTTTTATAAGTATAAACATCAATATGTATCGATTTTTTTGTAATGTGCAATAATTTTAACAGCAACAATGATGATAATGATGAGAGTAATGATAGCAATGATGGTAATAATAGTAGTTATAACATTGGTGGTAGTAGAGACAATAATAATAGTACTAGAATCAAGAATAGGAGCAAGAGTAGTAGTACATGTAGCAGCTGCAGTTCCACTTATAATGATAATAGTATAATTTTGACATTTATGATAACAATAACGATAAGTAATTAAGAGTTATATGTATGTACATGTAAACAAATCTCAGCTATCATTTTGTGATTGTGTATGTTTGTATAAATATATATAGAGTCCTGATAAAGATCATAGATCGAAAGCTTGACCAATAAAGGAAGATTCAGAAGCAACGACCTCCTCTTAGTATTTTCTTTCGGTATATATATATATATATATGCATATAAAATGCGGGTCTTCCATCACTCAAATACATCTTGAATTAAAAGGTTATTTTGTCCCCTTTTTAGAGATAGGAGGTATCATAATCAAATCATTTTACAATTCAATATATAGTAATTTTCATTTCATATTCATGTATACACTTGTTGTTTCTAAAATGGCTGAACAAAGAAATGCAATGAAAAAAAATGAAATCAGTTTCTTTAATAAATCGTACTTAAAAGACTTTATAAAATATAGGTTGAAAATTGATTAACTTACCGATGCGAATTCTTTTTACATTGTAAACTAGATACAGACACCGCCTAAACTTTGCATGATATATTTTGGTATAGTTTATGTTCATGATATATATATGTATATATGTATATGTATATATATCACAGGTGGCGATCCAGGGGGGCACCCCCCCTCGATTTTTTTCTTGGGGGATCGTCCCCCCTCGATTTTCAAAGCTTAATATATTATTTTTCAATTTTGAGTCAGCTGACCAACTTTAGGCCAACCGTTTAAATATTTTATAGGCCTAGAATGCATTTTGATGGCAGTATCAGGCTTCTTTTCATTATATTCTGCGATAATATTTAGTTCGCTCGCTTCGCTCGCTCGCATAATATCAATTATCCCCCTCTCACTTTTCAAAACATATTTTCGGCGGAGGCCTTCCGGGTTTCGCCCCCCCCCCCCCCCCCCCCCCCCCCCCCATCGCCGCCACTGATATATATATATATATATACAATATTCGGGCTAGCTCATTAATGCTTGTCTTGCAATGGCCCTTTCCATGTTTTTTTCTTTTGGATCACACACACGCATTCTCACATATGCCAATACATACATATACCATAAATAATCAAATTACCTTCACAGAGTAGCTGTGATGTTTGAACATAGCCATTCTTGCAGTCACACCGATAGCTACCGTCTGTATTTCTACAATTTGCGATGTCCGACTGACAAAATTCTGCTGCGTTCGAACATTCATTAAAATCTAACAAGTAAAATAAAATTAAGAAGGGTAATTAAAGAATGGACATGTAATAACTTCGTAGAGGTGGACCTATACATATCTTAAGGGTGATTTCCCCCAATTCAGATATCATGCCAGTCCTTCCAAATTTACTCAGCGCATAGTGGGATCATAGGAAAGATAGTTTCACGTGCCTTAACTAACATTGCCGGTATCAAAAGAGACAAGATTTCGACAGGTTTATCTCCACATTCATAAAATCGTTATTTTCATTTATTCATTTATTTTTATTTTTTGAGTCTGCAACATGTTATGCATCTGTTAAAAATGAACGCATCTTGCAATATTACTAATCGGTAAATTACAGTGATATCGCAAATGAAATTGTCTCACGTATGAACTTTTAAATCATAAAAATGTTATTTTCAGGCATACAAAGCATCAACAAATGTATGCATGCGGTACTGACAGAAACATGAAAAAAACTGTACCTGTGCAATTGCCATCAACATCAATAAAACCATCGAGGCAAGTACAAAAGGCAGACCCGATGGTGTTGTTGCATCTTGCATTCGGTCCACAAAAATCTTGAACTTGCATGCATTCGTTCAAATCTAAAAAGCCAATGAATACCAACAAAATTCGGTTATGTTATATTCGGTATTCGGTTATTCGGTTATACCAACAAAACAGTTATGCATACAAATATTTCACTATCGAACTATTTATAGAAGTATTTCTTTGAAGAAAAAGAGAGGAAACACCTGTTTTTTCCCCCGTCTTATCAAAGACTTTCGACCAGACTTATAAAAACTTAACCCCAGGTTTTACATCTTTACCTAGATTTTTTCTTTCACGTAAAGTTGAACATATCACTTTTCTGTTTAGTTTATCATTTCTCTTGTTCCGCTTAATGTTATGTTGTTACTATGAATGTATTTTTTCTTATACTTGACAGCATTTATTTTGTTATTCTACATGTTGTGTTGTCATTATCTACCAAACTATAAGTTTATGTTTTACATATTTCTTTAAAGTAAAATGCTAACATTGTGAGAATTTAAACAAAATATCATTTTGCTGCTAGACTATGGTATAAACACAAGATTAATAGCTTAAAAATAACAGTCTGAAAGTTTGAAAGTATAATGTCGACGGAAAGTATTTTTAAATATTACAAACTCAAACCAATATAATATTTGAAGAAAATATAATTGTCGGTTGCACAGACTGGACATAAAGAGCGTGCATGTGCACAGAGTTCACCTGAACAGTGTATATGTGTGTATGCATATCATATATAGTACAAGGAGAGAGGTGCAGCCAGCGGTTTTTTAAACTGGTTGAAAATGCTCTTCTACTTATTTGTCTCAAGAGACCAAAACTAGTAAAATCGCCGTTTGCGTCTTATTAACAGTTTTTCATTTCAAAGTTTCTGAGTACAAATGCAAGTACTCATACACATGATTCATCTTAGTTTGAGAATTTTTTTTAAATCACAAAGTTAGCCAATGCCTTGAAGTCTCCTTTGTAAAGCAGACCCTCTCTTTGTTCAATCTTGTTTTACCCCATGTCCTTGCGAATCATCGTTGGTGGCACGACATCCACTGTTTCACTTCGGGGAATGTGAATTTGCGGAGTGAATCAGAGGACTTCGTACTGTACGAGGGGCCGACGCACAGAGGAAATGAGTGTAAAAGTGAGGCGCAGAGAAAAATAGATACGCCAAGAACCAGGGAAGGTGAATTTGCTGGGAGAGTTTAGCAGTGGACTTGGCACTGAACGTGGGGCCGAAGAACAGAGGGTATGAGTGTAAGAGCGAGATGGCGGGATAGACAAATACGTTCCGAACTAGACAAGGCTTACACGTGAAGTTTCATACTGACCTCTTTGATCTTTGACCTACATAATCCAAAATGTAATCAGATCATGGTCTTATCGTACTAGCATCAAGTTTGAAGTTCATCAATATTTATGATTATGATTTGATATGAAAACCTGATGATTTACGAGTAATAAAATAGCCTTGGAGGGCTGAAAAGAGTTTAACCGAAAACACATGTCTCCGGACCCATCTTCTGTAGGCGGAAGCATACAAGGAAAACAAAGAAAGAAGAAAGTCATTAAGATTCTTTTTATAAAACCGTTATACCCAATCCACGTTTTATCATTTGAATTTTAGTCAAATTTATATTACCTTCACATGTTGTACCATTTCCAGTATATCCATCTATACACGAACATGAATAGCTGCCTATTTCATCCCTACATTCTGCATTCATGTCACAGATGCTAGGATTCTCTGCGCATTCATTGATGTTATCACATTGTCTGAATGCATCTCCTCTGAAGCCATCGTTACAGATGCACAGATAGGATCCTGGCGTGTCAGAACACGTCGAATTATGTGCACATAGAGAATCTTCACATTCGTTGTCATCTGCGACAGGAAGATGGTGTCAGAAAACGTCGTAATTATGGTAAAAAAAATGATTCAGATGGTTATCTTATACGCCAGTTCTGATTGGAACCTCGAAGGAAATGGTTGCAACATTTCATATTGAACGGATATCCGATCAACACCTCATCATAAACGCCCACAAATTATTCAAATCCATTAGGTTGTCATGTTTAATGAAAAATCTCATTGGCATTCAATCAAATTCAACGCATTTCTGCCTGTATAAATCACGTACTGAAACTGATTTGCTCTAACACATGGAACAGAGGGATGATACGAATGATAACAAGGCAGTGACATTAAAGTCAACGGATAAGTCTTTTAATAATGAAACTATCGAACTTAATCTTATTTCCTCCTACACTTAAGAAAGTCACCTTTCTTAAATGAATGTTCGAATCGGAGATAAATTCTAGTATGGTTCGATCACATGGATATGTAAATATTACAAACATATACTGTTCCCTTATTTGCCATTGTGATTGTAGTATTTCTGATGCAATCTAGTTTAGCATAATACCTTAATATCAGAAATTAAATATCGCATTATCATTAACCTGTCAAGTCAATTGTAAAAACGGAGATTTCAACACTGCCTCCCTCTTTCACCCGAAGGGACCTTTCAAAGAAATAGATGCAGGTAAAATAAAGTCTCACGTACCTTTTCCCTTATTCTTTAACTCTTTGGTCGATAAAAATAATCAAAATGCGGGGGTTTTTTGTGGGGGGGGGGGTGTTTGATGTTGAATTTGGCATCTATGAGGTACCATCTGCATGAAACAAATGCAGCGTGTTTGATAGAGGATTAACTTACTTTCACAGTATGTCCCATTTCCAGAGTAGCCGGGAAGACAAGTGCAATTAAATGAGCCTTGTGTGTTGTCACAAGTAGCGTCGTCAGAACAGGGCAAATCCTGGATACATTCATTGATATCTAAAAAGATAAAATACATGAACGGAGAATCAACATCACATTGACTTGCATCTACATGGTGTGATATGTGTTCAGTCGATTTTTTGTTCACATAAAATGAAAAGTATGTAAATTACAACAGCACATATGTACAATTAAGGGTAGAATGACCCCAATACTGACTGTGGTGGCAGATTATTCGGTATAAATTATATCTAACATTTTGAAATGAAAGTACGCGAGCAGTAGTTAAAGAATGAAACCCGGGGGGGGGGGGGGGAATCTATTCTAATGAAAAGAGAAAATACAGAGAAGAAATTTTGAATAAAGTTCGATTGAAATCGGTTTCGAAATAAAACAGTAATGCAGTTTGAAAAGTCTCAATTTCCTTTTTTTAGAACAATCCTCAAATTGGCAACGTTGCTTCAAAATGGCATATTTAGGACAACTCTTCATAAGTTTTGTGCACAAAATGTCATATTTATCTCATTATTTCTCAAGGTGCAGCTTGTCTCCTAATTCAGCTCTTTGTTGAAGATATATCATGGGAAAATGTATTTGACACAACATACGTTAAATTCACAAAGATAAAAGCAGCATCTTTAGATATATTGCAGAAAATGTGAAATTTTGTGTACACAACATATTGAGAGTTGTCCGTCGAAACCTGTCATTCTGAAGAAACATTGCCAACGTGAGTATCGCCATAGAAAGAAGATCACCAATTTTCAAACGTTCATAACTGTCTCATTTCGTAACCGATTGTGATGGAAATTTAGTAAATTGCTTCTCTCCATCCCCTTTTTTTAATTAAAATGGAAATTACCCCAGGATTTTAGTCTCCTTTAAAACTGGCCAGTCATCGAGTTTCGAGGGCACTTATTGCAACGCCCAGCTTGACAAAGCATACCACCAAGATGCAAACCTCGAGGCAGTGGCAAATATTTTCGGACAAACCTGGTGCAGTCATTCTTCACTGCGCAATTAAAGGCATTGGTTAACATTGTTGTATTTAATATATATATATATATATATATATATATATATATATATATAGTGCTACTTGAAAATAGGATAAACATATGAGTTATAGTGTAGAAATACCCGTCTGAAAGTTTCAATACAAAATATCCACAGGAAGAATTTTTTAAAGACATTGGTTAACATTGTTATGATTTTAAAAAATCTTGTTTTGTTACTTGAAAATGGAATAAGCATAAGGGTTATAGTGTAAAAATACCAGTCTGAAAGTTTCAAAGTATAATATCCATAGGAAGTATTTTTAAATATAAACAATGTGAACCAATGTTTGAAAAATATACGAGGGTCAGTTGCACGGAATAGACATAAGGAGTGCGTATGCGCGTGTGACTCACCTTACCGTACTGTGTGTACTGGCGAATCACGCGGCGGGAGGCACATAACGGCATTTTCAAATTCAAGCAAAGTGACCCTCTTAGTGATTGTCTCGTGAGACGAAGGATAATAAAATCGCCTTTGCATCTAACTTACACTTTTTCATTGCAAATTATGGTTGATTTCAGGGTTTTTTAGTACAAATACAGGTACTCATACACATGTTTCATCTTAGTTTGAAATTAGTTTGAAAATCAGCTATACTCACAAAGTTAGCCAATGCCTTTAAATATTAGAAATGTGAACCAATGCTTGAAATATATAACCGTCGGTTCCACAAACTAGACGTAAGGAGTGCGCATGTGCACATGGCTCACTGACGTATCACGCGGAGGCAGATCAACTTTTTTTAAAAAACTCGAACAAAACGGTCCTCTTATACATTGACTCTGAGACCCAAAGTGATAAAATGGTGGTTTGCGTTTTACTAACAGTTTTCCATTCAGTATTATGGCTGTTTTGAGGGTTTTGAGTACAAATGCAAGTGCTCATACACATCCGGAAATAAGAAGACAATGTCTCTAAACTTTCTTTATGCGAACTTAGTTTAAATTATAAACCGTCCACACTAAGGTAACCCGAACAAACCTCGTGTGTTTACGCTTACCATACTGCCACATCTTTTATGAAATACGTAGCACTGGAGCTAGCAAAAGGGTGCTGGATGATCCTCCTTGGAGTATGTGTCGGGGCACCAACATGGCGTATCACTAATGAACTACTAGTATATCCGTCACATCTTAAACTTACCAACGCAAATGTTACCATCTCCTGTAAATCCATCATCACAGGAACAAGTGTAAGATCCATTTGTATTGCTGCAAGATGCGTCAGTACCACATGGACTGCTAGTACATTCATTGATATCTACAGAATGGAAAGGGAAAGGAAATATTAGTTTCTTTAAAAATGTAAGATTTTATTGATTCTTTTTCCCCAGCCCTAAAAGAGATGTAAAATCAATGATATTAAAAAGACAGCACCCAATACTCTTTGGTAGAGAAAGCTTAACCGCCGTTTAGTAGAGAAAGATTGACAGAAGGTGAAGCAGTTCTCTGCCCCTAGTTTTAAATTAAGTAATTTAAATATATACTAAATAGTTAGCCTCTACTGCATAAATATTATATCGTAAAGAATATGTCATTGCAATTGTATTTCAGAAAATAAGTTCAAATTTCATGATTTACCTGAACAATTGCCTCCAGTGTTAGGATCACCGTTATATCCTGGCAGACATTGGCAAGTGTAGTTACCGTCTGTGTTGGTACAAACTGCATTCTCCACACACGGGCTGGAGACACACTCATCAATATCTACAGATTCAAAGGTTGAGGGTTAATCCATAAATGGGCAATTCCACGGTAACTGACGTTACCAAGATAGAGTACTAGTGGTATTGTTTATATTGTAGTTTTGTGAATGACACTTGCTTCGGCTTTTAATTACTACACATAAATAAGTTGATAATGGGGAAGAAACACACGGTCAGTTTTTATCTCAAATTGCATTTCTTATCAAACAACAAGCGAAAAAAGGGGCCGGTAACTGACGTTACGCAAAAAGACATGGAAAATGATGGTGTCGAATCAAATTTGTATATCTCATGTCTCAGACTTGTAGGGATTGTGTAATTCATTTGACATTTCACCTAGGTTCCTGGGAAGAGATGTGCAGAATAATGAGCCATTTGAATAATTTGTTTCAGTGCCATGGAAAATTCACTGAAGACATGTTGGTAACTGACGTTACGCTTAAATTCAGCGTAGGTTTTGCACATTTCCATTAGTGTTTCATTCATTAACTACCCATAATCTATTAAAGTAATCCATTAAAATCAATTAAATGAAAACATATCTGAGAAAAATGAGTAAATATCAAAATAAGAGAGGCATTTAAAACACTTTTCCCGATCATAGTCCCATATGTGTAATTTTTTGTTTGTTTATGTTATTCTCAGTACAAAGGTTGAATTACAAATTGTTTTATCTTAAATGTTTATTTTTAACAAAAATAAGACCGTAGTAATTTTAGATTTTTGTTTTGAATTAACAGGGCACAGTGCAACTTCAAATTTTGAGTTCTGTGTCCCATATGTTGTGAACTTGCCCAAATGCATATTGTCATTGTGGAAGGCGGAATCTCCGAATTAGATCATAGCACATTTTGTTTTATGGAGGTTGCAGCCTTTCATGAATCACATATAACGCACCAAGGGTAAAACAATGGCTAATTAATTCGACGTGTAAACGTACTGCTAAAAAATACATATCTTACCCCTTAGCATAGGCATTTTAGCTGCATGTAATGCATACATACACCTGTTCTTCTTCTTTGGGTTTAAGAGGTCAAAGCAAGTCTAAGTTGAGTTAAAGGACCAGGGCTCGCTTCCCGACAGAGATAACCTTTGCACAATATTCATTAAGTGAAGACAGCTCTGGGGACGGACCATTGGGTCAGGTACACTACCACTATTCTATCATATCCTTTCGAATTGTATTTGATATATTATTTCCTTGTGATTTTTGTGATTATTCCAACGCATAAAAATTCCTTAAGTGCATATGTTATAATAACGTCATACGTATGTCGGCGTGTTCAGATTGTTAGGAAATCGTAAAATTCTCTAGAAGATGTTTGTCTGAAGCTTTCTTAATTCATTTATAGTAAAGGAAATTTCTAGAAGATCAAAGATTATTCATGCTTCGCTGTGATGAATAACACAGAATTACAGGCGAAGAATTATAGCAATCATTATATCATGCATGTAGAAAAAGAACTTCCTAGATTATTCCTTATGTCTTGCATTATTGCTTCATTCAGGTGAACTGTAGCATTTGCTATTTTAGTAGGCATAATGAGATGCTTGGAAACTGTGGAATGCTGGTGAATTACACTGAACCTTATAATGAACTCAGTAAACAATGGTCTGAGCGTGGCACAGTACTTTGAAGACAGTAACAGACGGGGATTTCCTTATTTCCGGTTGGAGTTTATTCCAAAGTTTTGAAGCAGGGCAACTGAAAGCACAATCTCCAAGAGTTACTTTTGTTTTTAAGTGAGCTAGCTTTAGAAGCAGCCTGTTCATGTATTTTGTGAACTTCGTAAGTTATGTGCATATGAATGTGACCTAATTGATATCAATTCAGACAAGTAATGAGGAGCCTGACCATTCAGTGCTTTGTAAACAAGCACTGTGTAATGTGGGAACACTTTGATGAACCGGATACAAGTCTTGCACATGCATTTTGAACATGCTGCAGCTTGTTAATCTGTGAGTCTACTAAGCCGAACAATAATCCATTACAATAATCAAGTCTACTGCTAATAAATACATGGAAAACGGTTTCTATGCTTTTCTGGTCCAATTACCTACAAATGTGGAGTAAGAGAGTACTAGGGTGAATCAGTTGTCACACGATGTAGCAAACGAAAGGAGATTGCGACGTTTCGGCTGCAACTGCTAGCCTTCATCAGGCAATGTAGAACCAGCGCCGTGCACGCGTCTTTTATAGCGGTCGCGAGCGTTAACCGCACCGGGAGCGCCCCCGTGATTGGTTGGCGCCGCTAGCCTGATGAAGGCTAGCAGTTGCAGCCGAAACGTCGCAATCTCCTTTCGTTTGCTACATCGTGTGACAACTGATTCACCCTAGTACTCTCTCATCTGGATACCACGATGATCAACATGTTCCGATCTAATGTGGAGTAAGTTGTATAACATACTCAAAAATGATCTACTAATGTTGGATATGTGTTTCTCCATGTTTAAACGAGAATCAAGCCATACACCCAGATTTTTCAGAAAGTTTTTACTTCTGAGTCTCCAACTGTTATGTTGCTAATACTCAGCTTTGCTACTTGCCTGCCTGTGCCAACTTTGAGAAACTGTTCAATACTCTAAAATAAGCATGAATTTTCATAAAAAAATTATTTGTGATATCATATTCACATCACCTCCAACAAAACTGTACACTATTTATATAGATTCTATTAATAGTTTTTAGGCTTTTACAGATCAAAGGAGGGGAATGTTTTTAACACTAGTACATGTATACATGAATAGATTGCTCTCAAGCACGTATATACATCATTTCCAAGCAATGGCCAAATATAACAAAGATTATTATCTATACGAGGCATTTTTCCATGGCAATTATTTCCATATTTTGTGTTCTCTAATTTGGCAGCGGTAAATATCATACCATATTTTCCCTCTTCCGGGTTTTCTCATTGACTCTACGTGTAAATTGAGCAGCGGGCAATATTCATGAAATCCAGTTTGAACCGGTTTGAGAAGCAACGCAAGGCATGCATGCAGTGCGCGAATAAAAAGATACGCAACATGCAATGCGCAAATACATTATGACATCATAAAAAAGGTATAAGCCGTGCGATTAAAGTTAAGGAACATAATGTTAAATGGGTACTTGGAGAGATGACTTCAATTCATTTTTTCATCAATTTCCTGTGGGATATAGATAATAATAATAATATTGACTGCATTGAATGAGATACAACCTATATCGCCCTCTCTGAATCCAATATTACCCGCGCCTTCGGCTTGGGCAATATTGGATTCAGATCGGGCGATATAGGTTGGTATATCATTAATGCCAGTCAATATTGTATAAATATTTACCTATACAACTCCGTTGATTGTTATCCAACCCATAACCCTTTTCACATGAACACATGAAGGACCCTTCAGTGTTATTGCAATACGTCTGACATGGGTTTACCGAGGACTCACATTCATCGATATCTAATCCAGGAAAGAAGGAAACTTATTATTGTTCATGCACCTTCTACCAGCACCGATAACTAAATAATTAAATCAATATGAAAGAAATCTTGATATTTACCAAGTTCTGTCAACTAAAAATAGAATGCGATTTGGGATACAGTTAAAATAGATATTCCACATCAATGGCTACAAAACATAGATCACCGGATGCATATTACGTAGAATCTCGAGAGAAGTCTTTGAGTAAAGAAACATAATAATAAATAAACATAAGTGGATGCTAATGAGCAATACATAATTAATTAACTAGAAAATAAAAAATATATATTCATTTTTCTTGGAATTCAAGTAAGTTGTGACCTGTCTTTGCAGAGGAATTATTCATGAGGAGTGAAGGAACATACATACAGTGGCAAAGAATTAGTGACCCCATCGGACTTTACACTTTATTTGGCCATGGACTGAAAAAGAAACCAAAACAAAACAAACCAAGAGAAAAAGACTGCCACTTTGGAATGCACGGTGCATTTACACTGTATGTGAGCCCGGTGGCTTAAGTGGAATCGGTGTGGGCTTGTGTAAAGTTACTATAGGTGACACACAACTTGTATGGGTAGTGTCATAGAATTATTTTCATGCTGAATTATCCCTCTCTATTTTCTATTTCTCGATCATTTCCACATTTTTAGTTAGAATTCCTAGGAAAGATTTTTTTTTCATTCTCAAAATGTAAATAAACGATCATAGACTCACCTGCGCATGTTGTGTTATTAATCATCTCAAACCCAGACCTATTGCAGAAGCAGGTTGGTTTTCCTGAGATGAAATAACAATCAGTGTAGGCACCACAAGACGCAGCTGCTGTATTATTGTCGCACGTGTCATTGGACATAACTACAAATGAATCATAGTGATTTCAATTTAGTATTATTATTGTAGTATTACCTACAGTCTAAGCACAGCATATCCCCCTTTTTATTACAGTTGCATATAGTTTCTCCATAATAAGAGTAACATATATTCTTTTTGTTTCTGATGCAATGAAGCACCAAACTGCTATTAACAAATGCATATCAATTCAACACTTTCCAGTGCATCTTCAGCTTCTAAATTATCACACCATCTAGGAGGTAAAGGGATAAAGGATGTCATTCAGATGGAAAGGAAACATACATTTCTTTTTTTTTCTTCTTCCTTTTAACAATCTGTAGGCGACCTCATCTCCTACATGTCTTTGCCTACGGCTGAAACTATGATAGCGAATTTATCTTTTTGACCCTTGACCATATAAAACATAGTCTGCACACGCATACAGAAGGGGCATACGCCTTTTAAAATCAGTGCGAATTTTAAAATCAGAAGGGCGTAATGATTCTAAGACAGTCTCTAGTTGTGAGTAGCCGCAATTTGGCGCTGTTGTAAATACATCACTTCAGAGCTATATAAGCGCCAGTTCACTACGTCTTTAAATACAAGTATCGTTTCTTTAGCATGTCCCCGTTTTACTTTTCAAAGTTAGGTCAACATTGTTATGTACATTTTAGTTCTGTTTTCCATAAACATTGTTACATTGTAAGTTGTTATTTTGATACATGCTTAGCACACGTTTGAATTCATGTTCAGATTGAAAAAGAAATAAGTCAAATCATATCAACATGTCTAATTACAAAACCAACAAATCTGTATGAACTATAAACATATACCTACTAAACCAAAAATCTAATCACTTTGTCTCACTCCGATTACCATTACTGAGTTCGAAGTTCATGCAACAAACGGTTCGTGAGATACCGCGTTATG
This sequence comes from Echinometra lucunter, assembly GCA_029962745.1. Taxonomy (NCBI): domain Eukaryota; kingdom Metazoa; phylum Echinodermata; class Echinoidea; order Camarodonta; family Echinometridae; genus Echinometra; species Echinometra lucunter. Next base: position 26,310,529 of record CM057163.1, on the reverse strand, counting down.
TTGTGTCTTGTGTTATGTTGGAATAAAACCTAAACTTGAAGCTTAAAGTTTAAAGTTTGAACAAGGATAAATCTCTGCCACAGTCTCCGTTGGGCGAAGGCATACAGCTATTGTTCTAAACAAGCGAGCCCAAAAAGTGACTCTGAGTGAAAAGGGGAACGTTTTGGTGCGCAATATGCCCTCCCGTAAATGCGACAAGGATAAAGCAATTTCTAAAAATGGATCAGTTTACAATATTTCAAATTGTAAAACACAGGAAACGCCCTTTGTGGTCTCGCCTGTATTACGCAAATCGCCATAGCAGCATTCTGATTTAGGGAACAAGGAAAACTTTCAATGAAATTTAACCTTTTGACCTTCGACCTCGCTCAGATTTGACCTATTTTTCGAATTTCACCTGTGCCTTCAAGCCATTCAGGGCTAATTGTTATATGAATCTGGTGATCACGCCTTAAAGATAAATAGAACTGTTTAATGTTAAGCAGCCAGTCCGGAGGTCTGCATGCTGATGAGCCACTAAGCAGGATTCACGTAAATGTTCTCGTGGCCAAATCTTCCACCCTATTGAATATCATGAATTATGAGACTTTATTTCTGGAAGAATTTAACTAGTTTATCAAGTGAAATCATCGGTTGATAGACCATTGAAAAGAGTAAATATCACACTTTTACATTTTTACATTCATTTTGATAACATATTTGGGGAAATATCTGTAAATTAGAGTGAAAAAAAAAATGCTTCAGAATACAATCCTCTTCCTCTCAGTTCTCTTGCAGATTGTGCAAAACTTTTTATTTTGAGCCCGAACGATATTTTCATCAAAATAAAGCTGAAAGTCTCTTTTTTTTCTCAAAATACCATTCTTAATGTGGGGCACCTTTTAATCGGGTCAAGAGCACACCTTTCCCAACGAATTTCAGGACGAGATTTTTGATTTTTTGATCAGCATGAAATCCAATGTTCCGATTGGCTGAATAAAGGCAGAATCATGCCAGCGCGGTTGTTTTGAACAGATTACCACATAGAGAGTGTGACCTTCAGTGACTTAGCAAGTGACCGTTAGGATTCCAGGATGAGTGTGTGGTCTCAGTGGACCAATCACAGGGCAGTATTTATGGTTTTGGGCTGATAATTGCACTTGGTCTATGTAAAGTGTGCTCTTGACCCGATTAAATTGCATCGTGTGTTAAAATTGGTATTTTCATAAAGCATAGATATTCAGCTTTGTGGTCACGTAAAAATTATTTGCGCTCAAGTATAAAAAGCCTTACAAAATGGCAACTTTTGGCAAGCGAAAAAAATCATTCTCGTACCGTTTTTCAGATCAATAATCTTACCTCTTCTTCCAAATTGTTCATTAAAATTCAAACGCATGGCATGAAAGATTATTTATCTTTACATAGATACCCAAAACATTGAATTGGATAAAGTATTAGAGCAGCAAGGGCCATACTGAAAGTGGTTTTCTGACAGGTTCTAACTCATTAAATATGCAGAGCCTGTTCCGTTCATGATGCAGCTACGTGAAAGAAGCCTTTTTTTGTGGACCTGCGGACTGACTGTAAATGATTATTTTCACTGAATTTTTGACCTTTTGACCATTTACACAAAGCCATGTACAAACTTGACACGCACCTTAAAATATAAATATAATTGTGATTTGAATTTGTTGATCCTAACTCAGAACTACGTATTTGAGGTCATTTCCACCTAAAGTTTGACCTTTTGACTTTTATCCTTTGTGTAAATTTTGTGATTCCACTCATTTTAAACTTGACCTGCGCCTAGATGTAGCTTTCGTATGAATTGGGTGATTATAGCTTAAATCTATAGAAACTATTGTGATTGCAGTGCTTGTTGCAAACAGTTCAGATTTAACTAATTTTCGAACCTGATGTACCTCGGGTATGAATGTTGTGGTTCTACCTCAGATAGAAAGTTAGTGTTATTATAATTATAACCATAACATATACTGCACTGATCCTGCCATTAGAATAATTTCCTTCAAAAGGAGTTTCCTCAAATGAACTGACACAATAGTGCTTATATCGATTCAGCGGAAGAAAGAGATAATTCCTTAGAATACATTACAAGTTCTTATAATCAAGATTGTATGATACGGATAGCATAAAAGACTAAGTATGAATAACTGAAAAAATATGGTCTACATGAAATTTACGCTTGAACCGTATAAGAAAAAAGGAATAAGTCCGTTTTCGTTTACTTTCGCATGTCTTGTTGTCATTCATGAGCTGGAAACCTTCCGTACAGTTACATGTGAATCCAGGCTCTACGTTGTTACATATCTGACTGCAGTCATGTGTAAACCGAGCGCATTCATTGATGTCTGAGAGAGAGAGAAAAAAACATAATTAAGATAAATTAAGGATAGTACACAGGTCAACTTTCATGCAAGAGGGCGATGACACGAAATATATCACCACAGCATAAATAGGATTGTAGTCATTTGTAGGAAAACAATGTACCTTGTACGGATGTATCTTCTTTTATAACAACGGAGAAAATCAAATACCATCTTTTGTTTTAAAATACCATGCATATGAGGGGTTCTCATGTAAACCAGGCAATCATATTCTCCCATATCAATTGTTTGGATTTTACTGGTTTTTGTTCCCCAAGCAATGGAAAACATATATTTATTTTCTATCATCTTTTCAAGAAGGGATCAACAGTTCAGTTGTTAAGAGTATGGAGCTTGTACATTAGGAAAATATATCAATTTGAAATGATGGTTTAATAATCATAAAGACGATCTACAAACAATAACAATAATTTGAAAATGGAATAAACTAGTGGGCCCCGATGACTTTACAAGTTTTATATGTAAGTATAACACGCACACACCCTCATACCACCACCACACACTCACGTATATGTATATTATGCACATGTATAAGACACAAAGAGTGGATAAAATTCTTGTCTTTTCAATTTCGACCCTTGCCGACGGAACGTTTTATTCTCTCTCTCTCCCTCTCTCTCTCTCTCTCTCTCTCTCTCTCTATATATATATATACACACACACACACACACACACACATGTAGTGGAATAAATTTCCCAAGAACTAAACAATGGCGGTCACTCATGGTTGGTGAAATGAAATATACCGAAAGAAATTACTCATATATATAAATATATATATATATATATATATATATATATATATATATAATAATACTCAGTTTGTATACCGCAAAATTGCAAACTGCCTGTAAGCGGTTGAAAGAGATCATGATAGACTAGAAGAAACAGAAGGTTTTGCATTACATCAAATCAATTATTACATACAGCTTCAATACATGGAATACGGGAAACAAGACGAGCCGCTGTGTTCTGGATACGCTGGAGTTTTGAATTAATTTTTGCAGAAAGCCCGAAGAGAAGGGAATTGCAACTATCTAGCCTAGATGTGACAAAAGCATGAATAAAACGATGGGCTGTATATATAAATATATGTGTGTGTATATATATATATATATATATATATTCACGTATATACGTATTGAGGTATTGTACATATTTGTGTGGAAAGAGGAATACTATAATACAAACCTGTGCAATTAACACCGTCTCCATCGTAGAAATCAATGCACTGACAAGTGTATGAGCCATTGTTGTTGGTACAAATAGCATTTGGTGAACAAGGGTTTCTCTGGCATTCGTCATTGTCTAGGAGCGAAAGAAAGATGACGCACTTTTCTCTGATATATAGAATAGTAATTTAATTCCATTATTGCCAGAAATTACTGTTAAAGGATACTTTCATCATTTCACAAGATTTGCTGCAAATAAAGTAGATCAAACTAATTTTTTTTGCTCGGTTAAATCCAAAATGCGTTTACTGCGATTATGATTATCCGTATAATATACGCGCAAAAGAACTTTTTTGACGAAAGCAAGGCACAGAACTTTAAAAAAAAACCTGCATCTTTTCTCTAGCATGCTCGTTTCACTTCGGAAATTAATGACAGCAGACACTTTGTTAAAACAAACTATGAAGAGTATTTCAGAACAGGTTTCCAGTTCATGGTCAACTTCTAATTATAACATTAGTGAAGTTGGCGATTCTCACCTACACATGCTCCATCCATTGTTGCGTTAAAGCCATCCTCGCACTCACATGTGAAAGAACCGTTTGTGTTTACACAATAAGCTCCAAATGGGCATATGTCATCTGGGGCATCAGCACACTCATCAACGTCTGTTTCGAAAAAAAAAATAGTGCAATCGCTTATCTTTAACTGGAGAGCCATAGTGTTAAATTGACCAAATGCGATTTATATACAGGTTTCTGTGTGCCAGCTTGCGATATTCCATATTTTCGAATACGTTTTGGCTGACTACATGGTGTGCACCTTAATAATTTCGAAGCGCATGAGATACCTTCATATCATTTGGGCAACATTTCATAAACCAATCAGCTGACCGATATAAAGTCTCTGGACCATACGGAGAGGCATCATGACACTATAATTATCGAACCTTACCGATATATACATAGAGTGCCCAACCCTCTGTTGGGTTTAAGTAAACACATATCATGCTAAACGAGTAAATGTAAATTTCCTTAAAAATTAATGAAATTTTAAAAATGTATGCCTATACCCACATACACAAACAATCCTTCGTTGGACATTGACATGGACACTACCTTCGTTTAAAAAAACATCATCACATCTTGTATACTCCTTATCCGGTGGCATACCGTCAGCGCATGGGGGGGGGGGGGGGGGGGGGAGGGGCGGTGCCCGAGTGGAAGGGTGTGTTCAGTGTGTTTGCTGTTGTTGTTGTTTTGCCAGCCAATAGGGGGCACGTGCCCCCCCCCCCCCCGGCAGTTACGTCACTGTCCTTTTCCAAGAGATCGCTGCGTATCTTACCAAAACAATCGAAACCGTTTCCGAAGTAACCATCCTTGCAATCGCACATGTATCCACCGTCCAGATTGGTGCAGTTTGCATTCCTATTACACTCATCCGACCCATCCTGGCATTCATCTATATCGGTGCAGTTAAAGCCGTTACCGGTCCAGCCTTCGTTACAAGAACACCGGTAGTATCCCTCTTCATTAATACACGCAGACTGATCGTGACACTCGTTAAAAGTAGGGTTACGGCATTCATCTTCATCTGTATATATCGAGCAGAAATTGCACTGTTAAGAATAGAAATGGCATTCAGTGTTCGAAATTTCATATGCTCTGCAATGCTTAATGGCCTTAACATAAATCAAATATGACCTTGACTGAAGAAACAACGTAATTACAAACAAGAAACAACCAGCGATATCTTCTATTTTGTTCAGTGCAGACTGAGAAGAGTACGTCAAATATACATACACACACACACACACACACACACATATATATATATATATATATATATATATATATATATACATATATAAATATATATATATATATATATATAAAATATATTATAGAAAGAGCCATGCTTCTTTCCGAAACGAATCATGCAAACCCTGAAGAGATTTTGGGTCTATTAAAATCACCTGATTCTAAAATACAAAATGCAATCGTCCGTTTCGTTCTTCGAACGAAGCGCTTTGGCAGAGAATAGACACTTTTGCGAGTTATTAACATTATTTTTTCTTTCTTCCTTTTTTCTTCTTTTTCTTTTTCTTTCATTTTCATCTCGTTAATTTTAGATTCCCCTTTCCTTAGTTTTTAGTTGGTTATTATAGTGGAAAATCCACAAAAGTTCGTGTGCGAAGATGTATGTCATTTTCCTTTCATTAGTTTATTAAAAAAAAAAAAAGAAGAAGATAAAGAATGATGTAGAAAATGAAAAAGCTTAACTAACATGACTAAAGAGAAGCAAAAGGAAAAGAGAAAGAAAGAGGAGAGCAGAATACAACAGGAAATCCTGTTATAGATGTACTTTATGTGTACATGTATACATGTATGAACCTGTTAAATGCACCGTCATGGAAAATTTCCATGACAAACATGGTCGTACGATTGATTGCATAGCAGACGTTCCCGATATACGTCTAGTAATTCAATCATATATCATCTTGATTAACAGCACCAATATCTCATCAAAAGCCCATTTTGTTTTGCCTGTCCTTATCCTGTATTTAACTCAACTTAACATAGAGAAAATGGTCATATTCAAGGAGGAAATAATTTTCTTGTTGATGATAATTATGCGTGTTTGTGTGAAACTAATTTCCTCGGAAAAGTCTCTCTCCATCCTTTTGTAGTTGGTTTTCTTTACGGCACCTTTCTCCTAATTCGAGTTTCAGATATTGAGGTATCCCAAAGGGAGCCCCCTGTCTACACCCGAGAGACATAGGAAACTTGTTTCCGAGAAACCTTCGAACAACTTCGAGCAGGTTTGTCAGGACGGTGTCTGAGAACAGGCAGGTTTCGGTAACCTGGCATGATACTACTTTATCTATAAAAATAAATAAATAAATAAAAATAATAATTCATGGTAAAAAAAAAATATTAAAAAAAGAGAAGCCAACAAAATAATCCTTAAAATAGCAAAGTTATTTAAAAGAAATAATCAACAAAAATAAAGCGAACTTAGTTGGTGATAATAGTCAAGACTGACTGATCGCCATTCAACACGAATCAACATCAACAAGTCTCCATCACTTGACAAAGTTGAGCAGCAGCCAACGAAACGTCGTGACTCTACAAGTTTCAACCGCTTCGCGAGACAACTGAGCATAATTCAACTCTCTCTCTATATATATATATGTATATATATATATATTTATATGTTTTGAAGACAAAATTAACAGTAGGTCCTCAGATTTGCATGGTAATGAACAATATTTATATTTATATATGTAAAGAATTCAAGGGCGCCCGGGATCCCTCAATCTGACACATATTATTCACATAGTTTACCGAAAAGATATGTTTTAAGTATTGATTTGAAGGTATCAATGACGGTACATTTACGAACTTGGATTTGTAAAGAGTTCCAAAGACGCGGAGCAACTGACGAACTCTGAACCCTCATAATAATTTGAACAACAGAAATTTTCGACAAAAAACAACAACAAAGAAACAAATGCAAGAATGATGAAGTGAACATTAGAGAAAAGAGACAGAACGTGCGACAAAATGACACAAAAAAAATCATACCAGCACATGTTTGTCCATTTCCAATGTAGCCGTCCATGCAAGTACACATAAATGAACCTTCTGTATCATCACATACGGCATTATCGTCACAGGCATCTGCTATGCTACACTCATCAATATCTGTTTAAGAATGAAGCATTGTGTTATGGGGTGAAGACACTTCATACAATGTGAATAGTATGATCAGGGGATGATTGAAAGATTCTCAGAATGGAAACTTAAATTACAAAGCACTATCTCTTCTATATTTCATGATAACATAGCAAATTACTCCAGCTGAATGTCAAATGACGGTAATAACTTAACTTTTATTTAAAAAAAATGGACATAGCGCCTTTTGGAATCAAGCTTTTCATATATTAAATATGATTTCTGTAGCTGAATTCTACCCTTACTTCTGGAGCAATCACTGACCAAAGCCTTCTACATAACCTGTTATCAAGACATGAGCCAGGCCTCTATCTTTGACAAATTTATGAAATGCTTCGAAAGGGAATTTAAGATACCCAATCTCATTTCTTGAAAATATTTACTTCTCGAGAGATAGAATTTTCAAGATGGTATACAATTTCTCTATAGAAAATAAGTTGAAACTGCATAACACCGTCATATGATGATGGATTGATGGCATCTCTCAGTTTTATGGGCTGTATCTCTCATAGCATAATCCTCGCTTGTCGAGATTTTAAAAATAAGTTATATTTCCTTTTAAAAATAATACCATAGATGTTGTGATTATCATTTTTCAGACAGGGAATAGACAAATAAGAGGCAAGGTCAAAAGTGAAAAAGGCAAATGCACTGGTGATAAATTGTATTATGATGCAGAGCACTCTTCTTTGACAAGAGAGTGTAACTTTCGTATTACAGTAACAGTGAGGATACTGTTTTAAACGGTCGTCAATGAATGCCTAATTCCTAGAAAAATCATGAAAATGACATTCATTCACTATATGACATATCAGGCAAGATCCGTTACTGTTTTTTTCACCAATTTTCCACGACATCATGGCCTCGTGTTTACATTTTTTTTAAATTTTCCGGGGCGATAGGGCATCAGATAGATATAGTGAGGGGACCCCTCCCCCTCCCCCCCCCCCCCCCCCCCCCCCCCCCCCCTAGTTCACCAACATGTGCAAGCTCACAAAAAGATCAACTGAAAACCCAGCTCCCTACACAGACTCCTTTAAAAAGGCAATCAGGGCAAAACATCAGTGCCGTTTTAAACCTTTCACTTTTGCCCTTGCCCATTCTTCTGGATACTGCACCTTCAATGACTGAAAAACAAATACGAATGGGGTATTTATCTTCAAGATGAAGTAGACATAATTTAATGATACTATAATGATATATTAATAAGATTACACAAAACAAAAGAGTTATAAGCCGCATATTTAGTTTCCAAACGTTTTAAAGGGGCTTATAGTTTTAAGTTTACTTGTTTGTTATTGTAATCATGCACAAGAACGAAACAACCACAACAGTAAACACAAAATACAGGTCAAAGACCATGTTCGGGAGGAATAAGAGCACCGGTACATGGTTAAATGGTTGTTAGGATAAGGAATTACTACTACGAACTCTTGAAATGTCAAGATCTATGTTTTCACGGATTATGTTTCAACTTTCAACTAACCTTCGCACTCTTTCCCATCAGCTGTCGTATTTGTATACCCATTCTTCACATGCGCACTCAAATTCCGACCTTTTTTCTGGGGGGTTTGTTTGTACAAACGCCTCTCCCGATCCGCAGTCCTGCTCATTGGTAGTTAGAACACTCGTTTATGTCTGAAGAGAATCAGATTTGCACACCATACGTCAATCCAGATAACTATGCCTATGATTCTAATTACTTTCAAAATTCCTTAAATTGGCTGACGGAAGGATTGACCTTCTTAAGGCAATATATGTAGTATTTACAATAATGATTTTACAACCTACTTCACTACTACTATTTACAATACTGATACTACTATTTCTACTACTTCTACTACTACTATTTACAATAATGATTCTACTATTTCTACTACTTTTACTACTACTACTACTACTACTACTACTACTATTACTGAATACTTATTGACTGAAATGCTATTTATTGCTCTAAAAGCACTTGGACCGAATTAAAGTAGGGTTCACAATTCAGATATAAAATACATGATTGGAAACATTACAACTAAATTATATCAACAATTCATTGAGATACATACGAGGTAATGATAAGAAGGTAGCCAGGAAATGAGTATTGCAGTAGGTACATACAAAAGCAGAGGGGCAGGATAGTGAACAAAGGCTCTTCCTGTATCATGTCAGGTAATGTATCTATAGACAATTTCATTTGGCCCTCTATCGTCGACGCCTTGGCTGCGGTGGGCAAGCGCGCTGACCGCGATTGGCTCTGTGTACATAATGAATGTGAGATATGAGATACGCCCTGATATTGTCCCATTTACTTTATTCTAGATCAATAACATAAAGCATGGGTACATGGCTAGATGAGGTAAGACAATGGCCATATCTGACAATGAAGGTATTGTGTATTTTTGTACTTTCGATGGTTTTTCAACTTAGTTTTGTCAGTAAAAGTTCGATTGCAGCATAGAAGCCGTGGTAAACGGGAGCCCTCAGTCTTACCTTGTTTACAAAGTCATGTTTTCACTCATTAAATTTACGCCAAAGTACATAATGATAATGTTTTTTGACTTCAAAGTCTTTCTGTTGATGTTTTTACCCACTGGTGAGGAATTCCTTCACATTGCTTACGGAAACCTGTGTAGGGAGTACGGCTTCTCACACAAACAGGCCTCATGAGTCCAAAGCGAGTGAACTTCGCACTCAGTTAGCTTTCAGGTTTTAAACTTTCTCCAATTTTTGTGGCATTTGAGCACCGCAGAGCTGCGACCTGAACTTCCCTGATATATTTCTCATTGCAAATATCAAAAGAAATCTGCATACATTGGTCAAAATAGACAAAAAAATCGTATGAATGTACATAACGCGCTATTGACTGTGTGTACTATAAAAGTTGGAGCGCCCACCGCAGTATGTCGAATTGTGTCGAACAGTCTGCTGTCCTCTTGATTTGTGGGATCGGTCTATATGTTTCCCCATTATGTAAGTTCAAATGCGCTTTACCAGTACAATACAACTGTTTACGGGATAAGAGAGTTTGGAGATGCTTTTGAAGACATTCAGGGATTGTCGTGTAAGGAGTGTCTGGGGTAGTTTATTCCACAGTTTGAGAACGGACGAAAATGCTACTAAAGGGATAAATGGTACACCCCGGAATCTTACAAGTACTTCAGTTCTTTGTTGGTGTCCTGGACATCCCTCCTGTTTGGATTCACGTGAACGCCGCCTTTACATTATACCCTGGATTGCTGGTTATATGTGAACTACATCATGTTCCTGGTTAGAAATATTTAAAGTAGAAATGAATGAAACCAAACAATGTACTTTACCATTACAGGAACGTAAATCGATGGCAAGTTATAGCCAGATCCACACGAACAATTATAGGATCCTGTGTATTTTGGCACTCCTGCTCACAGGCATCAGGGTATCGTTCGCACATTCATTGACATCTGCGGTAATGAAAAGCAATGAAAAAATGGTAAACATATATATATTTCAACTGTTAGTTGTATTTCTCATCATTACTTTTAAGACCCAATGGAAGAACAGTCGTATTTTGGTAATACGACTGAAATGGGCTATCCGCTGTTTATATCGAATATGTATACATGTATATTTGTATGTTAAGATGCTTTGACCGAAAAAAAAGAAACAAAAGAATGGTTAACAGTAGTCGTTTTTCTCGTTTTTTTTTGTTGCTCTTGTTTTGGGGGGTTGTCTTTTTTTGGGGGGGGGGGGGGTCTCTTTTAATGTTAGGCGGTCAAATTTGATTACATGAATTTCAGTCGGTTCATTATGTTACAACAGAATTTTGTACAATTCATCTTGCTTCGTAATGTAGCATCTGGTTTGTGATACGTACAGGAAGAAAAGGAGGACCTGGCAGTTGCTTAGCAACAGTTCTACATACTCTTGTCAAATACTGAGCTTCCACTTAGATTTTCATTTCATTCCATCTTCTATTTCTTCCTTCTTTTAAAAAAGAAACGCATTGTGAGAGTACACAAAATATTTAAAGGAGAATGCAACCTTGACATCAGTGTGCTTCCAGTGAATGAAGAAGAACAAGAAGAGTAAACTGTGAAAATTGAGCAAAATCGGACAATCTGTTCAAGAGTTATGAACTTTGAAAGTTTAAGTTAATCCTTATTATAGGATCCTTAAATTGGCAACTCTGCCAGCATCTGTGATGTCATCGTGGACAACTCTCCATTCATTTTGTACACAGAATTCAACATTTTCCTTATTTCAAGAGAAATAAAAATTCTTTTGATTTATTGTTTGAATATGACATGACTATATCAATTCTGCAAGCATATTGGGAAGATTCCTGACCTGAAATTTCATATCAATCAATTTTTGAAAAATTAAGTACAAAATGAATTGAGAGTTGTCCACAATGACATCACAGATGCTGGCAAAGTTGCAAACTCAAGGATCCTCATAATAGAGATTAACTGAAACTTTCAAAATTCATAACTCTTGAACCGATTGTCCGATTTTGCTCAAACTTTCACTGTTTACTCTTCTTGGTCATCTTTATTCACTAAGAGCACACTGATGCTTGGGTTGCATTCTCCTTTAAATAAATAATGAAAATTAAAAAAAAATATTCACAATGAATATATATACAAATATGCAAACATAAATGTTTAAATTTAAAAAAGTACCAAAGGAAAAAAGAAAATATTCCAGGATAAAGACGAAAAACGTAGCGTAAATTATCGAGAACCAAAGCAATAAAATGAATAATAAGACTTATGATCATTAAAGTCTTGACGGACTGTCGTAGGACTACTACAAGACTACGGCAGACTGTGGTAACCTGTGAAGTCCTCAGTCAAATCCAGGTTCTTTCGGGACATTAAAGTCCTCTCTTAAGCAACTGCCTGTTACCGTCTGCGAACACCTTAATCTAGTAGATAGATTCAGTGGCAAATCAGAGATTTCTTACTTATTATACACACTGTAGTGGATTGTGGCTTCATTGGAATTACAAGTATATTGAAATTGAATGAAATCGTGGTTGATAGCCAGCAGGTGGAAAACGGAATAAAAAAAATATAAGCGATTAAAAGTTGGTACCTTGTGGTTAAAACCAATAGTTGTGCCTTTTAATTCAGCAGGCGACATTGCAACTGTTCAGAACCCATCACTGCGTAAGTCCATTATCAGGCAGCAATCCAATTTGAAAAAAAATAGCACCTGCCATGTCTAACGGCTGCATCAATCATATCCCTGCTAGAGCTAGGAAATGCACAAATATTATGAAAAGCTCTACCTTCTATACTACTTATCTACTATTTACACTTCATATGGGGCGAAAACCGCAATCACCATGAACATACCCTAAAAGAAAAAAAAAAGAAAGAAAAGAAAAGAAAAAAAAACGTACACTTACACATACATTCAAATGATAATACGCCAACAGATCTACTGTCTTCCATGGTACACTTATGACTTACCAAAGCACATAAGCCCGTCACCGACGTAGTTTGGAGGACAACTGCCACATCTTGGTTCTGTAGCAGGTGGTGGGTCGTCAATGCAGATGACTCCTTCAAAACAGGGATCTCCTTCACAAGAATCTTCATCCTCGTCACAGTGTACACCACTCCACCCGTCTGTGCAATTACAGATCACCACCTACAAGAAAAAGAAATGAATTTCAACAAGTCTCTGGGCACGACTCCTCTTAATTAAGACGGGTGGCAAACCTATAAATCGTGAATCAGATGAGAAATTTTCAACATTTTAACAGCAAGTGCCTTCTGCCGAACACCTCGGTCGTTAGTAATGGTTAGAAGCAGTTGACAACCACCCTTACTCGGTATACATGTACAATCAACGTCAGTCTGATCCAGTTTACGATATGATAAATGCCTGCATAACCTGGTGAAGGAGGGGGGGGGGGGGTTGTATTGGTTGGTGGTTATTTCTTGTGGTGTGGTAGAGTTTGTGGTGTGTGGGTGTATTGGTGTTTGATATTCATGGTGCGTAGGTTTTTTTTTTTTTTAGTGTGGTGAGTGTATGATCTGTACGGGTGCGTGGTTTAGATGGGTTGATGTTAAATAGTGTCGGGTGTGTGGGGTTGTTGAGTACATGGTTTGGATAATTGGGCATGTGGTGTTGCTGGGAGGGAGTGGTTTGCAACAGGTTGGTGGGTGTTTGAGTTACTGGTGTGTACACACCCCCGTGTGTGATGTTGAAGGGATGATGTGGGGGGCTGGGTATGCGACTTTGCGGGTGTGTGCAAGTGGTGTATTGTATTGAATGGTTAGTGCGTGGTTTAATGAAAAGATGGGTGTGGGCTGTGGATCGGTAGCAGATGTGTGGCTTGGTAGGTAGGTGGCCCGGGGGATATTATTCATTGAAGCCTGTACAGCATCCGTGTTAACCAAAACATTGAAAAGGGGTGTCTTTTTCAGCACCGAACGGGGAACCCGGGGATCCCATTAAGGGTATCAAAAACAGGAAAAATCAGAAAAAATGGTATCAAAATTAGGAAAATCCTGGAAAATGTTATTTAAGTAGGAGATTACGATGCAATCCTTGCAGAAAATACCCGTTTATGGTATCAAAATCACTCCTACCGCCGTCCTATTTTAATCCCCGTTTATGGTGCTTTTCAGAAAGTGATTTACGCGGATGATGTACAGGCCTCATTAAGACATATCCTCCGGGGTAGATGGACGTGGTGTAGATGGGAAGGTGTGGTGGGTTGATGATGATGCGTGAATGCAAAATCACAATGAAACTTCGATCTGAAGATGCTTCTAGACATTATTCTATATCACAATATCACATATTCCGATTTACATGCCATTTTAAGTACATGCAAACATTTAGATCATAACTAAAGACTTTGGAGTTGTATTAAACTCGAATTCCTAAATAACACCTTTTAAAGGAATTGTTGGATAGAATATGAAATAAAATGTTATTGATATCTAATTGGAAACTTAATTCGTCGACGTTCTGGAATTATACGTCCCTGACCTAGATCAAAATATGCTTGCCTTTCATTTGTTAACTATTCGACTTGGGAAGGAAAAAAAATAACAGCACCTTAGTTTTCCTAGTATTATGCTACCGATCAGCTAAAAAGCAAAAACATCTGACGCACAGTTTTGAAGGCCTACCCAAAGCTGGACAGAACCTTTAATGTAGCTTTAAACAAAACTAGACCTATTCCATCAGATTTCAGTAGTTTATTCCCAAACTGAAAATCAAACAACATTTGGGAAAAACTTCATTAATTTATCTTTAGGATACGGTATGCTTAACTTATAGAACAAATTATTTTTTTTTTCAATTGATGCTTCCCGGATTTGCTTGTTGTTACTTACCGCAAATCCATTTTCAAGTAGGTCTTCTCCTTCAGCTTCTGTTTCATAATCACAGGTGCCATTATTCTCACATCGGCACATCTTGATTAGTAAGCGATAGGAACTCGTGACTTTATTATCATCGGCTACGACTTCAATGTTCACTCTTTCTGTATTCTCAGGTGTCCAGCTGAACAGGCCATCTATAATGATGATGATGATGATAATAATAATAATAATAATAATAATAATAATAATTAATAATAATATATTAATAATTAATAATAATAATTAAAATAATCCTAAGCCCTACTATAGGGCGAAATGTTTGTTCTCGGCCTATTGTTTCGCTTCCTCTTACACACTTTTTTCGCCCTAATTTCCCTAATCCTTCCCTATTGTGACCCAATAAACCCCATTGTTTGGCTTCGTCTGAAAAGTAAAGTATGATCTATCACACCTCTCCTGTCGTGACAGGTTCATTGCTATGCTTGTATTTTATTCTACTTCAAAATGATACCGCATTTGCTATGATATTTCCGCCATGCAGCATGCAGTACATCGAAATGAGAGGCAGGATCGAATGGGAAAAGTGTGCTTGCAACATGTGCTGTCATCGTTGTGATAGCATTCTCCTTTCTTTGAAGAGCACAGGGCTGCTAAGCTTGTAAATGATTTTCATGAGAACATGGATAGAAATACTGTAGGACAGGGCGTCCCCCAACAAATTGATTCGGAGAACCGCCCCCCTGCCTTATCGCCTGTGTTTTTTTTCAACAATTGTTAACCTAGGCATGATGAATTTGAAATTTTGATGACCAAGCAGCAGCGAAGTTTGCCTGACATATCCCCATCAGGCATAAATTTTAGTTCTAAGATCTTCAGGAGTCTTTTGCAACATTCAAACTCTCTTCCGTCGATAAAATAAATTGCTCTCCTAACAATACCAGTGCATTTTTCAACTCTTTCACTTTTGGCTTGCCCCTCATTCTGATGTGCAGCTCATTCCACGACTGCGACATTAGTGCACATGTATTATTAGTTTTCAAGAGGAATAAACATTTTCCAGTAAAACTGAACACAGCGATGATTAAGCCACGATAAGAGATATATTTACATTGAGTTTCCAAAGATTTGTTAAGGGGTTTACTTAGTGTAATAATAACTTTTACGAAACTTTTCGTCACATGCTTAGATTATATGAACACAGAATGCATCCCCAACATATGATGGCTGGAGAAAGTGCTAGCTTTCCCTTACATAATTTCGGCAAAGTTAAGTTCTCGTAGTAGCCCATATCATAGGGTTTAGTTAGTATTGTGTAGTTGTATTTCATTCATCAAACCAACTTTTCATTCATTTTTTTTTTTCTAAAATAAGCCTCGTCGGTAAATCAAAAGATGAACAGTTTATTTCGTTCATAGAAGATAAATAGCAAAATCATATACAATGCCTTTCCAGATTGTAGGATTTGAATGAAATCACGTTAAAAGTATAAACTTGAAAAGTGTAAACAAAAAAATGAAATAACTAAGGGACTCTAACACAAATAATAGAGTCATGGCCGTACGCACATGGAGGAGCAGTTGGCCCCTAGAAATTTTCAAAACCCCATTTTTTTTGGTTTTTCCTTATTTTTTACTGAGAATTTACCCAAATTCCACCATAATGTGCACTATATAATCCATATTCTAACAATACAAAAGTTCCCGCTCGGTCGCTTCGCTCTCTCGCTTGTCTGTTTCCTTAAACTGAATATTCCCCTCCACCCAGAAAAAAATTACTGTGTAGAGCCTTGAATACAGTACAAATGACAATACGTTTACCGTTGTCAATTGAAGCAGTGTTGTTTGGTACTGTCCCGTTCAGTGATAGAGTAACTGTATCGTTATGGGGTCGTTCACAAAGAACTGTAGTATATACGTTTCCCCCAACAGTGACGCACAGGGTGTCATTGCCGGACAGTGCATTTGTTTGGCTTATCTCTTCCACTGAGTCGAACTCTGGAGGGAAATTGTCTGCGGGAAAGAAAGTTTAAAAAAAAAACTTCATTACTTCAAAATGTTTGAATATTTTGCATGCAACCTAAATATCAAACGAATGTAATATTGGAAACATTGGGATTATCATAGACAATGATGAGATCGATACCAAACGGACAAGACGTATCCGACGTAATCAGACGTAATCGTATCCGATGCTTTATCTTTTGTAGTTTCAAAATAAATACACTTTTGTGAGGATACTGCAATTTTTATTGAAATACTATTCTCTATATAAAATTCCCATACCGGAGTATCAGGCTTGCGAACAAGGTCTGTATTCCAGGGGTGTATCCCACGGACATATTTCTAAGTGTCGAGCAAGAAATTATCCTATGTGCATAAGTAGGCCTACCAAGTGTTGCCACGTCGTCTAGTCTTTGCTGTCCCGTTGTCATTGAATCTGCGCCAAGTGCTGGTCCAACTATGAGATAGTCAAAAAGGCAAGCTCGATCATCGCCGCATGTTGTTGTTGCATTAGCTAGCTGTTCTGCTGTAGCATTAGCTATGACCTCGTCCAAAATGGGGGTACAAAGTAGGATCATTGTAATCAGACCAGTTCCTGTTTCCATAATCAAAGAAGGACTC
>CM057163.1:26241396-26292793 GCA_029962745.1 Echinometra lucunter | reverse complement strand
TACTCACATACATATAAAAATTGTAAAGCCATCGGGGCCCACTCACTAGTTTATTCTATTTTTCAAGTTATTGTTATTGTTTGTAGATCGTCATTATGTCTATTAAACCATCATTTCAAATTGATATATTTTCCTAATGTACAAGCTCCATATTCTTAACAACTGAACTGTTGATCCCTTCTTGAAAAGATGATAGAAAATAAATATATGTTTTCCATTGCTTCGGGAACAAAAACCAGTAAAATCCAAACAATTAATATGGGAGAATATGATTGCCTGGTTTGCATGAGAACCCCTCATATGCATGGTATTTTAAAACAAAAGATGGTATTTGATTTTCTCCGTTGTTATAAAAGAAGATACATCTGTACAAGGTACATTGTTTTCCTACAAATGACTACAATCGTATTTATGCTGTGGTGATATATTTCGTGTCATCGCCCTCTTGCATGAAAGTTGACCTGTGTACTATCCTTAATTTATCTTAATTATGTTTTTTTTTTCTCTCTCTCTCTCTCAGACATCAATGAATGCACTCGGTTTACACATGACTGCAGTCAGATATGTAACAACGTAGAGCCTGGATTCACATGTAACTGTACGGAAGGTTTCCAGCTCATGAATGACAACAAGACATGCGAAAGTAAACGAAAACGGACTTATTCACTTTTTCTTATACGGTTCAAGCGTTAATTTCATGTAGACCATATTTTTCAGTAATTCATACTTAGGCTTTTATGCTATCCGTATCATACAATTCTGCTTATAAGAACTTGTAATGTATTCTAAGGAATTATCTCTTTCTTCCGCTGAATCGATATAAGCACTATTTTGTCAGTTCATTTGAGGAAACTCCCTTTGAAGGAAATTACTCTAATGGCAGGATCAGTGCTGTATATGTTATGGTTATAATTATAATAACACTAACTTTCTATCTGAGGTAGAATCACAACATTTATACCCGAGGTACATCAAGTTCGAAAATTAGTTAAATCTGAACTTTTTGCAGCAGCACTGTAATCACAATAGTTTCTATAGATTTAAGCTATAATCACCACATTCATACGAAAGCTACATCTAGGCGCAGGTCAGGTTTGAAAATTTGAAAGTTTGAAAGCTCTGAGTTAGGATCAACAGATTCAAATCACAAGTATATTTATATTTTAAGGTGCGTGTCAAGTTTGTACATGGCTTTGTGTAAATGGTCAAAAGGTCAAATATTCAGTGAAAATAATCACTTACAGTCAGTCCGCAGGTCCGCAAAAAGTGGCTTCTTTCACGTAGCTGCATCATGAACGGAACAGGCTCTGCATATTTAATGAGTTAGAACCTGTCAGAAAACCACTTGCATTATGGCCCTTGCTGCTCTAATACTTTATCAAATTCAATGTTTTGGGTATCTATGTAAAGATGAATAATCTCTCATGCCATGTGTTTGAATTTTAATGAACTATTTGGAAGAAGCGGTAAGATTATTGATCTGAAAAATGGTACAAGAATGATTTTTTTCGCCTGCCAAAAGTTGCCATTTTGTAAGGCTCTTTATACTTGAGCGCAAATAATTTTTACGTGACCACGAAGCTGAATATCTATGCTTTATGAAAATACCCATTTTAACACACGATGCAATTTAATCGGGTCAAGACCACACTTTAAACAGACCAAGTGCAATTATCAGCCCAAAACCATAAATACTGCTCTGTGATTGGTCCATTCAGACCACACACTCATCCTGGAATCCTAACGGTCACTTGCTGAGTCACTGAAGGTCACACTCTCCAAGTGGTAATCTGTTCAAAACAACCGCGCTGGCATGATTCTGACCTTATTCAGCCAATCGGAACATTGGATTTCATGCTGATCAAAAAATCAAGAAATCCCGTCCTGAAATTCGTTGGGAAAATTGTGCTCTTGACCCGATTAAAAGGTGCCCCACATTAAGAATGGTATTTTGAGAAAAAAAAGAGACTTTCAGCTTTATTTTGATGTAAATATTGTTTGGGCTAAAAATAAAAAGTTTTGCACAATCTGCAAGAGAACTGAGGGGAAGAGGAGATTTTGTTCTGAAGCATTTTTTTTTTACTCCAATTTACACATATTTCCCCAAATATGTTATCAAAATGAATGTAAAAGTGTAAAAGTGTGATATTTACTCTTTTCAATGGTCTATTAACCAATGATTTCACTTGATATAGTAGTTAAATTCTTCCAGAAATAAAGTCTCATAATTCATGATATTTGATAGGGTGGAAGATTTGGCCACGAGAACATTTACGTGAATTCTGCTTAGTCGCTCATCAGCATACAGACCTGCGGACTGGCTGCTTAACAGTAAACAACTTTATGTATCTTTAAGGCGTGATCACCAGATTCATACAACAATTAGACCTAAATGGCTTGAAGGCACAGGTGAAGTTCGAAAAATAGGTCAAATCTGAGCGAGGTCGAAGGTCAAAAGGTTAAATTTCATTGAAAGTTCTCCTTGTTCCCTAAATCAGAATGCTGCTTTGGCGATTTGCGTAATACAGGCGAGACCACAAAGGGCGTTTCCTTTGTTTTACAGTTTAGAATATTGTTAACTGATTCATTTTTAGAAATTGCTTTAACCTTGTCGCATTTACGGGAGGGCATATTACGCACCAAAATGTTCCCCTTTTCACTCAGAGTCACTTTTTGAGCTCGCTTGTTTAGAACAATATCTGTATGGCTTCGCCCAGTGGAGACTGTGGCAGAGATTTATCTTTGTTTAAGCTTTAAGCTTCAAGCTTCAAGTTTAGGTTTTATTCCAACATAACACAAGACACAACATAACGCGGTATCTCACGAACCGTTTGTTGCATGAACTTTGAACTCAATAATGGTATGTTTAATCGGAGTGAGACAAAGTGATTAGATTTTTGGTTTAGTAGGTATATGTTTATAGTTCATACAGATTTGTTGGTTTTGTTATTAGACATTTTGATATGATTTGACTTGTGCTAAGCATGTATCAAAATAACAACTTACAATTTAACAATGTTTACGGAGAACTAAAATGTACATAACAATGTTGACCTAACTTTGAGCAGTGAAACGGGGGACATGCTAAAGAAACGATACTTGTATTTAAAGACACAGGAACTGGCGCTTGTATAGCTCTGAAGTGATGTATTTACAACAGCGCCAACTTGCGGCTACTCACAACTAGAGACTGTCTTAGAAACATTACGCCCTTCTTGGCTTCTAGTGAATTGCCTTAGCCTGAATAAATATACATTTGAACAGATGCGCCTAAAACATAAAGCTTGCGTTGATCAGAATTGTACTTGCTGGGAGAAAAAAAAAAGGGGAGGGGGGACAGAATATATAGCTCAGGGCTGAGAGGGCGCTATTTAGAAATTTCATACAAGGTTCCAATTCGCACTGATTTTAAAATTTGCACTGATTTTGAAAGGCGTATGCCCCTTCTGTATGCGTAGATAAAGTGTTCAGACTATGTTTTAAATGGTCAAGGGTCAAAAATATAAATTTGCAATCATAGTTTCAGCCGTAGGCAAAGACATGTATGAGATGAGGTCGCCTACAGATTGTTAAAAAGAAGAAGAAGAAAAAAAGAAGAAATGTGTGTTTCCTTTCCATATGAATGACATCCTTTATCCCTTTACCTCCTAGATGGTGTGATAATTCAGAAGCTGAAGATGCACTGGAAATTGTTGAATTGATATGCATTTGTTAATAGCAGTTTGGTGTTTCATTACATCAGAAACAAAAGAATATATGGTACTCTGATTATGGAGAAACTATATGTAACTGTAATAAAAAAGGGGATATGCTGTGCTTAGACTGTAGGTAATACTGCAATACTAATACTAAATTGAAATCACTATGAATCATTTGTAGTTATGTCCAGTGACACGTGCGACAATGATACGGCAGCTGCGTCTTGTGGTGCCTACACTGATTGTTACTTCATCTCAGGAAAACCAACCTGCTTCTGCAATAGGTCTGGGTTTGAGATGATGAATAACACAACATGCGCAGGTGAGTTGCCAGAATCGTCTATTTACATTTTGCGGCGTAAAGAATGGAAAAAAAAAATTCCATGGAATGGCAACTAAAAAGGTGGAAATGATCGAGAAATAGAAAATAGAGAGGGAGGATTCAACATGGAAATAATTATATGACACTACCCATACAAGTTGTGTGTCACCTATAGTAACTTTACACAAGCCCACACCGATTCCACTTAAGCCACCGGGCTGTCATTGTCGACTCTTGCTCAGGTACAGTGTAAGTGCACCGTGCATTCCAAAGTGGCAGTCTTTTTCTTTTGGTTTGTTTCGTTTTGGTTTCTTTTTCAGTCCATGGCCAATAAAGTGTAAAGTCCGATGGGGTCACTAATTCTTTGCCACTGTATGTATGTTCCTTCACTCCTCATGAATACTTTCTCTGCAAAGACAGGTCACAACTTACTTGAATTCCAAGAAAAATAAATATATATTTTTATTTTCTAGTTTATTAATAATGTATTGCTCATTAGCATCCACTTATTTTTATTTATTTATTTTTTTAATCAAAGACCTCTCTCCAGATTCTACGTAATATGCATCCTGTGATCAATGTTTTGTAGCCATTGATGTGGAATATCTATTTCAAATGTATCCCAAATCGCATTCTATTTTTAGTTGACAGAACTTGGTGAATATCAAGATTTCTTTCATATTGATTTAATTATTTAGTTATCGGTGCTGATAGAAGGTGCATGAACCATAATAAGTTTCCTTCTTTCCTGGATTAGATATCGATGAATGTGAGTCCTCGGTAAACCCATGTCAGATGGTTTGCAATAACACTGAAGGGTCCTTCATGTGTTCATGTGAAAAGGGTTATGAGCTGGATAACAATCAACGGAGTTGTATAGGTAAATATTCTTTGTTATATTTGGCCATTGCTTGGGAATGATGTATATACGTGGTTGAGAGCAATCTATTCATGTAAACATGTACTAGTGTCAAAAAACATTGCCCTCCTTTGATTTGTAAAAGCCCCTAAACTTTTGATAGAATCGATATGAATAGTGTACAATTTTGTTGGAGGTGATGTGAATATGATATAAATAATTTTTAAATGAAAATTCATGCATATTTAGGAGTATGAACAGTTTCTCAAAGTTGGCACAGGCAGGCAAGAAGCAAAGATGAGTATTAGCAACATAACAGTTGGAGACTCAGAAGTAAAACGAAACACATATCCAACATCAGTAGATCATTTTTAAGTATGTTATACAACTTACGCCACATTCGTAGGTAATTTGACCAGAAAAGCATAGAAACCCTTGTCCATGTATTTATTAGCAGTAGGCTTGATTATTGTAATGGATTATTGTTCGGCTTAGTGGACTCACAGATAAACAAGCTGCAGCATGTTCAAAATCATGTGCAAGACTTGTATCCGGTTCATCAAAGTGTTCCCATATTACACAGTGCTTGTTTACAAAGCACTGAATGGTCAGGCTCCTCATTACTTGTCTGAATTGATATCAATTAGGTCAAATTCATATGCACATAACTTACGAAGTTCACAAAATACATGAATAGGCTGCTTCTAAAGCTAGCTCACGTAAAAACAAAAGTAACTCTTGGAGATTGTGCTTTCATTTGCCCTGCTCCAAAACTTTGGAATAAACTCCAACCGGAAATAAGGAAATCCCCATCTGTTACTGTCTTCAAAGTTTTGTGCCACGCTCAGACCATTGTTTACTGAGTTCAGTATAAGGTTCAATGTTCTGCAGATTCCAGCTTCTCATTATGTCTACTTAAATAGCAAATACTACAATTATTCACCAGAATGAAGCAATAATGCAAGACATAAGGAATAATCTAGAAAATACTTTTTCTACATACATGGTATAATGATTGCTATATTTCTTCGCCTGTAATTCTGTGTTATTTATCAAAGGAAAGCATGAGTAATCTTTGATCTTCTAGAAATTTCCTTTGCTATACATGAATTAAGAAAGATTCAGATAAACATCTTCTAGAGAATTTTACGATTTCCTAACAATCTGAACACACCGACATACGTATGACGTTATTATAACATATGCACTTAAGGAATTTTTATGCGTTGGAATAATCACAAAAATCACAAGGAAATAATATATCAAATACAATTCGAAAGGATATGATAGAATAGTGGTAGTGTACCTGACCCAATGGTCCCCAGAGCTGTCTTCACGTAATGAATATTGTGCAAAGGTTATCTCTGTCGGGAAGCGAGCCATGGTCCTTTAACTCAAGTGCTATGACCTCTGAAACCCAAAGAAGAAGAAGAAGAGGTGTATGTATGCATTACATGCTGCTAAAATGCCTATGCTTTAGCAGGTACGTTTACAGGTCGAATTAATTAGCCATTGTTTTACCATGGTGCGTTGTATGTGATTCATCAAAGGCTGCAATCTCCAAAAAAAAAAAAAAAAAAGTGCTATGATCTAATTCGGAGATTCCGCCTTCCACAATGACAATATGCATTTGGGCAAGTCCACAACATATGGGACACAGAACTCAAAACTTGAAGTTGCACTGTCCCCTTTTAATTCAAATAAAAATCTAAAATTACTGCAGAGTCTTCTTTTTGTTGAAAATAAACATTTAAGATAAAACAATTTGTAATTCCACCTTCGTACGGAGAATAACATAAACAAACAAGAAATTGCACATATAGGACTATGATGAGGGAAAAGTGCTTTAAATGCCTCCTATTCTGATATTTACTAATTTTTTCTCAGATCTGTTTTCATTTGATTGATTTTAATGGATTACTTTAACAGATTATGGGTAGTTAATGAATGAAACACTAATGGAAATGTGCAAAACCTACGCTGAATTTAAGCGTAACGTCAGTTACCAACATGTCTTCAGTGACTTTTCTATGGCACTAAAAGAAATTATTCAAATGGCTCATTATTTTGCACATCTCTTCCCAGGAACCTAGGTCTTAGGTCAAATGAATTACATAATCCCTACAAGTCTGAGACATGAGATAAACACATTTGATTCGACACCATCATTTTCCATGTCTTTTTGCGTAACGTCAGTTACCGGCCCCCTTTTTCGTTTGTTGTGTGATAAGAAATGCGTTTTGTGATAAAAACTGACCATGTGTCTCTTCCCCATTATCAACTTATTTATCTGTAGTAATTAATAGCCGAAGCAAGTGTCATTCCCAAAACAATATAAACAATACCACTAGTACTCTATCTTGGTAACGTCAGTTACCGTGGAATTGCCCATTTATGGATTAACCCTCAACCTTTGAATCTGTAGATATTGATGAGTGTGTCTCCAACCCGTGTGTGGAGAATGCAGTTTGTACCAACACAGACGGTAACTACACTTGCCAATGTCTACCAGGATATAAAGGTGATCCTAACCCTGGAGGCAATTGTTCAGGTATATATAAATCTTGAAATTTGAACTTATTTTTTTAAATACACTTGAGGTGACATATGCTTTACGATATGACATTTATACAGTAGAGGCACTATTTAGATTATTAAAGTATTGAATTTAAAACTAGGGGCAGAGTACTGCTTCACCGTCGGTCATTCTTTCGCTACTAAAAGGCGGTTAAGCTTTCTCTACCAAAGAGTATTGGATGTTGTCTTTTTAATATCATTTTTTTTTTTAATTTCTTTTAGGGCTGGGCAAAAAAGAATAAATAAAAGCTGACATTTTTAAAGAAATTAATATTTCCTTTCCCATTCCTCTCTGTAGATATCAATGAATGTACTAGCAGTCCATGTGGTACTGACGCATCTTGCAGCAATACAAATGGATCTTACAGTTGTTCCTGTGATGATGGATTTACAGGAGATGGTAACATTTGCGTTGGTAAGTTTAAGATGAGACGGATATAGTTGATTAGTGATACGCCATGTTGGTGCCCCGACAGATACTCCGAGGAGGATCATCCAGCTACCCTTGTGCTAGCTCCAATGCTACGTCTTTCATAAAAGATGTGGCAGTAGGGTAAGCGTAAACACACGAGGTTTGTTCGGGTTACGTTAGTGTGGACGGTGTGTAAGAACTAAGTTCGCTTAAAGAAAGCTTAGAGACCTTGTCTTCTTATTTCCGGATGTGTATGAGTACTTGAATTTGTACTCAAAAACCCTGAAACCAACCATAAGTTTGAATGAAAAACTATAACTAAAACGCAAACCGCGATTTTTATCATTTTTGGTCTCAGGGACAATAAATAAGGCCGTTTTGTTCCAGTTAAAAAAAAAGTTGATCTGCCTCCCTCTGCGTTATACGCAGATACACGGTGAGCCATGTGCGCATGCGCACTCCTTACGCCTATTCTGTGCAACCGACGGTTATATTTTTCAAACATTGGTTCACATTTCTAATATTTAAAAATAATTCCTGTGAATATTTTGCTTTGAAACTTTCAGATTGGTATTTCTACACTATAACTCTTTATGTTTATCCCATTTTCAAGTAGCAAAATATATATATTTTTAATTACAACAATGTTAACCAATGCCTTTAATTGCGCGGTGAAGGATGACTGCACCAGGTTTGTCCGAAAATATTTGCCACTGCCTCAAGGTTTGCATCTTGGTGGTATGTTTTGTCAAGCTGCGCGTTGCAATAAGTGCCCTCAAAACTCGATGACTGGCCAGTTTTAAAGGAGACTAAAATCCCGGGGTAATATCCATTTCAATGAAAAAAGGGGATGGTGAGAAAGCAATTTACTAAATTTCCATCACAATCGGTTACGAAATGAGACAGTTATGAGCGTTTGAAAATTCGTGATCTACTTTCTATGGCGATACTCACGTTGGTAATGTTTCTTCAAAATGATAGGTTTCGACGGACAACTCTCAATATGTTTTGTACATAAAATTTCACATTTTCTGCAATATTTCTAAAGATGCTGCTTTTATCTTTGTAAACTTAAAATGTTGTGTCAAATACATTTTCCCATGATATATCTTCAACAAAGAGCTGAATTAGAAGACAAGCTGCACCTTGAGAAATAATGAGGAAAATATGACATTTTGTGTACAAAACATATGAAGAGTTGTCCTAAATATGCCATTTTGAAGCAACGTTGCCAATTTGAGGATTGTTCTAAAAAAAGGATATTGAGACTTTTTCATTTCGAAACCGATTTCAATCGAACTTTATTCAAAATTTCATCTCTGTATTTTCTCTTTTCATTAGAATACATCCCCCCTCAGGTTTCATTCTTTAACTACTGCTCGCGTACTTTCATTTCAAAATGTTAAATATAATTCATAAACACACCGAATAATCCGCCATCACAGTCAGTATTGGCCATTCTACACTTAATTGTACATATGTGCTTTTTGAATTTACATACTTTTCATTTTATGAAAAAAATCGACTGAACACATATCACACCATGTAGATGTGAGTCAAAGTGATGTCGATTCTCCGTGCATGTATTTCATCTTTTCAGATATCAATGAATGTATCCAGGATTTGCCCTGTTCTGACGACGCTACTTGTGACAACACACAAGGCTCATTTAATTGCACTTGTCTTCCCGGCTACTCTGGTAATGGGACATACTGTGAAAGTAAGTTAATCCTCTATCAAACACGCTGCATTTGTTTCATGCAAATGATACCTCATAGATGCCAATTTTCAACATTAAACAACCCCCCCCCCCCCCCGAAAAAAAAAAAAAAAGAAAAGAAAAAGAAAAAGAAAAAAGCATTTTGATTATTTTTATTGACCAAAGAGTTAAAGAATAAGGGAAAAGGTACGTGAGACTTTGTTTTACCTGCATTTATTTCTTCGAAAGGTCCCTTCTGGCGAAAGAGGGAGGCAGTGTTGAAATCTCCGTTTTACAATTGACTTGACAGGTTAATGATAATGCGATATTTAATTTCTTATATTAAAGTATTCTGCTAAAGTAGATTGTATCAGAAATACTACAATCACAATGGCAAATAAGGGAACCGTATATGTTTGTAATATTTACAAATCCATGTGGTCGGACCATACTTGAATTTATCTTCGATTCGAACATTCATTTAAGAAAGGTGACTTTCTTACGTGTAGGAGCAAATAAGATTCAGTTCGATAGTTTTATTATTAAAAGACTTATGCGTCGACTTTAATGTCACTGCCTTTTTATCATTCATATCATCCGTCTGTTCCATGTGTTAGAGCAAATCAGTTTCAGTACGTGATTTATACAGGCAGAAATGCGTTGAATTTGATTGAATGCCAATGAGATTTTTCATTAAACATGACAACCTAATGGATTTGACTAATTTGTGGGTGTTTTTGATGAGGTGTTGATCGGACATCCGTTCAATTTGAAATGTTACAACCATTTCCTTCGAGGTTCCAATCAGAACTCGCGTAAAAGATAACCATCTGAATCCCTTTTTTACAATAATTACGACGTTTTATGACACCATCTTCCTGTCGCAGATGACAACGAATGTGAAGATTCTCCATGTGCACATAATTCGACGTGTTCTGACACGCAAGGATCCTATCTGTGCATCTGTAACGATGGCTTCAGAGGAGATGCATTCGCACGATGTGATAACATCAATGAATGCGCAGAGAATCCTAGCATCTGTGACCTGAATGCAGAATGTAGGGATGAAATAGGCAGCTATTCATGTTCGTGTATAGATGGATATACTGGAAATGGTACAACATGTGAAGGTAATATAAATTTGACTAAGATTCAAATGATAAATCGTGGATTGGGTATAACGGTTTTATAAAAAGAATCTTAATGATTTTCTCCTTTCTTTGTTTTCCTTGTATGCCTCCGCCTACAGAAGATGGGTCCGGGGACATATGCTTTCGGTTAAACTCTTTTCGGCCCTCCAAGACTATTTTATTACTCGTAAATCATCAGGTTTTCATATCAAATCATAGTCATAAATACTGATGAACTTCAAACTTGATGCTAGTACTCTGTATCACCATAAGACCATGATCTGATTACATTTTGGATTATGTAGGTCAAAGATCAAAGAGGTCATTATGAAACTTCACGTGTAAGCCTTGTCTAGTTCGGAACGTATTTGTCTATCCCGCCATCTCGCTCTTACACTCATACCCTCTGTTCTTCGGCCCCACGTTCAGTGCGAAGTCCACTGCTAAACTATCCCAGCCAATTCACCTTCCCTGGTTCTTGGCGTATCTACTTTTCTCTGCGCCTCACTTTTACACTCATTTCCTCTGTGCGTCGGCCCCTCGTACAGTACGAAGTCCTCTGATTCACTCCGCAAATTCACATTCCCCGAAGTGAAACAGTGGATGTCGTGCCACCAACGATGATTCGCAAGGACATGGGGTAAAACAAGATTGAACAAAAAGAGGGTCTGCTTTTATACAAAGGAGACTTCAAGACATGGCTAACTTTGTGAGCAGCTGATTTTTAAAAAATTCTCAAACTAAGATGAATCACGTGTATGAATACTTGTATTTGTACTCAGAAACTTTGAAATGAAAAACTGTTAATAAGACGCAAACGGCGATTTTATTAGTTTGGGTCTCTTGAGACAAATAACTAGAGGAGCATTTTCAGCCAGTTTAAAAAACCGCTGGCTGCACCTCTCTCCCTGTACTATATATGATATGCATATACACACATACACTGTTCAGGTGAACTCTGTGCACATGCACGCTCCTTATGTCCAGTCTGTGCAACCGACAATTATATTTTCTTCAAATATTGGTTTAATCTTTTAATATTTAAAAATACTTTCCGTCGACATTATACTTTCAAACTTTCAGACTGTTATTTTTAAGCTATTACTCTTGTGTTTATACCATAGTCAAGCAGCAAAATGAGATTTTTTTTTTTAATTCTCACAATGTTAGCATTTTACTTTAAAGAAATATGTAAAACATAAACTTATACTTTGGTAGATAATGACAACACAACATGTAGTATAACAAAATAAATGCTGTCAAGTATAAGAAAAAATACATTCATAGTAACAACATAACATTAAGTGGAACAAGAGAAATGATAAACTAAACAGAAAAGTGATATGTTCATCTTTACGTGAAAGAAAAAATCTAGGTAAAGATGTAAAACCTGGGGTTAAGTTTTTATAAGTCTGGTCGAAAGTCTTTGATAAGACGGGGGAAAAAACAGGTGTTTCCTCTCTTTTTCTTCAAAGAAATACTTCTATAAATAGTTCGATAGTGAAATATTTGTATGCATAACTGTTGTATATTTTCTGTAACTTTTGACCAAATTTTGTTGTTATTCATTGGCTTTTTAGATTTGAACGAATGCATGCAAGCTCAAGATTTTTGTGGACCGAATGCAAGATGCAACAACACCATCGGGTCTGCCTTTTGTACTTGCCTCGATGGTTTTATTGATGTTGATGGCAATTGCACAGGTACAGTTTTTTTCATGTTTCTGTCAGTACCGCATGCATACATTTGTTGATGCTTTTGTATGCCTGAAAATAACATTTTTATTATTTAAAAGTTCATACGTGAGACAATTTCATTTGCGATATCACTGTAATTTACCCATTAGTAATATTGCAAGATGCGTTAATTTTTTAACAGATGCATAACATGTTGCAGACTCAAAAAATAAAAATAAATAAATAAATGAAAATAACGATTTTATGAATGTAGAGATAAACCTGTCGAAGTCTTTTCTCTTTTGATACCTGCCATGTTATTTAAGGCACGTGAAACTATCTTTCCTATGATCCCACTATGCGCTGAATAAATTTGAAAGGACTGGCATGAT
The DNA here is from genome assembly GCA_029962745.1 of Echinometra lucunter. Taxonomy (NCBI): domain Eukaryota; kingdom Metazoa; phylum Echinodermata; class Echinoidea; order Camarodonta; family Echinometridae; genus Echinometra; species Echinometra lucunter. The sequence goes on along the minus strand of CM057163.1, from coordinate 26,280,028 downwards.
ATCTGAATTGGGGGAAATCACCCTCAAGATATTTATAGGTCCACCTCTACGAAGTTATTACATGTCCATTCTTTAATTACCCTTCTTAATTCTATTTTACTTGTTAGATTTTAATGAATGTTCGAACGCAGCAGAATTTTGTCAGTCGGACATCGCAAATTGTAGAAATACAGACGGTAGCTATCGGTGTGACTGCAAGAATGGCTATGTTCAAACATCACAGCTACTATGTGAAGGTAATTTGATTATTTATGGTATATGTATGTATTGGCATATGTGAGAGTGCGTGTGTGTGATCCAAAAGAAAAAAAACATGGAAAGGGCCAGTGCAAGACAAATGCCACCGATTCAGCATTAATGAGCTTGCCCGAATATTGTATATATATATCAGTGGCGGCGATTGTAGCAAGTGGGGGGGGGGAACCCGGAAGGCCTCCGCCGAAAATATGTTTTGAAAAGTGAATGGGGGATAATTGATATGCGAGCGAGCGAAGCGAGCGAGCTAAATATTATCGCAGAAAATAATGAAAAGAAGCCTGATTTTGCCATCAAAATGCATTCTAGGCCTATAAAATATTTAAACGGTTACGATCCCCCCAGAAAAAATCGAGAGGGTGCCCCCCGGGATCGCCACCTGTGATATATATACATATACATATACATACGTATGTATATTTCATGAAAATAAACTATACCAAAATGTATCATGCAAAGTTTAGGCGGTGTTTGTATCTAGTTAACAATTTAAAAAGAATTCGCATCAGTAAGATAATCAATTTTCAACCTATATTTATAAAAGTCTTTTAAGTACGATTTATGAAAGAAACTGATTTCATTTTATTTCATTGCATTTCTTTGTTCAATCATTTTAGAAACAACAAGTGTATACATGAATATGAAATGAAAATTACTATATATTGAATTGAAAAATAATTTGATTATGATACCTCCTATATCTAAAAAGGGGACAAAATATCCTTTTAATTCAAGATGTATTTGAGTGATGGAAGACCCGCTTTTTATGTGCATATATGTATATATACATACCGAAAGAAAATACTAAGAGGAGGTCGTTGCTTCTGAATCTTCCTTTATTGGTCAAGCTTTCGATCTATGATCTTTATCAGGACTCTTTATATATTTATACAAACATACACAATCACAAAATGATTGCTGAGATTTGTTTACATGAACATACATATAACTCTTAATTACTTATCGTGATTGTTATCATAAATATCAAAATTATACTCATTATCATAAGTGGAACTGCAGCTGCTACTTGTACTACTACTCTTGCTCCTATTCTTAATTCTACTACTATTATTATTATCGCTACTACCACTACTAATGTTATAAATACTATTGTTACCATCATTACTATCATTACTGTCATCATCATCATTGTTGCTGTTATTATTATTGCACATTAAAAAAATCTATACATATTTATGTTTATACTTATAAAACTAAGGGTATGGTAACTAAATAAACAATGAGAATAAACGATTACCATGGGGACAAACTTGTCGCGTTACTCGATGCTGCTTTTGAGGATGACGTGGCTTTTCGGGGAATCTATATGAAAAGTATCTACCACTTGTTTAATACCTAAATATATATAAATATATATATAGTACAGTACAGAGGTTATACCAAGTTCAGCTATAGTGCTCGATGCAATACAGCAGAGCATATTAGACATACCTCAAAGGTTGGGTTGCCCGCTACCGGTGGTTTCACGCTTGGCGATCTTCAGGCGGACTGGCTACTGGGTTTCCCTCGTTTGGGGCGATGGATGCACGGAACGGCTGCATAAGATCTTTAATAAAAACACTGTTAAAGTCAGTTATAGCTGCATGAAAAGCATAGATTCTGTCATAAAGTCGCACAATGACAGAACCATCAAGAAGTCAAAGCAAACCGATAACCCCCGGGAGAAAGCTTGTAACTGTAGAGTGAAGGAAGACTGCCCTCTACGTGGCAATTGTCTGGTCAACGCGATCGTCTACAAGGCCACTATCACCCATGGCCAAAGTGATGTGATCTATTTTGGACTCGCGGGGGGCTCTTTCAAGGAAAGGTACAGGAACCACACCAAATCATTTCGACACGAAAAATATGAAAATGAAACTGAACTTTCAAAATATATTTGGGGCCTCAAAAGGAAGCAAACAAGCTACAGTCTAAGATGGGACATATTCAAGAAATCAAACCTCAAAAAAAAAAAGAAAAAGCGGAATGTGCAATCTGTGCATGGAAGAGAAAGTGGCTATAGCCACTAACAAAGGGAAAGCGATCAACCGCCGATCTGAGCTAATCACAAAATGCCGTCACAACAATAGGGAGAAGAAACCACCCGACCGTAGCCGTTCCGTGCATCCATCGCCCCAAACGAGGGAAACCCAGTAGCCGGTCCGCCTGAAGATCGCCAAGCGTGAAACCGCCGGTAGCGGGCAACCCAACCTTTGAGGTATGTCTAAGTATATATATATATATATATATATACATATATATATATATATAAAAAACTACAAAAGGAATAAAAAACTCCGTAAACCAAGGAAATTTCACGAATTTTCGCCCTTAGGGCTTTATCAAGTGTTTAATATCTATTTGAAAATGCGTCGTTTATCATGATCAGTAAACAGTGCGCACACTCTGCTGAAGTCCTAGGCGTATAGCGCACCAGACAGAGTGGCGCACATTACGTAACAAAGAAGTACATGAGCTCAAATAAAGTGAAAGAGACGGAAAAAAGGGGGAGAGAGAAAGAAAGAAAAGAGGGAGGCAGATAGAAGAAGAAGGAAAGCTGAAGCCTGCGAGAAAGAAAGGAACTATATATATATATATATATATATATATATATATATATATATGTATATATATATACATATATATATATGCATATATAACCATAACATTAGAAGTGGTAATAATAGTAGTAATGGAATTAAGAACAGGATCAAGAGTAGTAGCAGAAGGAGTAGTACTACTTACAATGACAATGATTATAATTTCGATATTTATGATAACAATGATGATAAGTAATTAAGAGTTATATGTATGTTCATGTAAACAAACTCCAGCCGTCATTTTGTGATTGTGTATTTTGTATATATATATATATATATATATATATATATATATATATATATAGGCCTAGAGTCCTGATGAAGATCATAAATTGAAAGCTTGACCAATCAAAGAAGATTCAGAAGCTACAACCGCCTCTTAGTAATTTCTTTCGGTACATTTCATTTCACCAATTATGGATGACCGCCAGTGTTTTCTTCTTGGGAAATTTCTTCCACAATATATATATATATATATATATATATGTGTGTGTGTGTGTGTTGTGTATGTTCCTGATCAAAAATGTTAATTATTCCAACATTCACATGTATCCTAAAGCATTCGCTCGGATCCAGATGAGGTGTGCGGCAGGTCATTGTTCGAAACTCATCTGCCACCGACAAAGGAATTAATTAGTGAGGGTTGAAGATTTGTCATTCTGTCGGTTAAGCGAATTTGGAGTCGCCGAAACCACTGGCCCCGTCTCCGTGGTCTAGTGGTTAAGGCATTGGCGTTCATAGCCAAAGGCCCGAGTTCGATTCCCGGCGTAGACATTTTTTCAACCTTTGCAAAATTTCCAAAATGGTAGGACAGCTCTGGGGGACTATGATTCATGCTACGCCATGATTCTCTCAATTGTCTCTCTCTCACACACGCACACACACACACATATATATATATATATATATATATATATACATATACATATATACACACACAAACATATACATAAACCGGGGGACCCAGGAAAAGCGGAATAGTGGGTTTTTAAAGTACTCTTCGTGGAAAAAATAGATAAAATTATTTCGTCAGTGGGTAAAGGATGTTCTATCGGGGAAGTGAAGTGAAGTGATTTTGATTCTTTGCCCGTTTCTTAAAATGCAGTCATTTTGAAATTTCGCAAGGTTTTAGCGACAGATGAGAGCAGAATTGTGTAGGGAATGAACCTTCATATGGCATGTTTTGTTATCGACACGCATCATGGGCTTCCCTCAAGCATCGCATATTTAAAGGCTATTTCCGACACAATTCAGCGCTCATCGGCCGCCAAAAACATGCGAAATTTAAAAATGACGGTATTTTTTTAAAAGGGCATAAAATCTAAATTACTTCACCAATTTTGATCTCATTATCACTGTCTTTGTTAGAAGATGTTTTACCCAATGATGTAGAAAGATTATCTACTTTTAGAAGGCAGAGTACTGAAAATCCGCCGTTCTTCCTTTTCTAGGACATTATATATATATATATATATATATATATATATATATATATATGTGTGTGTGTGTGTGTGTGTGATTAGTGCTTCAATAACCAGTTAATGTACATGCAAACTGTAGTCATTAAGGATGCCTTACTATCCTGTATTTCAGATGAGGATGAATGTGCGAATACATCGATCTGTCTTCAAGAAGCCAACCGCATGTGCGTCAATCTCATAGGCTCATACAGATGTGACTGTCTGGAGATGTTTACAGAAGTTAACGGGAACTGCATAGGTATAACATTTGTTCAACACCATATTTTACCAAGTCTGATAACAAATATTGAATATGTAGTTGAAGGAAGTTCAACAAATTTACCTCAGCACAACTCTGGCATCCCTGAGAAAGGGTTATTTTTCTGTTAATAATGACCCAAATGAAGATTACCTTTATAAAATGGTACATCTATCGAGCCACCGATCCTTAGCGTCCATCAAGCCGTCCGTAACGCTCATGAAATTTGAACATTGCTACCATTTTTCCCGTTTGTAATCAAACATGGATGGTAGATGACTTACAGAACCCTTAGTGTTATTTTAAAGGTCACGTTTGTAGGTCAAAGATCACATGAAGTCAAATGTAAAAATTTACCTAAAAGTTTCTACAAGAGTTGGTAACCTTGAAACCATTAGCCCATTTTAAATACAACTTGGAGGGTTGATGCCTTACAGGGACCTCACTGTCATTTAGTGTTCAAAGGTCACGTATGTAGATCAAAGGTCAAATGTTCAAATTTCCACAAGTTCCTACTGGGGTTGGTAACTTCTGAACCATGTTCCATTTGTAACCAAACTGGGGTGGTGGATGCCAAGTGAGGACCCTAATGTTATGGGGAATAAAGTCTTGTAAGTAGGTCAAAGGGGAAATGAGTTCAAATATTACAATTTACTTGCAAGATTGATTGCATATGAACGTGGCAAGGCACATTATGGCTATAGCCTTGTTTATTCAAAAAAAAATTTTTTTTCTATGAAAATCTGCCACTAATTATTTTGTTAATGTAATGTAATGCCCCCCCCCATGTTATAATCATAGACGTATTAAATACTAGCCGGAAAGCAGCACTCGCGAGAATGACTACGCGAATGGCATTGGGGAGGTCGTATTCTTTCGGATCATTTGAAGGGGCCGAAAAGCACCCGTTATCGTCATGATATCGATAAAAATGTTGCATTATTCATATCTAGTGCACGTCTCAGTTTTATTGTGATACTATGTATTTATTACGCATTTATTGCGCATCCGCTAAGCTGATGGTCGAAATGTTTCTCACCGCGTAAAAATGCACGCTCCTCGTTGGAAGCATCTCACAAAATGAATTATTCATTTTGATCAGGAATATGCAGAGATGCTTAGGTAGGCCTTCTAATGGATCTGGACAAAATGGCGGAGCTTTATAGGGGCATGGCGAGGAAGGAACTGAGCGAATCATAGAGCAGCATATCGTGCACTGATGATCGCGTGATGACCTTTAGTTCTGCACACGGTAGAGACTAGAGGGTACTTTCCTCCACTGAATTCATGGAGGATCGAGGTTTCTTAAAGCACTGATGCAATGTATGTGTGTACTAGGTTTTAAAAAAATCCCACTTTTGATGTGTAAATACCCCCTCCCCCCCAACTATACATCAGATAATACTGAAATTGATATTGTTTATAGCAGGGTTGGCACGTTTAAAACAACCATCAATGAAAATAGGCCAGATTTCATTTCTTATCCCCTCCCCATTGACACTATGTACAGGAAGGGAGCAAAAATTGAAAATGGCATATTTTCATTGATGATGATTATTGTTCTACTTGGAGTTTTTCATGGAATGGCACATATCTTCCTGAGGTCATTAGCTAACGGGCTCGTGCACCAACTTAAGTATCCGATACGGCGCGGAGCAGGGACAAAGCCCTAATCCCTCTCCTCATTTGCGTAATTTTCTTGTCTCTTTCGCTCACTGAAGCGTACAAGATCGGAATTTTGATAAGAATCAGATCAGAGGAATTCCCCAAGAAGACTTCTGATGGTTAACCAAATTAAGCAACTGAATTTTTCTCAATAGGTGAAAAACGAGCTTTTTCATTCCCACGTGCTCATTGGAGCGTGAAATTTCAATTGAATGTCATGAGATGATTGATACATGTACACCGGTCATATAAACATGTTATTAATATGATTTTTATTCCACAAAAATAAGGCAATAACTATTGATGATTTCAACATGATGATATTTTGTTTTTGTTATGTGTTCATTCAAAAGTGAATTGATAGTTGTAATTGTAGAAGTTGTAAACACCCTTTCTAAACATGAATTCATCTGTATTAGATGAAATTCACCGTGCAAAAAAATGTCACACTTGCAGTTTTTGCCGTTTTCACCTTTTGCTCACTCAAGCATGAAATTTGGCCCACAACTCCTTTGACATGTTTGGTAGCGAATAACATTTATGTTACATACCTTCAAACGCAGAAAACTTAAAGTATGTTCTGATATCACTGCCTCAAAGTCATGACATCGAGCTTGTGAACCTCAAAAAAATGACTATTTTGCATTTAGGTCATGTTTACTGAAGCATGACTAGGCGAATCTTCATAATTTCTACACGAAGGGCTGCTATGAAGTTTAGCTACATGGATATATGATTCGATTTTCATAACTCCTAGTTGAAAAATAAAGTTCGTTTTAGGGGGACTTACTTTTTGCGAGCAGTTTATATTTAGGGCGAGAATGTTAAAAAAAAGATGAATGAATAAAGATTGAATGAATGCTTTAATTTTTACATTTAAAAAACAATAATCATAATTTATTTTTCTAACTCTGGAAAATGGTAAATTGTAATATAAAGAGTCTATTATAAGTGTTATATTTGCTACTGCAAAAGATTTTGAAAAAAAAATCCTAATGAAAGCACTTAGCTCTTATAAAAATGCGTTAAAACGATTTTAAATGATTTAAAACGTTTTAAAACATTAAAAACGTGTTACTTATGTGTTTTTTAATACAGAACGGTTTTTTTTTACACAACCCTTGTTTATAGCAAATACTCTACAATTTTGTTAGAGGTGTTTACATTGCGATATCATAATCAGTTTCATGAAATCATGCTTATTTTTGAAGTTGGGGTTGAGATTTTGCTTAATTTCCAACCTTCTGTACAAATCAAAACTCTCTACAGGAGTCAGTGTGTGTATGTGTGCGTGTGCGTATGTGTGTTTCCGTTGTGCGCCAGTACTAAATAATGCATTTTTAATTCTATATTTTTTACTTGAATCCCCTTTTACATTATGGGTTTTTACAGCTGCTAAAACGTTGTACCTGGAAGTTACATTTGAGAGCATCAGAGGATACGTGGTGAGGGCTGTTCCTGACACTATCAACTCTGCAACAGTTCAAAGTAATCTGGCACAAGATGTACGTACATTTTTCTTTTTCTTTTCTTTTTCAATGCAAGTGAAATGGTATGATGGACCCATGAGCAAAATGTCTTTAATTATGATAAGACAAGAATACGGAAAGCTGTTCGAGTTGGTTATGGTTATTTTGGACTTGATACAAGTACATAATTATGAAAGCCTAGAAATACTTAATAATTTTTAAAAATGAAACCTCCCCCCCCCAAAAAAAAAAAAAAAATAAATAAATAAAAATAAAAATAAATAAATAAATAAATAAATAAATAAATAAATGTAAGCCGTGAAAGTGGACTGACCTACATTCGCTGCATCAACCAACATTTGTTACAGGGAGATTCGGACGACACTTTTAAAACTACGGGTGCTTCAGCCATCCACGTATCAAAAGTCCTAGAAAGGCATCATTAGCCATCTAACAAGGAACCCTTTACTTTGAAATAGAACCCATTGCCACTTTGGTTATGAATTTTAAACGATAAGAAAAGTTAGCATACTTTTTTACGCACTGTATTACTTGAGGTAGTGAGGGATGAAAATAAAACTTACAGCATCTTTCTTTTTGGACGCTTCAGGTTCTCCGTCACTTTCAGAATTCCTCAGTTACCCGTGATGATGCACTAAGCGTGTCTGTTTTTAACTATACTTTGGAAGAAGGGATACAGATTAAAGTCGCGTTTAGAGTGGACTTGACAAGCTCCAGCTCGGTAACAACTGAAAGTCTTGAGGAAGCATTTTACGCGGGTCTTGGTGGAGGAGGTAATCTCCTTCAGCCGAACAGCGAAGTCATTGTAGAAGGTAAGATATCACATTAAGTGGGATCATTCATAGTGCCTTCATTTAAAGTGCTTAAAATAAGGCCAAGACGCTCCTGTTGCTCCAGTCTTTATGCTTTCTAGTATAATGCAGCTTTTGGAACAACAGACACGCACTCAGGAACACATCCCAGATTCAAAATCTGTCAGAACAAAACCACAAAATACAAAATAAAACAAAATCATTCTACTAGCAAGCCGCCTAATTGATTATCTCCGTCCCACCCTTGCTTTATACAGAGACCACAAGGGTTAACATAAAAATATATTTGCCTTACCCCTTAATAAGACATTAAGAAATTGAGCTGTTATACGCAATGCATAAGAAACATTTGTTAGTTTAAGCTTGACTATTTATAATCATGAGCCGTTGTCGATGATTATTCATTTTTTTTTTCTCTTTTAGACCCGAATGAATGTGAAATCTTTCCTGATATCTGTGGTATGGGCGTATGTGTGAATACTGTCGGGAGCTACTACTGTAATTGTTCTGCTGGATTTGCCGGTCAACCATGCTTAGGTAGCTTTATTTATTATTATTATTATTATTATTATTATTATTATTATCATTATTTTTATCATTATTATTGTTATTATTATTATTATTATTATTATTATTATCATCATTATAAGTATTATTATTATCATCATCATTATTATTATTATTATTATTATTATTTTTATTATTGTTATTATGAATAATTATCAATCGATAATTATAACAAATTTGCAGGTTTTGCTGTAATGATATGCATGAACTAATAAGGAAGAAAATGATGTTAGTGTTCGACATCTGACCTGATTTAAAGGAAGTGAAAAGGCAGCGCAATGTGTTACGTTTTTAAATATCTTTTTTAATCGATATAAATAATTTTTATGCCTGGCTTTTCGTGAATGTAATGGAATGAACTTTATTTTTAGGTACGACCTGAAACTAGGCTTTAATATTCTGCATTATAGGGGTTTATGTGAGGTGTGTTGTCTGGCTTGTCTATGTAATGTTTTCTGGCTTTAGAAAAAAAAAATGCCCTCTCCACTAATCCCCCTTTTTTGTAATCATGCTTTAGGCAGTCGGTTAGCATCTGTGGCTAGACAGCCACATCCAAGTGCAGTTCTAGATTAAAAACGGGGGGGGGGGGGCTACTGGTGCCATCAAGAATTGTAATGTATATAAGAATATGTAATCATTTTTAAACATTCAAAATTTATTGATTTCAATCGAAACATTAAGGATCAAAGTTGCACCTATGTTCATTTTTTTTTGGGGGGGGGGGGGGGGTTGGGCCCCCCACATCCCTGCCCCACCCGGGACTGCGCTTGGCTATATCTGATTTAATCAAACTGTATTATAGCTATTAAATATTTCCTAGCTAAAATACAATATTCGCCCTCAGTCCTTAATGTTTTCTTTTTCATTCATTTCATGAAAAATCCTTTTTTCTTCATAATCATTACTCACTTGACAGAAATCTCTATATTTTCTAACAGCTATAAATCCGTGTCTCGAGAATACACACAACTGTTCTCATGTTTGTATCAACGAAGAAGGCGGCTTCACCTGTGCGTGCTCTACAGGTTATGAACTCGACAGAGATAATACAACTTGTTTGGGTAAGAAAAGTAAATTGTAACCGTCTCAAGCAATCTGTTTTTGATAAGTTTTGACCTTCACTAAAAAGGAATGAAATAAAAATTTAGAAATTGCCTACTATCATTACCTACTGTCATTTTTTTCTTGCAAACTACTTCTTTGCGGTGCTGTTACTCTTTGAGATCAAGTTTGTGTGAATGCACACTTTCACTCTATATAGCGGAAGTGCTGCAGTCTTCTGAAAACCACAAACTGCCAAAGACTTATTTCTGGCAGTTATTATAGATAGCAGATAACAGTTATTTATTGTCTTCTTCTTCTTCTTAAAAAAAAGACAAAATGTATACATGTATATACATGAAAATCACAACTTTTACAAATACTACAAACGCAATATTGACATAACATATACATAAAGGTTCACTAAAAGAAATGATACATTTTTTTTAAATAAGTGTGTCCACTATTTTCTTCTGAAAAAAGTGTATGACCGATATGAATTTCGATTTGATTTTGAATTTATTTCTTTTATTCCCAGGTTCAAATTACATCGATTCAATAACAATACAAAAATATGTATCAAATGTAGTAATACAAATAACAACATTGAATGAATGCAGTAATTTCCAGTAATAAACGCTTACAACATAAAAGAATGTGCGGGGACCCATTAAAAGCTGAGCTTGTCAAGTTAGGTCCACATAGAACTTGTAAAAGGAACAGGAAATATGATTGAAGAAAACAAAAGAAGAGCAAAAAAAAAAAAAAAAATGAAGGCAAAATAGTATGATGAGAGACTGATTTATGATAGGGAGGATCACACCAGAGAAAGAAAGCGGAAAAGTTAGAGAGAAAGGGAGAGAGATGGGGCGTGGGAGAAATTGCAACGACTGCAGCTCATCATTCTCATGTAAGATATAAAAATTACTTAAAGAAATGAGAATGGCACGTAAAAAACGTCAGGGGAGGGATTTCGGTCCGTTTGATATTGGTTCAATAAGAGAAATTTAAGTTACTGTTTAAAACGGTGTAGTCTCTTTATATTCTTATGGTTTGAATCGAGACTGTTCCAAAATATGGAACCTGTGAATGTGAAAGTTTTGTGTGCAAACAGCTTTCTCGTGCGGGGGAAGTGGAAAAGTTTTGACTGTCTAGTTGGGTAGTTCAGGAGTGCCTTGTTTGTAATAAACAGATCTGACAGAATATTATTCGGAAGCTCGTTTATTGGAACATAAATTGACCCAAGTTATAAAGGTACAAGTCATACACTTTGAGAACTTTATTATTATAAAATGCTGGTCAATATTTGACAGATAACCGGTTTGGCATACAACCCTCCCGATTTGTTATTCTTTCTTTCTTTCTTTTTTTTTTTAGGAGGGGGGGTGTTTTTGTTTGCGTTTTGTTGTTGTTGTTGTTTTTTAAGGAAAATAATTTTGTTTAATTGTTGCAGTATAGAGTTGCCCCGTGGCATAAATCCCATAGTTCAGGTATGGAAAACATAAAGCAAGGAAGAGAAACAACAAAACGGAGGATGGAAACTGATATTTTAACTTGTCGAGTATGTTTTGTTTTCATCAATTGGGATAGGTTATCAGATTATGAGGTTTCCAGGAGAGTATGTCTAAATGATAAAGTTCTTAGCAATATATATATATATTTTTTTTTTTTTTTTTTTTTTTTTTGGGGGGGGGGGTCAAAGTTCATAGTCTTACCAATCTACTTTTTTATTTTCCTTATTAACAGATATAGACGAATGCGCTGGGAATCATTCGTGTGATCACATATGCATCAATAATAACGGAAGCTACGCCTGTACGTGTAATAACGGATCCAGCCTTCATAGTAATGGTCGAGATTGTTTAGGTACCTTGATCTTTCTTTCAACTGTTACCATTACAACAATGTTGCAAAGCTGCATCTTATGTTGTTTGATATAGAAGAATGTTTGTGTAACAGTATCCTCAATACCCTTGATAAATTCATGACACTGTTTTGTAGACAAGAAAAATGGTTTGGAATCAAACAATGATTCCATCATGAAAAGCCTCAAAAAAGCAATTTTTGTGAGCCAGGGGTGGTATTCTGAGGCTGTTTTAACTCTGTTTTAAGTCCGTTGTAGCAAATTGGTGTTCTGAAAACCGTTTTATCTCTGCTGTAACTTTAGTTGTAACTTTTGCTTTATCTTCCTGAGCACGCATTTAACTTTGTATGCCTAGCGCTAGTCATGCGCAAGCGCGTAAAATTACGACTGTAACAACACGGTATTCTGAAGGCCGTTTTATCTTTTGTTTTAACTATTTCCACTGGAAATTTGGCAACATCTGCGATAAGATCAGAGATGATGTGCATAACGAATTATTATGTCGCATTATCGCATCAGTTAGATTATCAAAGCAAGAAAATAAGCGCAAAATAATGCGATCATTAAAACGCGATTATAAGTTCACGCATTTCCCGCGCCTCTTCCCCAGGGAGCGATCTTATTGGCTGAACCGTCTAATCTCTAACAACTTTCCCTTTTGGATATTATTTCTGTGGTGAGCGTGGTTTTCATGACTTACAACGCCGTTAAAACAGTTTTCAGAATACCGATTTTTGACCGTTTTAGCGGTGTTGTAAGTCGGTGACTTACAACAGAAGTTAAAACAGAAATTACAACACAGTTAACATGGTTAAAACGGTGTTCAGAATACCACCCCAGGCCTAAGATCTAGTGGTTTCGCAGAAAATATTCGATTATGTTAACAAATGAAAATGTATAGGTAAAGTGAAGGTTTTTTTACATGTTTATAAAAGGGTTATTTTTCCTGTCAAATGTTTTAAAAAAATAGGAAAGGTATGCTTACACGTATTAAGAAGGGGGGGGGGGGGAGTATGCACACATACTTTATTTTTCATCGTATGAAATGTTTTGCAATGTGAAGCCATTGTTTCGAAACAGTAAGTCTAGAAAATAATATCGAAAACATATATGCACTGCCTTGTCTAGCCAACATTTGTATTTAAAAAAAACTCCTTAAAAAGCTTCACTTATTCATATCCTGGTAATCTTTTCCGAGGATCCGCCTATTTGTCATTAGAATAGCCGCTGCCTAGACTATATGTTTACACTTATTCATTTGCGATATTTCTTGTCAATCTTGACTACACTTACTAGCCTCCGGAACAAATGGATCAGTTGACAATACGACAATGGCACCTGGATCGCCACCTTCTGGGACAGGTATGCATATATGCTTTACATTTGGTTTCAGATTTTTGGGTCGGGAGTTGTTTCATAAATTTTTAAGTGCAAATGAAATGCCCTTTTTTTATTCATAATGTATATACAATTCTTATGCATTATAAAGGAAGACACTTTTTAAATTTTCGGTTTTAGAAAAAATAACAGCAGGTGGCAGTAAGCAGTTAACGTTTGTTTTTGCTTGTCATTCCGTTTGTTTGTGTCTGTTTCGTTGTAGAACCCTTGATAAAGGCCTTTGAAGCCGAAAGCTCGGGACATGAAAAGTGGAATATACAACTACGTCCTTCGCTGTCTTGCGTCCTTCATTTTATATGGCATTATACAAGACAGGGCCAATCATGTTAATGGGTCGTGCACACATTGCATATATATATATATGTATATATATATATATATATATATATATATGTGTGTATATATATATATATAAATGTAAATCACCTTTTACAGTACAGAAAATGATGAATGAATGACGAGTGAATAATTCAATATTTTGTAATTTAATATAAGAAGAAAAGGAGTTTTTATCTCACTCATTTTTGTTTAAAAAAATATCTCTTACTTTTTATACATCTGTAAAGAAATCCTATAGGTGTATGGCACCAAAAGACGTCTATTTTATTTGACTGCGTGTTGCAATCCCTATTTCCACTTTAAGTCTTCTTGTAAGAAAGAAAATACCGTACAATCAAATTTCATTGCATTTTCATTAAGATTTTCACATTTATAGAAAAATATTTTTTTTAATATTTAGTGTCAACATTCAAACTGTGATCGATGCAAACAACAGTCATCTGTCAAAGTTCTTATACCAATCCAAGTATACATTTCCTCTTTCTGAATCGTTTCCCCTTATGAATGAATTTTTCGAAAATGGAAGAAATAGGATTTCGATGCATCGAGTCGTTCAGCAAATTCCCGGAATTCATGCTATGTCTTGATATCATGGGTTGGTATATGCTGAGATCCATTTTATATGAGACAAAAAATTAGGTTATCCAGGATAAGGTCATTGAGAGAAAATACCTTTAAAATCTTTTTAAAATGCTCTTCTAAGAACCATTTTAGCGACATTTGATATCCTTAGACACGCCCGTTCATGATGCAACAACCAAATGAATTGCACTGTTATCTTGCTTCCTGCCAGTAGGTGGGGCAAAAACGCGAATGGGTTATTTTGTACAATTTCATTGTGCTGGCATTTAATAAAGCGCAAGCGCGTATTTGTAGACAATTACCTTACTATTTTCAGCGGTCTCAGCACAAGGCATCTTTAAATCATTTTATGGACGAAAATTTCCCCCCGCCCCAAAAAAAAATAATAATAAAAAATAAAAATAAATTAGATTCGTTTATCATGCGGAAATGCGTCTTGAGTATTACGGTCAATACAGTTATTGTAGAGTTAATACAAAGTTAATACAGTACGGTTAATGAAAAAAAAATCAATCCGAATTCAAATGATAAGAGAATACTGCCTAAAACTGAATAAATTGTGAAAAATCTGTTTGATTTAAGCATTTAAGAGCCTTTTTAAACATGCCTTAGCACTATTTAATTGTTTGAGATTTCTGTTATACCCTATTTAGTGGATTGTGCTGTGACCGGCGTTTGTCAAAACGGAGGAACTTGTTCGAGTGGTTCATGTGAATGCGATTCTGGATGGACGGGAACTTTGTGCAGTGAAGGTAAATAAGATAACACTGATTTTGTAAACTGTTAAGTATCATTCGATCAAAGCGCTTCATTCCTGCAACTTGTTAGATAGTGATATTTCTCATTTATTTTTTCTAGTCAAGCACCAATTCTGGATTCCAAAAGTAATGCTAATTATTCTCGGCCATTTAAACTGTTTATTGTAATTTTATTGCGATTTTGTGTTATTTACACAAACCAATGACTTTCTCTTTGTCTTGTAAAAATTGGTTCACGTTAACATTTGAAACTCCAGAAATGAGTACGCACTAAATCAATATAGGTGTGATTGAAATGCTCTTTCATTGTGATGTTTGATGGGACTAAACAAAGAAAATAAATGTGAAAATTATTTTGTGTAAAAAAATGTAAAAAAGAAAACGATTTGATACGAAATCGATGACAGAGTACTGTTAAAAATAAACAAAAGAACATTTAAAAGATTTATTTGATTAAAGTACACAAGGAGACTTTTTAACATGCCTAAGCATTATCGAATTGTGAGAGAGATTTTTCCTACCCTATTTAGTGGACTGTGCAGTGACTGGCGTTTGTCAAAACGGAGGCACCTGTTCAAGTGGTTCATGTGAATGTGTTTCTGGATGGACAGGAACTTTGTGCAGTGAAGGTAAATACAAATAACACGGAGTTTGAAAGCCCCTTAATGTCATTCGAGTAAAGTGCTTCATTCCTCCAATTTGTTAGGCAGGTGTATTTCTCACTGATTTTTTTTCTAGTCAAGCACCAAAAAACTATGCCAATGGATCTGACCATTTAAACTGTTTATTATATTGCTATTGCTATTCCTCGTTATTTGCACAACCCACTGACTTTCTCTTTGGCTTGCAAAAATGGGTTCATGCTAAATTTTGAAATTTTAGAAACAAGTACACACTGTATTAATAGAGGTATGATTTTATTGTCCTTTCCTTGTCATCTATGATAGGACGAAACAAAGAAGAAGTATGAAAATTATTTAAATAAAGGTTAATGTTTTTTAAAAAAAAGGTTTAATACGAATACAGTAACAGAAAGCTGCTAAAAACTAAGTAAATTGTGGAAAAAATCTTTAATCCAAGCATGTTAGGAACCTTTTTAACATGCCTTAGCACTATTTAATTGTTTGAGATTTCTGTTATACCCTATTGAGTTGATTGTGCTGTGACCGGCGTTTGTCAAAACGGAGGAACTTGTTCAAGTGGTTCATGTGAATGCGATTCTGGATGGACGGGAACTTTGTGCAGTGAAGGTAAATAAGATAACACTGATTTTGTAAACTGTTAAGTATCATTCGATCAAAGCGCTTCATTCCTGCAACTTGTTAGATAGTGCTATTTCTCATTTATTTTTTCTAGTCAAGCACCAATTCTGGATTCCAATAGTAATGCTAATTATTCTCGGCCATTTAAACTGTTTATTGTAATTTTATTGCGATTTTGTGTTATTTACACAAACCAGTGGGTTTCTCTTTTGCTTGTAAAAATTGGTTCACGTTAACATTTGAAACTCCAGAAATGAGTACGCACTAAATTAATATAGGTGTGATTGAAATGCTCTTTCATTGTGATGTTTGATGGGACTAAACAAAGAAAATAAATGTGAAAATTATTTTGTGTAAAAAAATGTAAAAAAGAAAACGATTTGATACGAAATCGATGACAGAGTACTGTTAAAAATAAATAAAAGAACATTTAAAAGATTTATTTGATTAAAGTACACAAGGAGACTTTTTAACATGCCTTAGCATTATCAAATTGTGAGAGAGATTTTTCCTACCCTATTTAGTGGACTGTGCAGTGACCGGCGTTTGTCAAAACGGAGGCACCTGTTCAAGTGGTTCATGTGAATGTGTTTCTGGATGGACAGGAACTTTGTGCAGTGAAGGTAAATACAAATAACACGGAGTTTGAAAGCCCCTTAATGTCATTCGAGTAAAGTGCTTCATTCCTCCAATTTGTTAGGCAGGTGTATTTCTCACTGATTTTTTTTCTAGTCAAGCACCAAAAAACTATGCCAATGGATCTGACCATTTAAACTGTTTATTATATTGCTATTGCTATTCCTCGTTATTTGCACAACCCACTGACTTTCTCTTTGGCTTGCAAAAATGGGTTCATGCTAAATTTTGAAATTTTAGAAACAAGTACACACTGTATTAATAGAGGTATGATTTTATTGTCCTTTCCTTGTCATCTATGATAGGACGAAACAAAGAAGTATGAAAATTATTTAAATAAAGGTTAATGTTTAAAAAAAAAAAGGTTTAATACGAATACAGTAACAGAAAGCTGCTAAAAACTAAGTAAATTGTGGAAAAAATCTTTAATCCAAGCATGTCAGGAACCTTTTCAACATGCCTTAGCACTATTTAATTGTTTGAGATTTCTGTTATACCCTATTTAGTTGATTGTGCTGTGACCGGCGTTTGTCAAAACGGAGGAACTTGTTCGAGTGGTTCATGTGAATGCGATTCTGGATGGACGGGAACTTTGTGCAGTGAAGGTAAATAAGATAACACTGATTTTGTAAACTGTTAAGTATCATTCGATCAAAGCGCTTCATTCCTGCAACTTGTTAGATAGTGCTATTTCTCATTTATTTTTTCTAGTCAAGCACCAATTCTGGATTCCAATAGTAATGCTAATTATTCTCGGCCATTTAAACTGTTTATTGTAATTTTATTGCGATTTTGTGTTATTTACACAAACCAGTGAGTTTCTCTTTGGCTTGTAAAAATTGGTTCACGTTAACATTTGAAACTCCAGAAATGAGTACGCACTAAATTAATATAGGTGTGATTGAAATGCTCTTTCATTGTGATGTTTGATGGGACTAAACAAAGAAAATAAATGTGAAAATTATTTTGTGTAAAAAAATGTAAAAAAGAAAACGATTTGATACGAAATCGATGACAGAGTACTGTTAAAAATAAACAAAAGAACATTTAAAAGATTTATTTGATTAAAGTACACAAGGAGACTTTTTAACATGCCTAAGCATTATCGAATTGTGAGAGAGATTTTTCCTACCCTATTTAGTGGACTGTGCAGTGACCGGCGTTTGTCAAAACGGAGGCACCTGTTCAAGTGGTTCATGTGAATGTGTTTCTGGATGGACAGGAACTTTGTGCAGTGAAGGTAAATACAAATAACACTGAGTTTGAAAGCCCCTTAATGTCATTCGAGTAAAGTGCTTCATTCCTCCAATTTGTTAGGCAGGTGTATTTCTCACTGATTTTTTTTCTAGTCAAGCACCAAAAAACTATGCCAATGGATCTGACCATTTAAACTGTTTATTATATTGCTATTGCTATTCCTCGTTATTTGCACAACCCACTGACTTTCTCTTTGGCTTGCAAAAATGGGTTCATGCTAAATTTTGAAATTTTAGAAACAAGTACACACTGTATTAATAGAGGTATGATTTTATTGTCCTTTCCTTGTCATCTATGATAGGACGAAACAAAGAAGTATGAAAATTATTTAAATAAAGGTTAATGTTTAAAAAAAAAAAGGTTTAATACGAATACAGTAACAGAAAGCTGCTAAAAACTAAGTAAATTGTGGAAAAAATCTTTAATCCAAGCATGTCAGGAACCTTTTCAACATGCCTTAGCACTATTAATTGTTTGAGATTTCTGTTATACCCTATTTAGTTGATTGTGCTGTGACCGGCGTTTGTCAAAACGGAGGAACTTGTTCGAGTGGTTCATGTGAATGCGATTCTGGATGGACGGGAACTTTGTGCAGTGAAGGTAAATAAGATAACACTGATTTTGTAAACTGTTAAGTATCATTCGATCAAAGCGCTTCATTCCTGCAACTTGTTAGATAGTGCTATTTCTCATTTATTTTTTCTAGTCAAGCACCAATTCTGGATTCCAATAGTAATGCTAATTATTCTCGGCCATTTAAACTGTTTATTGTAATTTTATTGCGATTTTGTGTTATTTACACAAACCAGTGAGTTTCTCTTTGGCTTGTAAAAATTGGTTCACGTTAACATTTGAAACTCCAGAAATGAGTACGCACTAAATTAATATAGGTGTGATTGAAATGCTCTTTCATTGTGATGTTTGATGGGACTAAACAAAGAAAATAAATGTGAAAATTATTTTGTGTAAAAAATGTAAAAAAGAAAACGATTTGATACGAAATCGATGACAGAGTACTGTTAAAAATAAACAAAAGAACATTTAAAAGATTTATTTGATTAAAGTACACAAGGAGACTTTTTAACATGCCTAAGCATTATCGAATTGTGAGAGAGATTTTTCCTACCCTATTTAGTGGACTGTGCAGTGACCGGCGTTTGTCAAAACGGAGGCACCTGTTCAAGTGGTTCATGTGAATGTGTTTCTGGATGGACAGGAACTTTGTGCAGTGAAGGTAAATACAAATAACACTGAGTTTGAAAGCCCCTTAATGTCATTCGAGTAAAGTGCTTCATTCCTCCAATTTGTTAGGCAGGTGTATTTCTCACTGATTTTTTTTCTAGTCAAGCACCAAAAAACTATGCCAATGGATCTGACCATTTAAACTGTTTATTATATTGCTATTGCTATTCCTCGTTATTTGCACAACCCACTGACTTTCTCTTTGGCTTGCAAAAATGGGTTCATGCTAAATTTTGAAATTTTAGAAACAAGTACACACTGTATTAATAGAGGTATGATTTTATTGTCCTTTCCTTGTCATCTATGATAGGACGAAACAAAGAAGTATGAAAATTATTTAAATAAAGGTTAATGTTTAAAAAAAAAAAGGTTTAATACGAATACAGTAACAGAAAGCTGCTAAAAACTAAGTAAATTGTGGAAAAAATCTTTAATCCAAGCATGTCAGGAACCTTTTCAACATGCCTTAGCACTATTTAATTGTTTGAGATTTCTGTTATACCCTATTTAGTTGATTGTGCTGTGACCGGCGTTTGTCAAAACGGAGGAACTTGTTCGAGTGGTTCATGTGAATGCGATTCTGGATGGACGGGAACTTTGTGCAGTGAAGGTAAATAAGATAACACTGATTTTGTAAACTGTTAAGTATCATTCGATCAAAGCGCTTCATTCCTGCAACTTGTTAGATAGTGCTATTTCTCATTTATTTTTTCTAGTCAAGCACCAATTCTGGATTCCAATAGTAATGCTAATTATTCTCGGCCATTTAAACTGTTTATTGTAATTTTATTG
Organism: Echinometra lucunter; assembly: GCA_029962745.1. NCBI lineage: Eukaryota > Metazoa > Echinodermata > Echinoidea > Camarodonta > Echinometridae > Echinometra > Echinometra lucunter. Next base: position 26,259,749 of record CM057163.1, on the reverse strand, counting down.
CGATTTTGTGTTATTTACACAAACCAGTGAGTTTCTCTTTGGCTTGTAAAAATTGGTTCACGTTAACATTTGAAACTCCAGAAATGAGTACGCACTAAATTAATATAGGTGTGATTGAAATGCTCTTTCATTGTGATGTTTGATGGGACTAAACAAAGAAAATAAATGTGAAAATTATTTTGTGTAAAAAAATGTAAAAAAGAAAACGATTTGATACGAAATCGATGACAGAGTACTGTTAAAAATAAACAAAAGAACATTTAAAAGATTTATTTGATTAAAGTACACAAGGAGACTTTTTAACATGCCTAAGCATTATCGAATTGTGAGAGAGATTTTTCCTACCCTATTTAGTGGACTGTGCAGTGACCGGCGTTTGTCAAAACGGAGGCACCTGTTCAAGTGGTTCATGTGAATGTGTTTCTGGATGGACAGGAACTTTGTGCAGTGAAGCTAAATACAAATAACACTGAGTTTGAAAGCCCCTTAATGTCATTCGAGTAAAGTGCTTCATTCCTCCAATTTGTTAGGCAGGTGTATTTCTCACTGATTTTTTTTCTAGTCAAGCACCAAAAAACTATGCCAATGGATCTGACCATTTAAACTGTTTATTATATTGCTATTGCTATTCCTCGTTATTTGCACAACCCACTGACTTTCTCTTTGGCTTGCAAAAATGGGTTCATGCTAAATTTTGAAATTTTAGAAACAAGTACACACTGTATTAATAGAGGTATGATTTTATTGTCCTTTCCTTGTCATCGATGATAGGACGAAACAAAGAAGAAGTATGAAATTTATTTAAATAAAGGTTAATGTTTAAAAAAAAAAAAGGTTTAATACGAATACAGTAACAGAAAGCTGCTAAAAAACTAAGTAAATTGTGGAAAAAATCTTTAATCCAAGCATGTCAGGAACCTTTTTAACATGCCTTAGCACTATTTAATTGTTTGAGATTTCTGTTATACCCTATTGAGTTGATTGTGCTGTGACCGGCGTTTGTCAAAACGGAGGAACTTGTTCGAGTGGTTCATGTGAATGCGATTCTGGATGGACGGGAACTTTGTGCAGTGAAGGTAAATAAGATAACACTGATTTTGTAAACTGTTAAGTATCATTCGATCAAAGCGCTTCATTCCTGCAACTTGTTAGATAGTGCTATTTCTCAATTATTTTTTCTAGTCAAGCACCAATTCTGGATTCCACTAGTAATGCTAATTATTCTCGGCCATTTAAACTGTTTATTGTAATTTTATTGCGATTTTGTGTTATTTACACAAACCAATGAGTTTCTCTTTGGCTTGTAAAAATTGGTTCACGTTAACATTTGAAACTCCAGAAATGAGTACGCACTAAATTAATATAGGTGTGATTGAAATGCTCTTTCATTGTGATGTTTGATGGGACTAAACAAAGAAAATAAATGTGAAAATTATTTTGTGTAAAAAAATGTAAAAAAGAAAACGATTTGATACGAAATCGATCGACAGAGTACTGTTAAAAATAAACAAAAGAACATTAAAAGATTTATTTAATTAAAGTACACAAGGAGACTTTTTAACATGCCTAAGCATTATCGAATTGGGAGAGAGATTTTTCCTATCCTATTTAGTGGACTGTGCAGTGACCGGCGTTTGTCAAAACGGAGGCACCTGTTCAAGTGGTTCATGTGAATGTGTTTCTGGATGGACAGGAACTTTGTGCAGTGAAGGTAAATACAAATAACACTGAGTTTGAAAGCCCCTTAATGTCATTCGAGTAAAGTGCTTCATTCCTCCAATTTGTTAGGCAGGTGTATTTCTCACTGATTTTTTTTCTAGTCAAGCACCAAAAAACTATGCCAATGGATCTGACCATTTAAACTGTTTATTATATTGCTATTGCTATTCCTCGTTATTTGCACAACCCACTGACTTTCTCTTTGGCTTGCAAAAATGGGTTCATGCTAAATTTTGAAATTTTAGAAACAAGTACACACTGTATTAATAGAGGTATGATTTTATTGTCCTTTCCTTGTCATCTATGATAGGACGAAACAAAGAAGAAGTATGAAAATTATTTAAATAAAGGTTAATGTTTAAAAAAAAAAAAGGTTTAATACGAATACAGTAACAGAAAGCTGCTAAAAAACTAAGTAAATTGTGGAAAAAATCCTTAATCCAAGCATGTCAGGAACCTTTTTAACATGCCTTAGCACTATTTAATTGTTTGAGATTTCTTTTATACGCTATTTAGTTGATTGTGCTGTGACCGGCGTTTGTCAAAACGGAGGAACTTGTTCGAGTGGTTCATGTGAATGCGATTCTGAATGGACGGGAACTTTGTGCAGTGAAGGTGAATAAGATAACACTGATTTTGTAAACTGTTAAGTATCATTCGATCAAAGCGCTTCATTCCTGCAACTTGTTAGATAGTGCTATTTCTCATTTATTTTTTCTAGTCAAGTCTGGATTCCAATAGTAATGCTAATTATTCTCGGCCATTTAAACTGTTTATTGTAATTTTATTGCGATTTTGTGTTATTTACACAAACCAGTGAGTTTCTCTTTGGCTTGTAAAAATTGGTTCACGTTAACATTTGAAACTCCAGAAATGAGTACGCACTAAATTAATATAGGTGTGATTGAAATGCTCTTTCATTGTGATGTTTGATGGGACTAAACAAAGAAAATAAATGTGAAAATTATTTTGTGTAAAAAAATGTAAAAAAGAAAACGATTTGATACGAAATCGATGACAGAGTACTGTTAAAAATAAACAAAAGAACATTAAAAGATTTATTTAATTAAAGTACACAAGGAGACTTTTTAACATGCCTAAGCATTATCGAATTGTGAGAGAGATTTTTCCTACCCTATTTAGTGGACTGTGCAGTGACCGGCGTTTGTCGAAACGGAGGCACCTGTTCAAGTGGTTCATGTGAATGTGTTTCTGGATGGACAGGAACTTTGTGCAGTGAAGGTAAATACAAATAACACTGAGTTTGAAAGCCCCTTAATGTCATTCGAGTAAAGTGCTTCATTCCTCCAATTTGTTAGGCAGGTGTATTTCTCACTGATTTTTTTTCTAGTCAAGCACCAAAAAACTATGCCAATGGATCTGACCATTTAAACTGTTTATTATATTGCTATTGCTATTCCTCGTTATTTGCACAACCCACTGACTTTCTCTTTGGCTTGCAAAAATGGGTTCATGCTAAATTTTGAAATTTTAGAAACAAGTACACACTGTATTAATAGAGGTATGATTTTATTGTCCTTTCCTTGTCATCTATGATAGGACGAATCAAAGAAGAAGTATGAAAATTATTTAAATAAAGGTTAATGTTAAAAAAAAAAAAAGGTTTGATACGAATACAGTAACAGAAAGCTGCTAAAAAACTAAGTAAATTGTGGAAAAAATCTTTAATCCAAGCATGTCAGGAACCTTTTTAACATGCCTTAGCACTATTTAATTGTTTGAGATTTCTGTTATACCCTATTTAGTTGATTGTGCTGTGACCGGCGTTTGTCAAAACGGAGGAACTTGTTCAAGTGGTTCATGTGAATGCGATTCTGGATGGACGGGAACTTTGTGCAGTGAAGGTAAATAAGATAACACTGATTTTGTAAACTGTTAAGTATCATTCGATCAAAGCGCTTCATTCCTGCAACTTGTTAGATAGTGCTATTTCTCATTTATTTTTTCTAGTCAAGCACCAATTCTGGATTCCAATAGTAATGCTAATTATTCTCGGCCATTTAAACTGTTTATTGTAATTTTATTGCGATTTTGTGTTATTTACACAAACCAGTGAGTTTCTCTTTGGCTTTAAAAATTGGTTCACGTTAACATTTGAAACTCCAGAAATGAGTACGCACTAAATTAATATAGGTGTGATTGAAATGCTCTTTCATTGTGATGTTTGATGGGACTAAACAAAGAAAATAAATGTGAAAATTATTTTGTGCAAAAAAATGTAAAAAAGAAAACGATTTGATACGAAATCGATGACAGAGTACTGTTAAAAATAAACAAAAGAACATTAAAAGATTTATTTAATTAAAGTACACAAGGAGACTTTTTAACATGCCTAAGCATTATCGAATTGTGAGAGAGATTTTTCCTACCCTATTTAGTGGACTGTGCAGTGACCGGCGTTTGTCAAAACGGAGGCACCTGTTCAAGTGGTTCATGTGAATGTGTTTCTGGATGGACAGGAACTTTGTGCAGTGAAGCTAAATACAAATAACACTGAGTTTGAAAGCCCCTTAATGTCATTCGAGTAAAGTGCTTCATTCCTCCAATTTGTTAGGCAGGTGTATTTCTCACTGATTTTTTTTCTAGTCAAGCACCAAAAAACTATGCCAATGGATCTGACCATTTAAACTGTTTATTATATTGCTATTGCTATTCCTCGTTATTTGCACAACCCACTGACTTTCTCTTTGGCTTGCAAAAATGGGTTCATGCTAAATTTTGAAATTTCAGAAACAAGTACACACTGTATTAATAGAGGTATGATTTTATTGTCCTTTCCTTGTCATCTATGATAGGACGAAACAAAGAAGAAGTATGAAAATTATTTAAATAAGGGTTAATGTTTAAAAAAAAAAAGGTTTAATACGAATACAGTAACAGAAAGCTGCTAAAAAACTAAGTAAATTGTGGAAAAAATCTTTAATCCAAGCATGTCAGGAACCTTTTTAACATGCCTTAGCACTATTTAATTGTTTGAGATTTCTGTTATACCCTATTTAGTTGATTGTGCTGTGACCGGCGTTTGTCAAAACGGAGGAACTTGTTCAAGTGGTTCATGTGAATGTGATTCTGGATGGACGGGAACTTTGTGCAGTGAAGGTAAATAAGATAACACTGATTTTGAAACTGTTAAGTATCATTCGATCAAAGCGCTTCATTCCTGCAACTTGTTAGATAGTGCTATTTCTCATTTATTTTTTCTAGTCAAGCACCAATTCTGGATTCCAATAGTAATGCTAATTATTCTCGGCCATTTAAACTGTTTATTGTAATTTTATTGCGATTTTGTGTTATTTACACAAACCAGTGAGTTTCTCTTTGGCTTGTAAAAATTGGTTCACGTTAACATTTGAAACTCCAGAAATGAGTACGCACTAAATTAATATAGGTGTGATTGAAATGCTCTTTCATTGTGATGTTTGATTGGACTAAACAAAGAAAATAAATTTGAAAATTATTTCGTGTTAAAAAATGTAAAAAAGAAAACGATTTGATACGAAATCGGTGACAGAGTACTGTTAAAAATAAACAAAAAAACCATTCAAAAGATTTATTTAATTAAAGTACACAAGGAGACATTTTAACATGCCTAAGCATTATCAAATTGTGAGAGAGATTTTTCCTACCCTATTTAGTGGACTGTGCAGTGACCGGCGTTTGTCAAAACGGAGGCACCTGTTCAAGTGGTTCATGTGAATGTGTTTCTGGATGGACAGGAACTTTGTGCAGTGAAGCTAAATACAAATAACACTGAGTTTGAAAGCCCCTTAATGTCATTCGAGTAAAATGCTTCATTCCTCCAATTTGTTAGGCAGGTGTATTTCTCACTGATTTTTTTTCTAGTCAAGCACCAAAAAACTATGCCAATGGATCTGACCATTTAAACTGTTTATTATATTGCTATTGCTATTCCTCGTTATTTGCACAACCCACTGACTTTCTCTTTGGCTTGCAAAAATGGGTTCATGCTAAATTTTGAAATTTCAGAAACAAGTACACACTGTATTAATAGAGGTATGATTTTATTGTCCTTTCCTTGTCATCTATGATAGGACGAAACAAAGAAGAAGTATGAAAATTATTTAAATAAGGGTTAATGTTTAAAAAAAAAAAGGTTTAATACGAATACAGTAACAGAAAGCTGCTAAAAAAACTAAGTAAATTGTGGAAAAAATCTTTAATCCAAGCATGTCAGGAACCTTTTTAACATGCCTTAGCACTATTTAATTGTTTGAGATTTCTGTTATACCCTATTTAGTTGATTGTGCTGTGACCGGCGTTTGTCAAAACGGAGGAACTTGTTCAAGTGGTTCATGTGAATGTGATTCTGGATGGACGGGAACTTTGTGCAGTGAAGGTAAATAAGATAACACTGATTTTGAAACTGTTAAGTATCATTCGATCAAAGCGCTTCATTCCTGCAACTTGTTAGATAGTGCTATTTCTCATTTATTTTTTCTAGTCAAGCACCAATTCTGGATTCCAATAGTAATGCTAATTATTCTCGGCCATTTAAACTGTTTATTGTAATTTTATTGCGATTTTGTGTTATTTACACAAACCAGTGAGTTTCTCTTTGGCTTGTAAAAATTGGTTCACGTTAACATTTGAAACTCCAGAAATGAGTACGCACTAAATTAATATAGGTGTGATTGAAATGCTCTTTCATTGTGATGTTTGATTGGACTAAACAAAGAAAATAAATTTGAAAATTATTTCGTGTTAAAAAATGTAAAAAAGAAAACGATTTGATACGAAATCGGTGACAGAGTACTGTTAAAAATAAACAAAAAAAACCATTCAAAAGATTTATTTAATTAAAGTACACAAGGAGACATTTTAACATGCCTAAGCATTATCAAATTGTGAGAGAGATTTTTCCTACCCTATTTAGTGGACTGTGCAGTGACCGGCGTTTGTCAAAACGGAGGCACCTGTTCAAGTGGTTCATGTGAATGTGTTTCTGGATGGACAGGAACTTTGTGCAGTGAAGCTAAATACAAATAACACTGAGTTTGAAAGCCCCTTAATGTCATTCGAGTAAAATGCTTCATTCCTCCAATTTGTTAGGCAGGTGTATTTCTCAATGATTTTTTTTCTAGTCAAGCACCAAAAAACTATGCCAATGGATCTGACCATTTAAACTGTTTATTATATTGCTATTGCTATTCCTCGTTATTTGCACAACCCACTGACTTTCTCTTTGGCTTGCAAAAATGGGTTCATGCTAAATTTTGAAATTTCAGAAACAAGTACACACTGTATTAATAGAGGTATGATTTTATTGTCCTTTCCTTGTCATCTATGATAGGACGAAACAAAGAAGAAGTATGAAAATTATTTAAATAAGGGTTAATGTTTAAAAAAAAAAAGGTTTAATACGAATACAGTAACAGAAAGCTGCTAAAAAAACTAAGTAAATTGTGGAAAAAATCTTTAATCCAAGCATGTCAGGAACCTTTTTAACATGCCTTAGCACTATTTAATTGTTTGAGATTTCTGTTATACCCTATTTAGTTGATTGTGCTGTGACCGGCGTTTGTCAAAACGGAGGAACTTGTTCAAGTGGTTCATGTGAATGTGATTCTGGATGGACGGGAACTTTGTGCAGTGAAGGTAAATAAGATAACACTGATTTTGAAACTGTTAAGTATCATTCGATCAAAGCGCTTCATTCCTGCAACTTGTTAGATAGTGCTATTTCTCATTTATTTTTTCTAGTCAAGCACCAATTCTGGATTCCAATAGTAATGCTAATTATTCTCGGCCATTTAAACTGTTTATTGTAATTTTATTGCGATTTTGTGTTATTTACACAAACCAGTGAGTTTCTCTTTGGCTTGTAAAAATTGGTTCACGTTAACATTTGAAACTCCAGAAATGAGTACGCACTAAATTAATATAGGTGTGATTGAAATGCTCTTTCATTGTGATGTTTGATTGGACTAAACAAAGAAAATAAATTTGAAAATTATTTCGTGTTAAAAAATGTAAAAAAGAAAACGATTTGATACGAAATCGATGACAGAGTACTGTTAAAAATAAACAAAAACCATTCAAAAGATTTATTTAATTAAAGTACACAAGGAGACATTTTAACATGCCTAAGCATTATCAAATTGTGAGAGAGATTTTTCCTACCCTATTTAGTGGACTGTGCAGTGACCGGCGTTTGTCAAAACGGAGGCACCTGTTCAAGTGGTTCATGTGAATGTGTTTCTGGATGGACAGGAACTTTGTGCAGTGAAGCTAAATACAAATAACACTGAGTTTGAAAGCCCCTTAATGTCATTCGAGTAAAATGCTTCATTCCTCCAATTTGTTAGGCAGGTGTATTTCTCACTGATTTTTTTTCTAGTCAAGCACCAAAAAACTATGCCAATGGATCTGACCATTTAAACTGTTTATTATATTGCTATTGCTATTCCTCGTTATTTGCACAACCCACTGACTTTCTCTTTGGCTTGCAAAAATGGGTTCATGCTAAATTTTGAAATTTCAGAAACAAGTACACACTGTATTAATAGAGGTATGATTTTATTGTCCTTTCCTTGTCATCTATGATAGGACGAAACAAAGAAGAAGTATGAAAATTATTTAAATAAGGGTTAATGTTTAAAAAAAAAAAGGTTTAATACGAATACAGTAACAGAAAGCTGCTAAAAAAACTAAGTAAATTGTGGAAAAAATCTTTAATCCAAGCATGTCAGGAACCTTTTTAACATGCCTTAGCACTATTTAATTGTTTGAGATTTCTGTTATACCCTATTTAGTTGATTGTGCTGTGACCGGCGTTTGTCAAAACGGAGGAACTTGTTCAAGTGGTTCATGTGAATGTGATTCTGGATGGACGGGAACTTTGTGCAGTGAAGGTAAATAAGATAACACTGATTTTGAAACTGTTAAGTATCATTCGATCAAAGCGCTTCATTCCTGCAACTTGTTAGATAGTGCTATTTCTCATTTATTTTTTCTAGTCAAGCACCAATTCTGGATTCCAATAGTAATGCTAATTATTCTCGGCCATTTAAACTGTTTATTGTAATTTTATTGCGATTTTGTGTTATTTACACAAACCAGTGAGTTTCTCTTTGGCTTGTAAAAATTGGTTCACGTTAACATTTGAAACTCCAGAAATGAGTACGCACTAAATTAATATAGGTGTGATTGAAATGCTCTTTCATTGTGATGTTTGATTGGACTAAACAAAGAAAATAAATTTGAAAATTATTTCGTGTTAAAAAATGTAAAAAAGAAAACGATTTGATACGAAATCGGTGACAGAGTACTGTTAAAAATAAACAAAAAAAACCATTCAAAAGATTTATTTAATTAAAGTACACAAGGAGACATTTTAACATGCCTAAGCATTATCAAATTGTGAGAGAGATTTTTCCTACCCTATTTAGTGGACTGTGCAGTGACCGGCGTTTGTCAAAACGGAGGCACCTGTTCAAGTGGTTCATGTGAATGTGTTTCTGGATGGACAGGAACTTTGTGCAGTGAAGCTAAATACAAATAACACTGAGTTTGAAAGCCCCTTAATGTCATTCGAGTAAAATGCTTCATTCCTCCAATTTGTTAGGCAGGTGTATTTCTCAATGATTTTTTTTCTAGTCAAGCACCAAAAAACTATGCCAATGGATCTGACCATTTAAACTGTTTATTATATTGCTATTGCTATTCCTCGTTATTTGCACAACCCACTGACTTTCTCTTTGGCTTGCAAAAATGGGTTCATGCTAAATTTTGAAATTTCAGAAACAAGTACACACTGTATTAATAGAGGTATGATTTTATTGTCCTTTCCTTGTCATCTATGATAGGACGAAACAAAGAAGAAGTATGAAAATTATTTAAATAAGGGTTAATGTTTAAAAAAAAAAAGGTTTAATACGAATACAGTAACAGAAAGCTGCTAAAAAAACTAAGTAAATTGTGGAAAAAATCTTTAATCCAAGCATGTCAGGAACCTTTTTAACATGCCTTAGCACTATTTAATTGTTTGAGATTTCTGTTATACCCTATTTAGTTGATTGTGCTGTGACCGGCGTTTGTCAAAACGGAGGAACTTGTTCAAGTGGTTCATGTGAATGTGATTCTGGATGGACGGGAACTTTGTGCAGTGAAGGTAAATAAGATAACACTGATTTTGAAACTGTTAAGTATCATTCGATCAAAGCGCTTCATTCCTGCAACTTGTTAGATAGTGCTATTTCTCATTTATTTTTTCTAGTCAAGCACCAATTCTGGATTCCAATAGTAATGCTAATTATTCTCGGCCATTTAAACTGTTTATTGTAATTTTATTGCGATTTTGTGTTATTTACACAAACCAGTGAGTTTCTCTTTGGCTTGTAAAAATTGGTTCACGTTAACATTTGAAACTCCAGAAATGAGTACGCACTAAATTAATATAGGTGTGATTGAAATGCTCTTTCATTGTGATGTTTGATTGGACTAAACAAAGAAAATAAATTTGAAAATTATTTCGTGTTAAAAAATGTAAAAAAGAAAACGATTTGATACGAAATCGGTGACAGAGTACTGTTAAAAATAAACAAAAAAAACCATTCAAAAGATTTATTTAATTAAAGTACACAAGGAGACATTTTAACATGCCTAAGCATTATCAAATTGTGAGAGAGATTTTTCCTACCCTATTTAGTGGACTGTGCAGTGACCGGCGTTTGTCAAAACGGAGGCACCTGTTCAAGTGGTTCATGTGAATGTGTTTCTGGATGGACAGGAACTTTGTGCAGTGAAGCTAAATACAAATAACACTGAGTTTGAAAGCCCCTTAATGTCATTCGAGTAAAATGCTTCATTCCTCCAATTTGTTAGGCAGGTGTATTTCTCACTGATTTTTTTTTTCTAGTCAAGCACCAAAAAAGTATGCCAATCGATATGACCATTTAAACTGTTTATTATATTGCTATTGCTATTCCTCGTTATTTGCACAACCCACTGACTTTCTCTTTGGCTTGCAAAATGGGTTCATGCTAAACTTTGAAATTTCAGAAATAAGTTCGCACTGTATTAATAGAGGTATGATTTTATTGTCCTTTCCTTGTCATCTATGATAGGACGAAACAAAGAAGAAGTATGAAAATTATTTAAATAAGGGTTAATGTTTAAAAAAAAAAAGGTTTAATACGAATACAGTAACAGAAAGCTGCTAAAAAAACTAAGTAAATTGTGGAAAAAATCTTTAATCCAAGCATGTTAGGAACCTTTTTAACATGCCTTAGCACTATTTAATTGTTTGAGATTTCTGTTATACCCTATTTAGTTGATTGTGCTGTGACCGGCGTTTGTCAAAACGGAGGAACTTGTTCGAGTGGTTCATGTGAATGCGATTCTGGATGGACGGGAACTTTGTGCAGTGAAGGTAAATAACATAACACTGATTTTGTAAACTGTTAAGTATCATGCGATCAAAGCGCTTCATTCCTGTAACTTGTTAGATAGTGCTATTTTTCATCTAATTTTCCTAGTCAAGCACCATTTCTGCATTCCAATAGTAATGCTAATTATTCTCGGCCATTTAAACTGTTTATTGTAATTTTATTGCGATTTTGTGTTATTTACACAAACCAATGACTTTCTCTTTGGCTTGTAAAAATTGGTTCACATTAACATTTGAAACTCCAAAAATGAGTACGCACTAAATTAATATAGGTGTGATTGAAATGCTCTTTCATTGTGATTTTTGATTGGACTAAACAAAGAAAATAAATTTGAAAATTATTTCGTGTTAAAAAATGTAAAAAAGAAAACAATTTGATACGAAATCGGTGACAGAGTACTGTTAAAAATAAACAAAAAAAAACATTCAAAAGATTTATTTAATTAAAGTACACAAGGAGACTTTTTAACATGCCTAAGCATTATCAAATTGTGAGAGAGATTTTTCCTACCCTATTTAGTGGACTGCGCAGTGACCGGCGTTTGTCAAAACGGAGGCACCTGTTCAAGTGGTTCATGTGAATGTGTTTCTGGATGGACAGGAACTTTGTGCAGTGAAGCTAAATACAAATAACAATGAGTTTGAAAACCCCTTAATGTCATTCGAGTAAAGTGCTTCATTCCTCCAATTTGTTAGGCAGGTGTATTTCTCACTGATTTTTTTTTCTAGTCAAGCACCAAAAAAGTATGCCAATCGATATGACCATTTAAACTGTTTATTATATTGCTATTGCTATTCCTCGTTATTTGCACAACCCACTGACTTTCTCTTTGGCTTGCAAAATGGGTTCATGCTAAATTTTGAAATTTCAGAAACAAGTACGCACTGTATTAATAGAGGTATGATTTTGTTGTCCTTTCCTTGTCATCTATGATAGGACGAAACAAAGAAGAAGTATGAAAATTATCTAAATAAGGGTTAATGTTTAAAAAAAAAAGGTTTAATACGAATACAGTAACAGAAAGCTGCTGAAAAAAAGTAAGTAAATTGTGAAAAAATCTTTAATCCAAGCATGTCAGGAACCTTTTTAACATGCCTTAGCACTATTTAATTGTTTGAGATTTCTGTTATACCCTATTTAGTTGATTGTGCTGTGACCGGCGTTTGTCAAAACGGAGGAACTTGTTCGAGTGGTTCATGTGAATGCGATTCTGGATGGACGGGAGCTTTGTGCAGTGAAGGTAAATAAGATAACACTGATTTTGAAAACTGCTAAATATCATGCGATCAAAGCGCTTCATTCCTGCAGATCGTTAGATAGTGATATTTCTCGTTACATTTTTCTAGTCAAGCACCAGTTCTGGATTCCCAAAAGCAGTGCTAATGATTCTCGACCGTTTAAACTGTTTATTAAAATTCCATTAGGATTTCGTGTTATTTGCACAATTCAGTAGCCTTCTCTTTTGCTTGTAAACATGGGTTTATGTTAAATTTTGAAATTCCAGAAAGGAACAGGCACTGTATCATGGTTGTATGCTATTGTTTCCATAAATGTAAGATTAACATTTTAGTTTTTTGTCTATAGTAGGAGCGCGTGCTAGAGTTGGGAGATTGCGATAAACTATGGATGAAATGTGAGATAAAAATCTGGTCTTAGAAAACCACATTTATTGCAGAACTAGAAATTTTTAAAAATTGTATAAAATGACGCTTAGAATACCAACCTTGGTTAATTTCTTTCTAAGCAACTTTCATCCGGACGGTACTTGTGACTTTTACCGGCACGGAAACCAATGGTGAACCTCTAATATATACTAATGATCTGAGAGACCGGGCGACACCGTACTTCCAAGCTCTCCAGGAAGTTTTTTGTGATGCGGTCAGTATGGCAATCAGTGGTCTTTTAATGGAAAAGCTTTCCTCTCGTACTATTATTTATTTTTTCGATAAGCCGTACTAATTTAAGCCCCCCCCCCCCCCGAAAATGAACAATCACCATACCCCTAGACTTTGAATGGAAAACTTAAACTTTCTTTTGGAAATCGTGTTCGCCCAAACTAAGCTTCATCTCGACTAATTCTGTGCAGTGGGTTGTTTATTTTGTATTGTTTGATATTTTGCTTCCAAATTCAAAAGGGTTATCCACATGGTTTCCCTGAACCGAAAGTTTGCCTTTCTTCGAACAATTTGATTTCAGTCATATACTCACCAGAAAAGTGAACAGCAAATCTCTTCTCGTGTAATGCGATTTCGATTTCTGCATGTGCATGATCTGTTTGATTATTTGGCTTGGGAATAATCATGGATGAACTAGGCAAAGTGCAAAAACATGGACAGAAAACCAGTAGCTTTGTGAAAACGAAGTGGCACAAAAACGTGCGACCAGAACACCGGCTTAAATCCACTGTGAGGAGTGGGGTGGGGGATGATCGACTTTTTTGCCGATTTTTTTCTGTCGAACTCACACTCAAGTATAAACACACGCCCTCACCCACCTGCACAGATCCCCTTACACACATAATTATTTTTTATCTTGCGAGCGAGTGAAGCGACCGAGCCAAAACTTACCACTTTTCTGGTTTTCAATAGCATTTTCAAATAGAAATTCTAAAATATGATGAGCGAGCAAAGGGAGCGAGCCAAAAAATAAGCGCTTTTCTTGTTTTAAATCGCATTTTCAAATAGAATTCTAAGAAATGATGGTTGTTTATGACAGATTATTAAAAAAAATTATAAGCTGATTAATTCAAATATAATTTCTTCCTTAAAAAGTGTGTGTGGGAGGGGGGGAGATATTTGTTCACGCCTTCCCCCTCTCTCAACCGCCAATGGTCCAGAACGCAAACAATACAGCGAAGAGTATGCATTTTGCATTTCATTACTCGTTATTTCGCACCTTTACATTTCGCTATGCCACCGAAGGGGATTATTAGAATTTGAATCCTTATTGTCTTGTAGATGAGGATTTCTTTCACGAGGGAACTTGGCCCGACGCTGAGGGACATCGTATGTCTTGTCCTGTCTTTTGAGCCTGGCAGTGTCGTTGCCAATATGGAAGCAAATCTTACGGCAGACAGTGCTGTCCAGGCAGATGCTCTCGCCCAAGAGGCAGTCGCCCTCACTAGTGGGACCCCCAGAACGTTGGGCAACCTAACTGTTTCATCTGTTTCTGTGACAGGTAAAAATACCAGCCAAAATACCATTTTTCAAAGAATAGAGTTTGCATTGATTTAGAGAAGCATTGTTTGTATGCAAGTCTGTACAGGTGTGCGTGTGATCCAGCGTGAGTGTTGCGGGAGTGGGGGTGTGTGTGTTGTGTGTGCATGCGCGTTTTGGCGCGTGAGTTTTCTATTGATAATTCTGTGAATCAATTGAAGTTGAGAATTATATATCATGATATTAGTACAGGAGCGGTAAAACAATAAGGAGCATTGCCCTTGCAAATACACTTCAGAAAAAGAAAAGAATTCATGTCTCTCTGAGATAAACGTGATCTACTTCTTGTGACAAGAAGGAGATGACATCACTGGGAAAGAAGCTAAGTTTTGAGGAATCTTTTAAACGTGGCAAGGCTGGTGATTTCTCTTGTGGAAAATAATGTGTATGAGCATATATATATCTATATATATTTATATATATTTGTGACTAGGTAACATATACAACAGCTTTGGCAACTCTCGTGGATATAAATACATGTGAAACAATTGAGAGAATAATAGTGTACCATAAATCAAAGTTCCCAAGAGCTGTGCTACCATTATGGAATTTTGCAAAGGTTGTAAAAAATGTCTCCGCCGGGAATCGAACCCGGGCCTTTGGCTATGAACGCCAATGCCGACTCCAATTCGCTTAGCCGACAGATTGAACAAATCTTCAACCCACACTAATTAATTCCTTTGTCCGTGGCAGTTGAGTTTCGAACAATGACCTGCCGCACACCGTAGCTGGATCCGATCGAATGCTGTAGAATACATGTATATGTTGGAATAATTAACATTTGTGATCAGGTAACATATACAACAGCTTTGGCAACTCTCAACGGAGAGGGCCAAAGGTTTCGCCGACTCGAAATTCGCTTAACCGGCAGATTGACAAATCTTCAACCCTCACTAATTAATTCCTTTGTCCTTTGTAAATCAGCTTTTGCAGTACAGAAAAAGATGTATGAATGATGAGTGAATAATTCAATATTTTGTTTTTATCTCACTCTTTCTTTTTTTTAAATATTAGTTTTCATACATCTGTAAAAAAAAAAAAAAAAAAAAAAAAAAATCATATAGGTGTATGGCACCAAAAGACGTCTACTTTTATTTGACTGCATGTTGCAATCCCTATTTCTACTTTAAGTCTTCTCGTAAGAAAGAAAGTAGCGTACACTCAAATTCCATTGTATTTTCCATTAAGATTTCAACATTTGTAGGAAAATACTTTTTTTTAAATATTTAGTGTCAACATTCAAACTGTGATCGATGCAAACAACAGTCATCTGTCAAAGTTCTTATACCGATCCGAGTATACATTTTTTCTTTCTGAATCGTTTCACCTTACATGCCTTATGAATGATTTTGTGAAAATGGAATGAATAGGATTTCGATGCACTGAGTCGTTTAGTAAATTCCCGGATTCATGCTATGTCTTGATATCATGGGTTGGTATATGCTGAGATCCATTTTATATGAGACAAAAAATGTGGTTATCCTGGATAAGGTCATTGAGAGAAAATACCTTTAAAATCTTTTTAACAAGACCTTCTGAGAACCACCTTAGCGACATTTGATCTCCTTAGACACGCCCGTTCATGATGCAACAACCAAATGAATTGCACTGTTATCTTGCTTCCCGCCAGTAGGTGGGGCAAACAGCGTGAATCGATTATCTGTACAAACTTCACTATGATGGCATTTGATAAAGCGCAAGCGCGTATTTGTTGACAATTCCTTGAAAAATTACCTTACTATTTTCAGCGGTCTCAACACAAGTCATCTTTAAATCATTTCAAGGACGAAAATTTGCCCCCAAAATAAAAAATTAAATTTGTTTATCATGCGGAATGGCGTCTTGAGTATTACGGTCAATAACGATAATGTAGATTTAATACAAAGTTAATACAATACAGTTAATGAAAAAAAAAAAACAATCCTAATTCAATTGAAAACAGAATACTGCCCAAAACTAAATAAATTGTGAAAAAAATCTGTTTGATTTAAGCATGTAAGAGCCTTTTTTCAACATGCCTTAACACTATCAAATTGTGAGAGATTTCTTTTCTCCTGCAACTTGTTTCTCACTAATTTCTTCTAGTCAAGCACCATTTTTGGATTTCAAAATTGATGCTAATGATTCTCGACCATTAAAACTGTTTATTACAATGCTGTTGCGATTTCATGTTATTTGCAAAACCCGCTGATTTTTTCTTTGGCTTGCAAAAAAAGTTTCATGCTAAATTTTGAAATTTCATGTATGTATGATTCAAATGTTCTTTCCTTGTTATCTATGATAGGACTAACAAAGAAAAGTATGAAAATTATTTAAATAAAAGTTAATGTAAAAAGATTTAATAGGAATTCAGTTGGTAACAGAATACTGCTCTAAACTAAGTAAATTGTGAAAAAAAATTAATTCAAGCCCGTAAAGAACCTTTTTAATATGCCTTACTATCAAATCAAAGATGTATACTGGTACTAGCTTTTGTAATGAATAACTTTTGCTAGTAAGGAAAACAACTTCAAGATTCTGTTTTCGTGAACATTTAATAGAATATTTGTTAGATGAATAGATTGATCATTATCTAAGTAACAAGACATGTAAAAATAAAAGTTAATGTAAAAAGATTTAATAGGAATTCAGTTGGTAACAGAATGCTGCTCTAAACTAAGTAAATTGTGAAAAAAAAATCTATCTGTTTAATTCTAGCCCGTAAAGAACCTTTTTTAATATGCCTTACTATCAAATCAAAGACGTATACTGGTACTAGCTTTTGTAATGAACAACTTTTGCTAATAAGGAAAACAACTTCAAGAATCTGTTTTCGTGAACTTTTAATAGAATATTTGTTAGATGAATTTGTTAGATCATTATCTAAGTAACAAGACATGTAAAATATATCATGCTTTTACATACATGTACATGTTTTATCTGTAAACAAGTTTTAAGAACCTATGAAGAAGTTGCATAGTATATGTATTCATGATTATAATAACTGTTAACCTTTGTAAATATCTTGTTATTTTATTCTTTGTAAATATCAGGTATCAGACTAGATTAGCATAATCATGTTGTTGTTTTTTTTTATGATCCCCTTTTATCCTAATGCTACATCTTTGTATTTGAAATATTATGTAAATGTAAATCTGCTTGAATTATGATGTTGATGTCATGGATAATCAATTTCAAGTTCAAGATCTTTTCTACCCTCTTTAGTGGACTGTGCTGTGGCCGGCGTTTGTCAAAACGGAGGCACCTGTGCAAATGGTTCATGTGAATGCGCTTCTGGATGGACGGGAACTTTGTGCAGTGAAGGTAATTACAGATAACACTGAGTTTGAAAACCCCTTAATGTCATTCGAGTAAAGTGCTTCATTCCTCCAATTTGTTAGGCAGGTGTATTTCTCACTGATTTTTTTTTTCTAGTCAAGCACCAAAAAACTATGCCAATGGATCTGACCATTTAAACTGTTTATTATATTGCTATTGCTATTCCTCGTTATTTGCACAACCCACTGACTTTCTCTTTGGCTTGCAAAATGGGTTCATGCTAAATTTTGAAATTTCAGAAATAAGTACGCACTGTATTAATAGAGGTATGATTTTATTGTCCTTTCCTTGTCATCTATGATAGGACGAAACAAAGAAGAAGTATGAAAATTATTTAAATAAAGGTTAATGTTTAAAAAAAAAGGTTTAATACGAATACAGTAACAGAAAGCTGCTAAAAAACTAAGTAAATTGTGGAAAAAATCTTTAATCCAAGCATGTCAGGAACCTTTTTAACATGCCTTAGCACTATTTAATTGTTTGAGAATTCTGATATACCCTATTTAGTTGATTGTGCTGTGACCGGCGTTTGTCAAAACGGAGGAACTTGTTCGAGTGGTTCATGTGAATGCGATTCTGGATGGACGGGAACTTTGTGCAGTGAAGGTAAATAAGATAACACTGATTTTGTAAACTGTTAAGTATCATGCGATCAAAGCGCTTCATTCCT
>CM057163.1:26113356-26240896 GCA_029962745.1 Echinometra lucunter | reverse complement strand
TTTTGGCTCTAAGAGCATAGCTTGTGCTGTGGAAAGAGTTAAAAGAGAATATAAAACGGTCTTCGGAACTACCGTGTTACAAATGTTTTTGTTTGCTTTTTTTGCGCCATAAGTTACACGCTTGCGCACAATTACTTGCACCGTGTATGCAAAGTTAAATGCGCGAGCAAAGAAAGAGATATAAACAAAAGTTACAACAAAAGTTACAACAGAGTTCATTGTTTCCAGAATACCGATCTGCTACCACGGACTTAACCCACTGCCTACTTGAAGCGAGTGGTCCCTATAATAAGCTCATGGGACTTTCAGAATTTTAGTAGGCAACGGATTAAAACAGAGTTAAAACGGTCTCAGAATACCATCCCTGATTGTCAATTTACTAATTTTCCCTACCGCAAATATGATATCTAACTGTAGAGGGGGATATTTCCAACACACAGCATTGAGAAAGTTACTTCCAGTTTCCACGTAAACATAATGGGTCGAATCTTAACAAGTCCCATATTTTTATATATTTTATTATTTTTTTTTTTTAGCCTAGAAAATGCAACAAATTTTGATGCTACCTGCATAGATCTAATAAAATTATCAGGAGAGTTTATGAAACCTGAACAACATTTTCGTCAAATGGAGGATTCGTTAACCTGGCTATACATTTTCTGTGGAAGCCAGAAGAAATCTTGCCAAATCGTCAGTACCGCATTTGTATCTGCGCATGTGCTGACCTGCGCGTTGAGAGGGAAATGTTGCCCTCTATCTACTGTCGAATCTCATATTTGCGGTAGGAAGTGATGATAATTTTTTTAAAAGAAGATTAGATTTAAGAGAGCATATTCTTGAGTCAAAAGTGACAGCACGTTTGCTGTTTAGATCTGCAGTAAGAGGGTGTTATATGAACAGAGATTTAGTTAGAATAGAGCATTTGTAAGGCGTATAACAATATTAAAGGACAATTTCATTTTCTTTTGTATTTTACCAAAACCAAGATATTCTCCAATATTTTAGCTAGCTCGAGTCACAAAACTCCTGTGACTCAGAAATTGATTTTAATAAATTCGTCAAAATATTTACAGGGATTGAAAACGGAAAGTTGCAAACATTAAATGGGATGTTTTGGAATATGTAAGGAACTGTATAAATCCAATGCCGTGAGGACATCTTAATTGAAATCATACCTTAAGATATAAGTATACATTTTATTCCTTGTTTTTGATAGACGACCCGTGTGCATGTAACCCTTGTTTTAATGGAGGGACCTGCACTAACATACCAGGTGGCTTTAACTGCACGTGCCCAGATAGCCATAAGGGATCAAAATGTGCTGTAGAGAAAGGTAAGATTTAACCCGTTGATCCATTTGTGTTTTCACTGTATTTGCTATTGCCATTTATGCTTCTTGGAAAGTGCATAGAATTAATGGTATTTCTGTTATGTGTAGACTTGGGAAGCAAGGAACCATGTTAAGTCTAAAAGAAACTGAACTTTGTTGTATAAGAAGCAGTTGTTTATTCTTTCAAATGTTATGATTCTTTTTATCATTGGTGCATTGTTATCATTTTAAGTCATTATTAATCTTTTTTGTCTTTGTTATTATTATTACTATTATCACTGTCGTTATGACAATAATCTCAGAATCTTATGGAAAAAAAGAATAAACGAAATAACCATTTTAAAAACTTTTCTAAGTATGAAACTGAGAAAGTGCATTTTAGGTTATTTATTTGTTTTTCTTTCTGTTTCTCAGAAGGTTAAGGGCCATTTTAATAAAGAATAGTAATGTCTGGTGTTGCTTTTGTTTGTGTTCCTTTAAAATAGCTCGATGCACTTGGTTTTCAAGGGATTCAAGATCTCGTGTTTCTTGTGAGCAGAGAGTCCATGATCATGGGACACGTTTACAATGTAGCTGCACTACTGGATTTATAATGGTGCCTGTTTACTGTAATGATGGAGTTCTACTGAATGCAAATAGATTTGAAAACCTTGGGGAGGAACAACGCCTCGTACCAAGATGCAACGGTAATTTCAAAATATCCCCCCTCTTCAATTGGGACATATTCCTTCGAAAAGAGCAGAGTTCCCTTGAAAAAAAAAATAAATGTACGTAAAGCTATACTGAGAATTTCATTCATCGCTGCAGAATTGATGGTAATTTTGTATTCCCTTGTATGCATTCGTGTGTTTGTAATACGCAATAGACCACTGTAAGGCATGGATTGCGACGATGTTTACACCAATTTTCCTTACACACTTCTCCAATAATTCATTGTAAGGTCTTGTCAAGGGCATACCAAAGTTTTCTTACATAGCATTTTAGGCACAGTTCTATTCTTATAAAATACCATGACTTCTGATTGCAGCACGCACAATCCTTGGCAATGTCTTGTAAAGCTTGGTAAATCAATCAGGGATGACATTTTCCCCAAAGCCTTGAAAGCAGAGCTATCAGCTAATCCTTGGCGGTGTGTCTGATTAATTCTGAACCAATAGATTCTCAATCGGACTCGCTTATAGAGACTGTAAATAATATCGGACCCTGCGGATACCGTGGTCATGGTTACAGCTGCCCATAGTAGTAGCTCTAAGGGAAGGTGCACGTTTTGAAAAATAAATGGTTCATTGCCAACAATATTATTTTTTCCATAGTACACTCTTAAAAGTGTTGGGCAAAAAATGCCCAACTTTTAACCAGTATTCCGCAACATACTGTCCACAAAACTATTGGTTAAAATCTGCCCAACGTCGGAGGGGTCGGAGAACCGGCTGGCATATCAGGAGACATATAACTGTTATATCGAATTCACGGACAGACCATATCCCAAGTGCAGCTAGAAAAACAAATGTTATCCATTTGGCCCGAAGTGATAAATACAGAGAACATTTTCCATCGATCCTCCTTACGAATATCAGATCGATGAACAATAGGTTAGACGAACTTTTTATCAACTGTTCAGTTCCGTAATTCTAACATTGTAGCTGTAACTATTTATTTAGATCAAGATTTTTTATTTCTGATCAGGTACAATATGAGCAAAGAATACACGTATCTATAATGGGTTCAGGAAATATGTGCTTTCAACAAAATTTGTATCCATCTATATGATTATAATAATATGGTTGATACTGATAAAATAATAATGAAATAATAATAATAATAATAATAATAATAATAATAATAATAATAATAACAATAAGAAGAACAATAATAATAGTAACAATGATAATAGAATAATAGATATATTAATCTATGAAATAACGAAAATAATAGTTAAATTAACAAAGTAATATCAATGATAACTGTCATTCCCTGCCAATTGCTTTAACAATTTGTAACATTTGGTGTTTGGTTTAAGTTGATTCAGTCCATTGTAATAGCAGAAGTTTTACCCTTTTTGAATTCTGTACAGATACCAATGAATGTTTGGAGCTAAATCCATGTGAACACATATGCTATAACACACCAGGATCTTACTATTGCCGATGCTTCCAGGGCTATCGCTTACTTCAAGATGGATCATGTCAAGGTTAACATATCAACATATTAAATTTCCATTTAATGTGCTGTCTTCCTTTTTTTTCTCTTATATGTATATATTTCATAATACAAATGAACACAAGTTATTTTTACAATATTGTTATTAGTATTTGAGGGATTCATACTCTACAAGCATTGCTTTTTAGTGGCGCTTATACTGTGTATATTCTTTTTGTAGATTTATTTTGTTTCATATTTCAAATTGCGTACACATATCCTGTCATTGTAAAACAAAAAAAGTGAATTGTTATGTATGTTTCATTTTTTTTCTTCAAAATTTGTTATTTGTTTTTTTTAACATGAAAAATAAACTCTTGAATCTTGAATCTTGAAATCTTGAAACAGAAAACCGATCTCTCAGATTATACTCTCTGAAGGATTCAGAAGTGAATAATGATTCTTAGGGACTAAGCCATGCTGGCGAATACCATGGCTCAACCATATTTATTTTTTCTCTCTCATTTTCGTTCATTGGCTTCACTGCCCATTTGCACATGAAGGGTCTTAGAACATTACATTTATCCACGCATATAAATGTATCCCAACATGAGTATGAAACATTCTCTTTATTAAAGTAATTGGCTATAAGTGCACTTAACTCATTGTTAGCTTAATTATTTTTGTTTGTTTTGATGGGTAATTTCTTCATTTTTTTTTTCAAAACTTGACCTACGTAACCGTGCAAAACATTATTCTAACACTATTGACCTCATGGTCATACTTTTAATATTTCCATCAGATATTAACGAATGCCTGGAAAATACCCATAATTGCCATCGACCTTCGAGCGCTGAATGTATCAACAACCCAGGTAGCTATACGTGTAGATGCCGTGACGGTTGGAGTGGAAATGGTTTCTATTGTTTTGGTAAGAATTTATATTCCTTTCTGTACATTTTCTTTTGTTCTTCTTACTCATTAGGCTAAACATGCATGAAAGTTTTGAAGCTTTATAATGCAGCAGTTTTTTTTCCGACGTTTTTTTTTTTTACTTGGTTTAGATCATAGTTTGGCAATACATTTCAAATATCGCAGATAGCAGACATGCATAAAATGGCATGAATAAAATCAGTGTTATATCAGGATGTAGTAATTTCATAGTCGGTATATTGAGTAGCTTAAAAAAGGCGTTTTGAAAACGTTAATGACTGACAACAATGAAGATAATTTGATAAATTTAAATAATAAATGAAGCAACACTAATATCAATAGTACTCTTTGTTCGGCCAACGAAACAAACACGGGAAAGTACTGGGCATACACCTACCTGTGCTTGTTAAATAGATAATAATGCATGAAGTTCTGTAATGAAGGGGATGTCGCGTACATGCCAAAGTATGCTGTCACGAAAAATGGATTTTAACTCAGTATATTCTTCTTTTTTTTTCTTTTTTTTTGCTCAGAATTTACCATTCAATCTGTTTCCATGTTCCTGAGCAAGTGACTGTGCAGTTAAAGCCTATTATGCCAGCCATAACCCCCCCCCCCCCCCCCTCCCTGAGCATGCGATTATATGTATTATTTTCACAAAGCTGCAGAGGCTGGAGCACATATTTTTGGCACTGCAGCACACCTAGTATATGTATATTCAGCAACTGTATGCAGATCAGTGTGCAGGGCTTTGGAATCTCAAGGATGAAGTATGTTGTGAAATATTGTTAGGTATTGATGAAACGATAAATTTCCATTTTCATTTATTTTTTTATTTTGTTTTGTTTTTCTGTTTGACTAATGCATGTAGCCACTTTTCTACAATGTACTACACGTATTTCTAATTAATAAAATTATTACCGCGAGAAGTGAAAAAGAAACGACAAAATTCCTATATCATTAGTATGGTGACATGCACGATGTCAGGAATGTATTTTTCCCCCGTAGTATTCACTCTTGGGGGGATCGTACTATTATCATTATTATTCTTTTTTTTCAGAAATTAGATACTGCCCTTACGGACCTGAAGTTGGAGACTCAGATATCGTTCCTATACGATACTACTTCACTTTCTTCTTCTTCCGCTTCTACTTCACATCCTTTACTTGGTGGACGCTGTATATGGATACCGGATTTCCCATTGGCTACAGAGAGTTATATAGCCGCATTACCGTTAGTAACATTCATACACAATTATTTGTATGTATGTAAGTGAATATATTCATGTAGGTAGGGCTAATGAATTATTAATATCGTTGTGTGTCTCTCCTACGTTCAATTCAAGTAATAAAAATAAAACTATTTTTTCTCTCACTTTCTCAAATTCAGCGGTTTGGGATTTTTTTTTTGTGCGTGTGGGTACGTGGTGTGTGAGGGTATGTGCGTATGTGTTTTTGTGAGTAATTTTTTGTTGTCACTTCTGTTTCCTTTTTTTATGTCCTAAGGCACTTTCGGCACAAGCTTTCGCTTTTAGAGGTGTGTCCCCCAATTATTTATGCAATTACGATGATTGCATATTATGTCATATTTTGTTATCAGTACCATGAATGTCAATTTGTTGATTCATTATTTTTATTTTTATTTGAATAATTGGAAAATAAATGCGTTTTAACTGAACTGAACATAAGCATGATAACAGCCAATGCTGATTTCTAAATTTCGATCTTTCAGTTTAGATCGTCGTCGGGAAATGGAAATACCAATTCAATTATGGACATTTAATTGACCCATTTAAAACCTATTGAAACAATAAATCAAATTGAATCCCTATTGGAGAAAATTCATTCATTATCCTATTCCTATTCACATTATTATCATTATCCCAGGCCCTTCCGGTATTATTATTATTCACCCATTCCTTTCCGTTATTATCCTATTCACCCCCATTCCTTTCCGTTATGATTATCATTTAATATTACCTTTCACTCACTCCGTCTTTCAAACCTTCACTCATTCAGCGTCATTCACATTTTTTTTTTCAGATGTATATCTGGGACAATTTTTTTTTCAGGTAAAGTATCCAGTAAGGACCAGTTGTTTCAATAGGTTTTAAATGGGTCAATATACCATCTAGATGGATTCAGTGGCGTATCTACATAGGCATTTTGGCGCCGGTGGCAAACAATGAAGTTGCCCCCCCCCCCCCCCCCCCCCCGAGTGCTTGAACGTATCTACATTATGGAACAAGCGAGCTAGCGAAGCGACCAAGCGGCGATTTTTTTTTCCTCTTTGAATCCGTAGAAACGCAATTTCTTACGCATTTTCCCCAAGAAATTTGGCAATTGACCATGCACTGAAATTGAACGGTAGAGAAGATCGAAATTAAATGTTAATAAACACTTTCCTATTTTGTCTGTTATAAAATTGAAAATTATGAAAACCCATGATAAATAGTCGAGGCCTGATTTTAATAGCATGGCAACAAAAAGTTTAGATTTCTTTCAAAAGTTTCACCTTTGCAAATGCTGTCTTAGGCCATACTGGGGGCGTAGTATTTACCAAGAGGCAGATAAAACTTACATATGATAGCGTGCAAAGCAATGATAACTGCACCATTATCTTCCAAATTCTGAACCCCTTTAAAAAAGGCTATTCAAAAAAGCCTATGAGATTCTGAGGGGAAATGATCATGCGAGGAAGCAAAGTGACCGAGCTATAAATTTTTTTGCACGTAAACCCCTCAAAATCTCTATTTCTGATGCATTTTCCCTGCGAATGGGGTGGGGGGGGGGGGGTAAAATCCTTTAATGATATCATTTTTCTTCATTTTCCCTTTTTCTCTCTCTCTCTCTCGCTCTCTCTTGCGTTTTATTCTTCGCCCCCTCCAAGTGCCGTCCGGGGCACTTGCCCCCCCCCCCCCCCCTCCCCAGCAGATACACCACTCGATGTATTTCTTATATACATCATGTCTCCCCAAAATTCACATTCCTATCGCAAACATTTGTTATCCTCATTTAAGATTCCATTAAAATTTTCAGTTTTGTTGTTCCTAAGTATGTTCTAATTTCATTCATTTAATGTTTGGTTACACCTAAGCTCACTTGATGTCAGGCTTCCTGACAATATATAACCAACTCATGTAGACTGTAAAATAACGCAGTTCCTGGCGATGATTTAAATCGAAGGATCGAAAATTAGAACTTAACGTTGGCTCTTATCGGAGTTTATTTCTAGAACTTTGCATTCACATCATAATGTCACTGAGTTTCAAACTATCTTAGAATTCTGAGCAAAGGTAGCATTACTTATAGGATGAAGTAGGGCTGCCAAATTGATTCTCTCATCAGAAATATAAATATCGTTGTTGTGGTTGGTAGAATAAAGACATCTTTATTTTCATCTTGGCATTGCATATTAGGATATTTGTAAGAGACTATCCTATTGACTGTGAAGGTATTCCGCGTCATTCATTCATTTGTTATACGTGCACGGGTTGGCAATATCGACCACCTTTTTTTGAACAGTAAAGCGATTGCAGAAGTTTTATTATTAGTAGAAATAGTAGTATTTATATTTATATATTGGGGGGGGGGGGGTTTTAGTGCGTGCATTTAACATGAAAGCAATCGTGAAAAGAATCGTTAAGGTCTGACTCCAGGAGGAAACGCATGAGATCACGTCTGGAATATAGCATATTTTGTCCTTGAACTTTCAATTAACAATTAAAAAAAAAAATCTTTATCTTGGAACCGAGCAATTTATGAGGCACCGACCTTGGAACAGACTCATGTTTTCAACACAAACTGGTAGGTGACTTGATACATGATGCATGAAACGATTTGGCTCTTACAATATATCACTATATTTCATCAATATTGCAGTTTACCTCTTCAGGAATGGTTCAGTTCTGGGATACACGGTTCGACTGGATTCTCCAGTACTCTAATCCATCGCTTTTCACATGGAGAGACCAGCTGTATAGAAATCCCGCCTTAGCAGTCTTTGGAGCACCAGTAGATTTAAATCGTGGGAATCCTCATGTATACTACCAGGTAAGGTTATGGAGCAAGGACAGTCGATAGATTTGTCAGGCGAGGAGGATAATGAAATTATAATGTGTAATAGATGAGGATAGACGTCTTGAAAAATTCCCCCTCCCACCTTGATTTCTTACCCTCGATTATTATTTATCTTCTTTTTTTCTTTGATATCTTCAGTAATTTACTGCTTTTAAAGTGATACTTGATAGCTTATAGGGGCATGATTATAAATGATGAGCTGTTTTTGAGATGGGCTAGAGGATGGAGGCCCAGCAAATTGCACCTAAATCCCCTCATATGAATCATAAACAACGGAAAGTAAATAATTACAGATGCGTACCCTGTCTCATTGCCTAAAACGTCATTTGCTATGTTTGGAAGCGCATAGACTTCATTTTGCATGCGTTCCAAAGCTGAAAATTTGAAATTTGTTTCGGTATCATTGAATCTAAGTTATGACATGAGGCTTATGAACTTTAAAAAACGACTATTTTGCATTTAGGCCTTGTTCACTGAAGCGTGACTGACGGGTTTGCCATGAAAATTACATGAAATGTAGCTAAGAAGTATCGCTACTTGCCTCTGTGCTGAGATTACATTCCTGATCGGAAAAAATACACAAATTTGTTTTAGGGGAACTTACTTTTTTGTGTGTTTATTATATAAATAATTTTTAAAAATCGTTGAGATGTCTCTCGTTATGTAGCTTCTGGAAAATGAGTTGACTAAAAGAACAAAAAAAAAAATGTGTAGAATGTTTGGAATAGAACTGTTCGTGTGCAGTTACTAAATGTACCTTGATGTGCCGGTTTGCTCACAATTTAGGTGTATGATGGCAGGAGGTTTAAAAACTCGGCCTTTTATTCTGCTCGTGAGGATGTCATATCAAGACTGCAGTCTGCACAAGCCTTACCATCATCGGTGCTTGGATCGTATTCATTCCAAAGTAGTATCAGCTACATTCTAAGGATCACCTGGGAAACTGTTCGACCATCCGGGCCAGTATTTGGAAACGAGGTAAATAAAACATTTGCTAGTAATTACTCCGGGAAAATGAAAAATTTCACATGAGGTAGAAGATGTATGCGGAATATGTGTTTAATGAAAAAAGGCAAATCTTAAATTGGCAGATATATTAATGTATTTCGCATTGTGGGTGTGGTGTGTACACGAGTGTGCGTGTATTGGAATAGGTTATATATCATTATATAGAAACGCAAAGAAAAGTCCTAAAATTGCCTCTTAATAATAAACATTAAATTAAAACGCCTTTCCAAAGTTGTATGGCATAACTGCCTTCCCTTTATCCAACTCAGGAATTGCGAGTAAAATTATCTCTGACACTGTTTAATGCTTTTTTGTCATTAAACACTCATTCCGCATACGTCTTCTACATCATGGGAAATTTTTCCCTTTTCCCGGTGTTATTTCACGTCTTTTTTTTTTTGTAATAATAAAACAAAACACAATTAAATATTGTATAAACTATATCTCTGAATTTTTCATACCTAAGGTATTGTATTCCTTCTGGGCCAACTTCTGTAATCATGTACTCATTGACGTGGAAATTTTTCAGTTACCCGGGATAAGGCAGAATTTCAGCATTTTTTTTTTTCCTGTTGATCTTCCTCCTAACCGACGATCAAACATACGATAGCTATCCTCTTTCCCTCCCTCCTCCCACATATCGGCCTCCCTGCCTTCCCTTTATCCAACTCAGGAATTGCGAGTAAAAAATTATCTCTGACACTGTTTAGTAACACTATTTTTCCAATGTTGTGTCTCAAATGATTAGGCGAACACGTACCAAGCTATCTTGTTCACAAATGATCTCCATAGTGGAGCACTCCTCGTGTTCCAAGAGGGAAGCATGCTGTGGAACCCCTACACACAATTTACAGCTGCTCGAGTTGGATACAATATTAAAACAGAATTTAGAAATGAGTTCAACAACGATTTTAATCCATCGGTAGTATATTCGAGCTACAGACCAGATCAGGAGATTGGGACGACCGGTCTTCATGGAAGATATGTCTACCGACTCGATTCAAATCCTTCGTACTACGTCAACCCACGGTCTTATTGCCTTAAATGGTATGAAAGCGATCCAGGCCTGCCGTCAAGCTTCTTCAGAAGAAGGCCGTGCCCGCGCACGTGGACCCAAGCGATGAGGGATCCAAACTTTGTGCCTTGCAATTTCGCCTACTATCGACCATTCTACGGGCCAACGGATTTCTTTCCTGAATTCAACCCACCGTGTAAATGCATTTTTTTGTATATTTACATTTTGTAATAATCTTAAAAAAAAAATAATAACCATAAAAGTGTGCCAGATATATAGTGGTTTGCCTCCTGCCTATTTGGTCAATATCTTTCATTTTGACACCTAAATGTCTGAAGCATGTGCATCCAAAAAGAAAAACTTTTTTTTTTCTCTCTCTCTCTCTGTCGAATTTTTCTCACATCTTCATATGAATTCTATGGTGTCAGATATCTTGACTAGACTCTAAAGCAAATAAAAATTACTTTATGGTCTCGAAAGAAGGGAAAATTCTGCTACTTTTCTGACTGTTGTCACGGTTCCCTGAGAAGCCATGCATTCTTATCATTGCATGCATGTCCAAGAAGTAATGTGATTTAATAAAGGCAGTAAAATATTCAAGGGTCACGATATTGAAAATTTCACTGTACTCACAGTTACGCCATCCCTCATTCATTTGGAAGCATTTCACATTCGGTAAACAACTTTTAAAGTTACATGTAATGAATAGCCGGGCCTGTTGGACCAATCGCACAGCGGGAGATGGGGGGTGGACGTACAGTTAATTGCTCCGAAATGATTTCAATTTATTTCAATCAGTTAATCATGCAAATTTATGACTTAAATCGGAATTTTGTTCTAAATCATTAAATAAAGCTTCAAAAGTCCTTTTTTTTCGTCTAGACGCTATTTGAAGTATTCTTAGCAAATCTCCAAAATCTCCAAAGAATCGGTATCAAAATTGATATTCTTTATGTATGTTATTGTTTTTTTTAATTTCTCATGTATTTCTTTGTTTTTAACATTTGTTAAACATTGTTTTTTGATGAAATTTGTTAGGGATACTTGTGTTTATAAACATCGTACCATACAATTAATTGATTCTAATCAGTAAAAGTAAACATAATGGTACTGTTATGAATTTTCTCTGAAAACGCAATGTGTATTGAAATTGTACATGAAATGATGTTTTTGTGCAATTTTGGTCTGACTTGCGAGTACGAAAAGTTACGAAACTTTGGAACTGCATGCTGGGACGTCGCGAAATTAGTCTCAAAAGATGCGTGAGGTTTGATAGAAAAAATCATGAAACGCCGCATCGACAGCTTTGCACGCTGCGGACATATTGCGCGAAATGTCTAGGGGGATTCCGCCCCCGGCCCTTTTAGGGTTAAAAAGGTTCTTTCATTGTATTCATGGTGAAAACTCATGCAGTTACGTTTCAATACTATACTAAGTATCATGAGATGGTTATCACCTATTATAAGGGACATATACATTTTTTTTTTACTCCTAAAGCCGTATCTGCTAATCTAGTCGACGTCCATCGATTTCAAGTTGGTTTTTTTTTCTGATTTTCCTTGCATCGCAAGCTATTTTATGCAACCAATAATTACTAGCAAGATAATGCAATAGACCTTCCAATTTTACCTCGTTAGCAATTCTTTTATATATTTATATATTTTTTTTAATTTTTATTCATAGTATCTCTTTGTTTATGTTTTTATCATATTTCATTCTTATTGTTTTGTTTTTATTTCATTAAAAATCAAGGATTTATTGAGATTCCACGAGTAAAGACTTCTTCGAAGTTATTATACACGTAGAAAATATGCCTTGAGAACCTGCAAGACAACTATCATTGCTTAGGAAAATATAGATATCATCAGGAAAAAAAAGGAATAATAAAAAGAGGAAGAAGAAGAAGAAGAAAAGAAGAATGCCTCCGTCTGGCAAAGGTGACGGAAGCAATATGTTTTGGGGTTGCCCGTCTGTCCTCACGTTTTTTCGTTATAACATTAGTTGAAGGGTGACAACCCACCTCACCGTAGGCCCGCGAGACTGAAAGCCCGCGAGGCCGAAAATATCAAATTGTAATCTGTAATATCACACCGCTCTAACCAATTCCTGTGCCAGAAGGAAGTTTAAGATGTATTAAAGAGTAGCGGGACCTCCGGAAACGAGGACTAAACATTCTAAAGGAGACATAATCATTTTATATACCGACAGCGCATTATTTGTCATGAAGGAAAATACAATACGTAGAAAAGTCGGCCTCACGGGCCTTCGGTCAAGTGGGCGGACCCCATCTCTAGAACCATTTGAGGTGTTAAATTCAAACTTGATCCATGTATCACATAGGAAGACACTCTGATTTGGCTTTCTCGTACGTATAGGACAAAGGTCAATGTAGTGACCTTGACGTTATATGAATTAAAAGACTAACTTCTGACGGAATGGTGATATGACAAGCATTATTAAAAGAAAAAAGAAAGAAAGACAAAAACATAATCAGCATGACTGGCGTTCATATTCATCAAGCATAAAAATAGGGAAACGTTAGTGTTTGATGTGACAAACTACCTACCGGAATGGCATACATCAATAATATGAAATAATAATAATGATAATAATAATAATTATAATAATATTAATAATCATCATCATCATCATCATCATCATCATAATCATAATCATAATAATCATAATAATAATCCATTCTTGTATAGCGCATATCACGTCATCATCTAACGTCTCTAAGCGCTTCCAAAGGACTTTGGATATACACATTTCACATGTCGTAGGCCTATGTTTATATGGCGTTAATGCCAACTTCCTACAATACATGTACATGTTTATCTAAATATTTATTTATTCTTCAGTGAATAAATCTGTATATCTGTATCTGAGCTACCAACACATTTAAGGCCCAAACAGAAGAGTATCCTTTAATAGGTATTGCCTTTAAACCCTAAATAATAGGCATTACACACTGCATTTGCTTTCTCATGCAATAATTGATCTCAATACCTGACATACTTTCTGTCATTTCGTTCAAAAACTTCACTTTCTTGACTCAAATGAAATCCTCCGTATTCCTTGACTATTACTCTCCATTAAACTAATTCCTAATCACGTATACATAAACATTGATAAGCTTCTTGCCTATTTTCATAATAGCATGATCTCTTGCTTACATATACTACACACTACATCAAAAAACTGTGTGTGGTACCTACACATTAAAAGGTACGGATAAAACACCTGCTAATGAGCTTGTTTTATACACTTCATCCATGCAAAAAAGTAAATATTGAGCTAAAATGATTTGCAGTGATTTTCTACTTACAACATTAGGCTGTTCCAAGAAATCAAATTTAACAGTAGACTTTTCCAATTTAAAAAAAGAAAGAACGAAGAAGAAACGTGTCCGAATCACAGAAATGAATAGCTCCGCAAATCCCAGAACTGCCCTCTACGACCTGGGTGCAGAAAAAATCTAAAAGGCCCGGTTATGACATAATGCTATTCACCCGGGCAAAAACTGGTATCTAGAGTCACAGAGATCATTAACTTCAGGTGTGAACTCCGTTAATAACGTGATATATATGAAACCATTTGTGGCGTGAACTTCAAATGTGCTATAGAACGACGATCTGACTACATTTTGGTTTAGTAGGTGAAGGTCAAAAGTCAAGGAAACATGGAAAAATATGTTTTGATGTCACCATATTTCAGCTAGTTTCTATGCATGACTGTAATGAGAAAAAAAAATATGTGCGGTGGTAGGTCAAATGTCATTTAACTTGATTATACGTTTTTTGTTCTCGTTATTTTTATAATAGAAGACTATAGGTTGGCGGCTTTATTAAAGTTTACGTGAATATAGGATGAGGTATTCAGGAGACCCAGTTAATTGCATGCATCTCGTTTTGTTGTTGTTTTTATTTATCTATTTCTTTTTGTTCACAAACCTCAGAATAATGAACCACTCGCCAGGACTCACTTTGAAAGTGTTAAAGGGCGGGTTAGCATATAATTATGGAATATGCATATATGATTTATATATACATAGGCTACAATTATAATCTACCTAGTTACACCTCAATGCACACATCTACTCTTTTTTTCATTGCAAATAGAAAGTTCATGCGTTGATGTCATTTGATATTTGTCTTCTCCTTTATTCATATTTACAGCATCATTCTACGAGAGTCCTTTCTTCACTTTCTTTATCTTCCCACGTTTCCGCATCTTCCCAAATTTCCGCGCAACTGGATGCTACCAAGAGAGAAGTCCGAGAGGACCTGGAGGGTCAAGGTGCACCTACGATCACTTCGGTCTAAGATGGGGCTTTACAAGTTTTTGGTTGTGGAGCCATTACCAGCAAGTCTTGCCACGCAGTGGCGTGTGGGGACTAAGCAACAACTGGTATGGTTATCGCTGGTGGTACGACCATTTTCTCTCGTGGGTTTGTAAGTACTGCTTGAATTCTTCAAGACCACTCTATGACTAGAGTTGATCCCAAAATTGCAACATGAACATCAATTCCTCCATGTCATGTTCCCCATAGCTTAATGGTTGGTATGCCAGGATCCAGTAAGCAATGTTTTTTTATGATTGAATTAAAGTTATTATTAGAGTTTCTTCCTAATCGAGGTCATGTGTCATAAAATTTTTTTGCTGGCATGACAATGAAACAGAACCATTAAATTCCTTTGTGATCACTTGCTTTTCTTTCAGATAATGATGTCTTCCCAAGATATTACTGCTGCGATCGTTCACGATCTTTTAGATTCTGTAGTCTCTATGAAATAAGGAGGCCCAGATCTTCTTCCCGGGGGTACAGAAGTCCAAGACTGGGTAAGTTAAAAAGAAGGTAGTTATGTGAGAATGAAAACTAAATGGTGACCTTTCTTTTACTTTTTTATTACAATATAATATGGTAGGAATACTCCACTAAAAAAGATTTGCAATTCAAGGGACCCCATATTCAAAACAAAACGAAAGAAAAAAAAACTTCAAAATGTTTACACTGCGGCGCAGTTTTCAAGCCTAATGTTTGTGCAATACTCCTCTTTTTAAAATCTAGCTGGATTTAGCCATTAAATGTAAAAAGTGATTGGAAACGTGTTGAAATGAACCAGTTTTCTCATACATAATTATCTCGGCAAATTACGTATTTAGGCCTTTCCAGGCTAAAACAAAAATCACAGCATGTAATCCGATCCAACCCAAGCAAGATTAAGAGGAAAAGTCCTCAATCTTCCATCATCTCCGAATACTGCAACACACACAAACACACACCCTCTCATAAAATCTTTGAGAAGCGTGACAGATTCGGCGTTTCCCATAAGGTTCACTGTGGACTAGAATAAAGCACATGAATATAGAATGAATAGTAGATGGGTTTAAATTTGTCGGTTTGGCGTTTTAAATCGAACATAATACATTAAATGTTGAAGATCATCGGGTAAACGAGCACCACTTTTATACAATTGAACATCTAAAATGGAAAATTCAAAACATTAAAATAGGAATACACTAAAGATTATTGACAACATTGCATTCTAATATTTCGACACAACTGTGAACGAGAAAATGCTTGTCCGACTATGTTAAATACAGATTTTTCCTACAAAAAAGTACACGGTCAGATAAAAGCGAAATTCAACTTTCATTCCAATCGCAAAAGGTGAAAGCCCGAAAGAAAACCATAAGAGAAAGGGAGAGAGATGGGGAAGAAATTTTATCAAATTCTTAGCCAGTTTGCATTAATTATTCCCTTGAGAAGAGAGCCCCAAATCCCCACCCATTCCTAAGATTACGTCACTGATGAAAATATGTTTGAAGTGGTGTTTAATAATTCTTTGTCTTCTTGTTTCATTTAATATTAGTGCTTTTAAAAAGTCATTCAGGCATAATTATTAATGGTGAACATCACAAATACATATGTAACAAATATGTAGATCTACACCCTAAGAAAAAAGGTGTATGCTTGCACCCTAGTTGCAACACTGGCAGCACCTTTTGGGGTCTATCTTGCACCCTATATACGAAAAAGCTGCAAAAAGCTTGTAAAGGTGCACAGTTGCACCCAAAAAGGAGCCCCCAGTGTTGCAATTGAAGAGTGCAAAATTGCACCGTTTAGATGGATGGGAGGGGGTTGCCCTAACCCCCCCCCCCCTCCCAAAAAAAGTATATATATATATATATATATATATATATATATATATATAATAAAATAAATAAAGTTACACAGTTAACCATCTCAGCGCGCTAAATTACCATGGTAACTTGCGCTCCATATGCGTGAAATGGGGTTGCGCGCTCTGCGCGCTTTTTCAGTGAATTGTTAATGTTCAAATGGTATTGCCACTAGCCTTTATTAGTTGCCTGAGGATCGCATCTGCGTGAAACTCCGAGTAGCAAAACAATAAAGTACAGATGAACCATACGTTAACTGTGTAACTTTATTTATTTTATTTCATGCTCTGCCTCATCACAGACATCGAGCACTCTTAATTACAAGGATAGCATTCACCAAGTGTATATATATATATATATATATATATATATATATATAAAACATTTAACATATTTTCGTCAACGATTCAATTCAAAGTTCAGTCAAAACCTATGATCAGACAAAGTGATGAGATTTGCTCATATACCTATCTTCTTAGGTTGGATGTTTGGTGATCCTCACATTACAACACTGGACGGGACTGGATATACATTCAATGGGCTTGGAGAATATATCATGTTAGACTACACGAACGGCGATCCTTTCCAAATACAAGCCAGGACAGGTAAAGCATTTGATGAGGAAGGCCAGGAGCTGGACACAGCGACAGTCTTTACTGGGTTTGCTGCCTCACAAGGGATTACTACCGTAAGTCAACCGAAGATGAGATCAAGAAAATGATGTACAGTTCTGGTATGCGCTAAAAAGATATAAAATTCAAAAGATTTATTATCTGTTTGCTGGTCAGTAGTAAGGTACTATCAAGTCTAAGAAGCTATGATTTTTTTTTCTCTCTCTCTCTCTCTCTCCATGTTGAATATAAAGCAAAGGATGAGAGGCGATTTTTTTTTCTCGGGTCAGCGACGTAAAATTCCAACAAGGTCGACGTACATCACACAGTGCCTTGATAACGAGTACAACCAACCAGATTTTCTTTTTTGCGTGACAAGCATACCCAGTTTTATTGTTCCTTCCAGACATTTTGTACGACTTGTATGCATTATTTCACGGTTGACTAAACACACGATCGAGAAAAAAAAGCAGTCGATTGATATCTTTTAGTTGAATTTTGTGTTAAATTTCTCGGAAAGCATGTTTTAAGAGAGATAAATGAATTTTTGGCAAATTTACGATAGGGTTAATTTTTGTCTTTGTCTCGTGCTCACTCAACTTTTTAGTATTGATACCATTTCAGAAAAGTCATTGATCCCTTTTAAAACATGCTTTCCAAGAAATCTGTGACAAAATTCAACTAAGATTCAACAGACTGGTAGTCTTTTCTTTGTCGTGTGCCCAGTAAACCGTATGATAATGCATATAAGTCATTCATTATGACTGGAAGCAACCATAAAACATAACGCATACCCTTAAGAGAAGGAAATGCAGAATTCGTCGAAGCGTCAGTAAGTTAAAATAACTACATGAGCCTTGCGACCTTAAAAAAGGAATGGCCATTTTGTTTTCTAACTGTGGCCACTAAAGAATGACATGACGAGGCTCTTTCATTTCTCAAATAAAAGTTTACTGGGAAGTTTAGCCAGACTCATATGTGTTTAGATTTGTTGTTGTTTTTTTAAAGTAAACGTTTGCCTTTTTTCTGACTACATACAACTCTGGATGATAATATCATCCAGATATTATCATCATATATTATATGAAGTGTGTTGTTTTAAAAAGGGGTAACAAAGGCTCGCTAGGAAATATATAAATGATAGAGCTGGTTGAGGTTCTTTTAGAGCCAAAGACAAATTGAATAAGACAAGAAATTCATCACGGTGTCAGGAAGGGTGGGGACGGTCTATGACAGCTGAAGGAATGCGCTTCTCAATGCAATGGGACATCCAAATACCTGTTCACTTACCCATACTATTTGTTGCATAATTCATTATACAGCTTCAAGTGACATTGAATGATGCACGAACTCAGATGATGATTGCAGTCAATGGAACTGAGTTTGATGTTGACATTCTCAGAACAGGTGAGCATATATATATATATATATATATATATATATATATATATTCATTACATCCCGCAATTTCCTCATCAAGTTTTAGTTAGATTTTTAAATGAATTATGCTACTTTGGAAGCTTGGAAATCTGATGAAAGTGTGAACACTTTGCATAGGTCTTTTCGGTAACATACGCTCCTAATGTTCTAAATTCTACTAAATGGTAAAAATGTACGGTAGAGAAAACAAAAATATGCCTACGGAAAGGTTTGTCAAGAAGTAAACCACAGGTTGTAAGTGACTAATATAAAAAAAAAGGATAACGTACACCGTCGACTGTGCATAATCCTGACCAGGCTACGCTTGTAATAGATAATAAGAGACGTTTGAGAAGAGTTTAACCGAGATGTTTTTTGCGTGTGTTGATGGGTGCTGGTGCGTGTTGGGGGGATGAAGGGTAAGTAAGCGTAAGGGTATGTAAGTGGAAGTGCCGTGGTCCAGTTTTTTAAGGCACTGGACTGGAGACGCGAGGATCCGGGGTTCGATCCCCGGCACGGCACATATGCTCTTGAGCAATGCATTTTATCTACATTTTTTTTTGGTCGTACATCAAATATATGAAAATGCTAAAGGAAAATCTATACCAACGTGCGCACGTGTGGATATAAACGTAAAAGGTAAATTAGATGATAGAAACGGATGTCGTTATATAAGTTTACGACTGAGAAATGAAAAAGGCTCGATCAAGTTCCCTCGAAATACAGGAGCTTG
Source organism: Echinometra lucunter (assembly GCA_029962745.1). Lineage (NCBI taxonomy): Eukaryota > Metazoa > Echinodermata > Echinoidea > Camarodonta > Echinometridae > Echinometra > Echinometra lucunter. The sequence continues at coordinate 26,221,443 of CM057163.1, read as the reverse complement.
CAGTGAAATTAATATCAACTTAAGAACTTAAGAATTGGAAAGGAAAATTTTCCAGAAAAACATTTTTAACTCCCTTTTCCTTTTCGAATACACCTTTTGCAAAAGATGGCTACAACTCAAGTGACCCTACCTTCGAGCTTTCATACAATACGAACAGCACGGGTGGACCAAGCAAAGATGTTGGCATCACGGCACTTTTCAGTAATCCACTGATGAGTGATACGAGTTTCAAGATCGGCTTCCGCCTGGGTGTTCTTGATATCACAGTGTTTGGACCTAGCGACTATGAAGAGACCAGCGCAGGGCAAGGACTTCTTGGTAAGTGACAGGCATAGCGAAGATCATTTTGTTTCTTTTCTATTGACTTTTAACAGTACCTTTCCGATGTTTTTTTTTTTTTCGTTACAACTTTTTGTTGTATATTCTCAGTCGTAAACTTATATAACGCTGGTACGGTGTATTTGGTTGATCTTCCTTTCTGAAGATTGTGGCAGCTTTTAGACAAACCATTATGGAAGCTGCATCTTGAAGGAGCTTTTTCCCGGGCTTTTCACATCTTGAATTTTGTAAGCCAGAAATTTTCCTAACGATAAAGGTGAGGTCCTTTCTGTGTCATGTTTTATATCAACGGGCTTCCCCAAACATCATTTTATGAAAGCCATTCTCAACACAATTCTGCTCTCATCGGTCGCCAGAGACATCCAAAATTTGAGAAAGACTGTATTTGAAGCGGATATAGAATCAAAATTGCTTCACCATATTCAACGATCTTGATATCATTTTCTTCGGTAGGAGATGCTTTACTCAGTTTTGTTTAAGGCAAAATACTGGAAATCCGCCGTTCCGCTTTTTGGGGACACCCGGTATATAACACATCTTGTCCTGATTTGTGTTGAACTGATGATTCCTTGGATAACATGGAAGTAAGATTCAATAAATTTCTTGAATTATACTTTAGCTATGCATTTCTTTGGCGTTTTCAAGAAATGATGGAGAATTGTGGAAAGAAATTTATAATTGAGAGTATACCTCCCCTTTTAAATTATACATGCATGAGGTACATACAAGCCTTTTACTTTGACTATTTTCATGTGTATATTTAACCCAGGTTTATGGAATGGAAACTCATCTGATGATTTCCTTCTTCGAGACGGTACCACTCTTGAACCTCTAGAAGGCCAAAACCTCACAGAGGCGCAGATATTTACCTTCGGACAGTCCTGTACGTAATCTTATTTCCAACCATTTCCGTACTTCCTAATTGGCATGAAACGGAAAAGAGTTTAGATGACTGCCGCCACCCTGACGCAAACGCTTGAAAAGGAGTACATGCTAATACATCAGAAATGGTGTACAAGGCATGGTTAATGTAAAGCACTCATTGCTCTTGGAGAGAAATCTTGTACAATAGAAACCGGGAAAATATTACAAGGTTTAAAAAAAAGAAAGAAAATAAATCAAATGAAAACGACAAGTCGACTTGGAAACAATTTTCACCATGTCATTTGTACATGCTACCTCGCTGAGTACAATGAGAACATGCCATTTTTTTGTACGTCCTTTTTTAAGTTTTGCCCTGTATACGATTTTGTGCAAGTGTTTGTGTTTAACACGCCGTGTAAAGCCTCCGTTATTCTCCATGATTAGATTGTTCTTTCCTCAAAATGAGTATTCTGCATAGACATGCAGTATTACTCAATCACGATAAAAGAAGCCCAGTGCATTGTTTTACCAAATATCTGATTTCAGTGCCGTTAATGTACGTGTGTTTATATTATTATACCGGCGACAGGGTTTTTGATCACCACAACACACACACACACACACACACACACACATAAATCTGCCTTACATGGTATGAGGTGGTATAGACCAATTTCACCTCCGGTTTATGTATTTGGCCCTCTGTTGGCGACGCCATTGCTGCGGTGGGCAAGCGCGCTGACCGCGATTGGCTCTGTGTGCAAAATGAATGTAAGATATGAGATATGCCCCGATATTGTTCCATTTACTTTATTCTAGATCAATAAAATAAAGCATGGATACATGGATAGATGAGGTAAGACACTGTTCATATCTGACGGATGAAGGTATGATGTATTTTTGTACTTTCGATGGTTTTTCAACTTAGTTTTGTCAGTAAAAGTTCGATTGCAGCATAGAAGCCGTAGTAAACGGGAGCCCTAAATCTTACCCTGTTTACAAAGTCATGTTTTCACTCATTAAATTTTACGCCAGAGTACATAACGATAATGTTTCTTGACTTCAAAGTCCTTTCTGTTGATGTTTTTACCCACTGGCGACGAATTCCTTCACATTGCTTACGGAAACCTGTGTAGGGAGTACGGCTTCTCACACAAACAAGCTTCATGACTCAAAAGCGAGTGAATTTCGCACTCAGTTAGCTTCCAATTTTTAAACTTTCTCTAATTCTTGTGGCATTTGAGCATCGCGCAGCTGCGACCTGAACTTCCCTGATAATTTCTCATTGCAAATATTAAAATAAATCTGCATATACCTGTCAAAATAGACAAAAAATCGAACGAATGTACATAACGCGCTATTGACTTGTGTACTATAAAAGTTGGAGCGCCCATCGCAGTATGTCGAACTGTGTCGAACAGTCTGCTGCCCTCTTGCGTTGTGAAATTGGTCTATAGGTTTTCTTGGTCAATTTCATATTTTTTTTCCATTCCAATTCATAAATGTGCATTCAGTTTCACGCAACGCACGCTCGCGAAGACATTCGGGCTTTCAAATTCAGAATCCGATCGATCAATTTCATTAATGGGCGCTCTTATTCCCTTTCCGTAAAATCAAAATCACGCATGTGCATTCAATTTCCAAATGCGAGCATTGTATTTCCTACTTGTGCATTCAAATTCACCCAGTAGTCACGATGACGCTGTTTGCGGCGTTCAATTTCATTTTCAGCTGATCAATTTCCTACTTCGTGCACTCAATTTAATGGAGAAGATAAAAAGGGGGTTATGAAGGGGAGAAGGGACTAGCGTTGGTTGTTTCTGATAAACGAGCACACTCCGAAAAGGGATTAGTCAAAATAAGTACTGTGTTTGTTGCATATTGTCCGACCATAATTTTTTCTGAAGATTGACCAATATGATGGTCATAATTACCTATTTATTTGTTTAAAATTTACTGTACCATAATTGTGGTTGATTTTACTAATTTTTTGTCAGACTCATATTCACCAACACATTGGTTATTTTGACAATCCCTTTTTAGAATATACACAATCTACCCGCACACCCCTCACCCCTAACACACACACACGAAAAAAAAAATCAAATTTTCGTAGGCTTCTGCATAGTATGCTTATGCTTTTTTTGAAGGTTCTATATTCTTCTGAATTTGTATCCACTTACAAAGATATCCACAATTAACATGGATTGTGTGCAATATACAAAGATAGGAAGAAAACTCCGATGAGAGTCATAGTGTTGAGTTTCAAATTTTCGACCTGTATTTAGATCATCTTCAGGAACTGAGGAAAAACTGAACAAGAACTGTTTATGTATACACTGATACAATTGATAAGAAGGCATCAAAATGTTCATTTTTATATACCTCAGTTTCTGAAGATGATCTAATTAAAGGTCGAAAATTTGAAACTCAACACTATCATGACCATTACTCTCATTGAAGATTTCTTCCTATCTTTGTATATTTACAATGATATCATGTCCTTATATGTTCATGTATACTTCAATACTTTAACAAAATAACGACATTATTTTTAACTTACTCTCCTTGATGACGCCACACATAAACACCACAACACTAACCACTTAGCGTCAATTTAAAAAAAAAAATAATTTACTGACCACAACACAATCTCACAATCTCTCATGTGGAAGCCTAAATAAACGGCAATATTATGAAGTGTTTATAATTTCCATGTTACCAGTTTCAAAGGAAGCATTTATGGCATAAACCTAAAATATTGGACTTAAGCATGATAACATTATGGCAAATGTCTTGACAAAGAAGCCCAATTCATTCAAATCTAAGTGAAAAAACACCTACATTGACCCCAAGCTAACTAAAATGCAATGATTCTTTTAACTTGAATGCAGTTATTTGGAACTTGCTTGCCTTTTCACGAATATGAATGACCAAGGAGATTCGGTCGCCGGCTTGAAATGAATTTGATTGCCCATTTATCAAAAAGCATGCTCCTACTTTGAATTTGAATGACCCAAATGAACAATTGATTGCTCGGAGGGTGAATCTGAATGACCCTGAATGAATTTGAAAGCCGCTTCAGAGCTGCGAGCGTGAAATGCGGGAAACTTAATGCTCGGAGTATGAACTTGAATGACAAAATCATGAAATTGACCGGGAAAACCTATATTAAAAGCATACACCTTATTACAGAGGTCCATGTCACTAATTATTGACATTTATACAGGATATCTGCATTTGAAAATATTAGATCACGCTACTATGGTTTCAGACAAGTCTATGGTCCTTTTTATCTACATGTCTTCTAGTCGCTTGAATCAATTGTCCCTCGTTGTATTCTAAACTTACAATCTTCTTTTCCCAGGGGCAATTACTGCCGAAGAGTCCTTCTTTGATTATGGAAACAGGAACTGGTCTGATTACAATGATCCAGACTTTGTACCCCCCTTTTTGGACGAGGTCATAGCTAATGCTACAGCAGAACAGCTAGCTAATGCAACAACAACCTGCGGCGATGATCGAGCTTGCCTTTTTGACTATCTCATAGTTGGACCAGCACTTGGCGCAGATTCAATGACAACGGGACAACAAAGACTGGACGACGTGGAAACACTTGGTAGGCCTACTTATGCACGTAGGATAATTTCTTGCTCGACACTTAGAAATATGTCCGTGGGAATACACCCCTGGAATAAAGACCTTGTTCGCAAGCCTGATCCTCCGGTATGGGCATTTTATAAAGAGAATAGTATTTCAATAAAAATTTCAGTATCCTCACAAAAGTGTATTTATTTTGAAACTACTAAAGATACAGCATCGGATACGACTAGTCTTGTCCTGTTGGTTTCGATCTCATCATTGTCTGTGATAATCCCAATGTTTCAAATATTACATTCGTTTGATAATTATGTTGCATGCAAAATATTCAAACATTTTGAAGTAATGAATTTTTTTAAAAACTTTCTTTCCCGCAGACAATTTCCCTCCAGAGTTCGACTCAGTGGAAGAGATAAGCCAAACAAACGCACTGTCCGGCAATGACACTCTGTGCGTCACTGTTGGGGAAACGTATATACTACAATTCTTCGTGAACGACCCCAATAACGATACAGTTACTCTATCACTGAACGGAACAGTACTAAACAACACTGCTTCAATTGACAACGGTAAACGTATTGTCATTTGTAGTGTATTACTGTACACAGTATTTTTTTTTCCGGGTGGAGAGGAATATTCATTTTGAGGAAACACACAAGTGAGAGAGCGAAGCGACCGAGCGGGAACTTTTGTATCATTAGAATATAAAATGGATTATATAATGCACATTTTGGGTGGAATTTGGGGAAATATAAATAAAAAAAAGGATTTTTTTTTTTTTTAATTTGGGGTTTTGAAAATTTCTAGGGGGCAACTGCTCCTCTATGTGTGTACGGCCATGATTCTATTAATTGTGTTAGAATCCCTTAGTTATTTCATTTCAGAGCATTTCGTTTTACACTTTTCAAGATTATACTTTTAACGTGATTTCATTCAAATCCTACGATCTGAAAAGGCATTGTATATGATTTTGCTATTTATCTTTTATGAACGAAAATAAACTGTTCATCTTTTTGATTTACCGATGAGGCTTATTTTAGAAAAAGAAAGATGAATGAAAAGTTGGTTTGATGAATGAAATACAACTACACAATACTAACTAAACCCTATGATATGGGGTTACTACGAGAATTTAACTTTGCCGAAATTATATAAGGGAAAGCGAGAACTGTCTCCAGCCATCATATATTGTGGATGCATTCTGTGTACATATAATCGAAGCATGTGACGAAAAGTTTCGTAAAAATTATTATTATACTAAGTAAACCCCTTAACAATTCTTTGGAAAGTCAATGTAAATATATCTCCTATCGTGTCTTAATCATCGCTGTGGTTAGTTTCACTGGAAAATATGTTTATTCCTCTTAAAAACTAATAATACATGTGCAGTAATGTCGCAGTCATGGAATGAGCTGCACATCAGAATGAGGGCAAGCCAAAAGTGAAAGAGTTGAAAAAATGCACTGGTATTGTAAGGAGAGCAATTTATTTTATAGACGGAAGAGAGTTTGAATGTTGCAAAAGACTCCTGAAGATCTTAGAACTAAGATTCATGCCTGATGGGGATATGTCAGGCAAAATTCGCTGCTGCTTGGTCATCAAAATTTCGAATTCATCATGCCTAGCTTAATAATTGTTGAAAAAACACAGGCGATAAGGCAGGGGGCGATTCTCCGAATCATTTTGTTGGGGGACGCCGTGTCCTACATTATTTCTATCCATGTTCTCATGGAAATCATCTGCAAGCTTAGCAGCCCTGTGCTCTTCAAAAAAGGGAGAATGCTATCACAACGATGACAGCACATTTTGCACCTATTCTAATCTGATCCTCCCTCTCATTTCGATGTACTGCATGCTGCATGGCGGAAATATTATAGCAAATGTGGTATCATTTTGAAATAGAATAAAATACCAGCATAGCGATGAACCTGTCACGACAGGAGAGGTGTGATAGATCATACTTTACTTTTCAGACGAAGCCAAACAATGGGATTTATTGCATCACAATAGGGAAGGATTAGGGAAATTAGGGCGAAAAAAGTTACGTAAGGGGTTCAAGCGAAACAGTAGCCCGAGAACAAACATTTCGTCCTATAGTAGGAATTAGAATTATTATTACTCATTAGTTATTAACTATTATTATTATTATTATTATTATTATTATTATTATTATTATTATCATTATAGATGGCATGTTCAGCTGGACACCTGAGAATACAGAAAGAGTGAACATTGAAGTCGTAGCCGATGATAATAAAGTCACGAGTTCCTATCGCTTACTGATCAAGATGTGCCGATGTGAGAATAATGGCACCTGTGATTATGAAACAGAAGCTGAAGGAGAAGACCTGCTTGAAAATGGATTTGCGGTAAGTTACAGCAAGCAAATCCGGGAAGCATCAATTGAAAAAAAATAATTCGTTCAATAAGTAACGCATCCGTATCCTAAAGTTAAATTAATGAAGTTTTTCCCGAATGGTGAGTTAATATAAAAAAGTGCTATAAGGGTGTCTCGATTAGCGTATGTCTTTGTTCCAAAAAAGCAAGCCAATTTTAGGACGATTAGGGAGTTGTTTGATATTCAGTTTGGGAATAAACTACTAAAATCTGATGGAATAGGTCTAATTTAGTTTAAAGCTACATTAAAGGTTCTGTCCAGCCTTGGGTAGACCTTCAAAAACTGTGCGTCAGATATGTTTGCTTTTTAGCTGATCGGTAGCAAGATATAAGGAAAACTATGGTGCTGTTATTTTTGTTTTCCTTCCCAAGTCGAATAGTTAACAAATGAAAGGTAAGCAATATTTTGATCTAGGGTCAGCGACGTATAATTCCAGAACGTCGACGAATTAAGTTTCCAATTAGATATCTATAACATTTAATTTCATATTCTATCCTTTAAAAGGTGTTATTTAGAAATTCGAGTTTTATACAACTCCAAAGTCTTTAGTTATGATCTAAATGTTTGCAGGTACTTAAATTGGCATGTAAATCGGAATATGTAATATTGTGATATAGAATAATGTCTAGAAGCATCTTCAGATCGAAGTTTCATTGTGATTTTGCATTCACGCATCATCATCAACCCACCCACACCTTCCCATCTACCATGTCTACACCACGTCCATCTACCCCGGGGATATGTCTTAATGAAGCCTGCACATCATCCGCGTAAATCACTTTCTGAAAAGCACCATAAACGGGGATTGAGGTAGGACGGAGGTAGGAGTGATTTTGATACCCTAAACGGGTATTTTATGCAAGGATTGCATAGTAATCTCTTACTAAAATAACATTTTCCAGGATTTTCCTAATTTGATACCCTTTTTTTCTGATTTTTCCTGTTTTTGATACCCTTAATGGGATCCCCGGGTTCCCCGTTCGGTGCTGAAAAACGACCCACCCCTTTTCAACGTTTTTGTTTACACGGATGATGTACAGGCTTCAATGAAATATATCTCCCAGGCCATATTACCTACCAAGCCACACATCTGCTACCGATCCACAGCCCACACCCATCTTTTTATTAAACCACGCACCGACCATTCAATACAATACACCACTTGCACACACCCGCAAAGCCGCACACCAAGCCCCAACACATCCTCCCTTCAGCATCACACACGGGGACGTGTACACATCAGTAACTCAAACACCCACGAACCTATGCAAACCACTCATACCCTCCCAGCAACACCACATGCCCAGTTATCCAAACCATGTACTCAACAACCCCACACACCCGAAACTAACATCAACCCATCTAAACCACGCACCCGTACAAATCATACACTCACCAACATAAAAAACCTAAGCACCATGAATATCAAACACCAACACACCCATACACCACAAACTCTACCACACCACAAGACATAACCACGAACCAATACCATCCCATCCCCCCCCCCCCCTTCAACAGGTTTAAGCATGCATTTATCATATCGTAAAATGCCGAAGTGAACGTGTTACACGTAAGAATATTGAATTTGAAATTAGGAAGAGCACGAGATATTAAAAAAAGAATTCATACTGTATAAATGGATACTCTGTAAAAGTGTGTATGTTCAGTCATTCGACTGGCCGTCCTGTCTTACTCATTTGATGTGAAAGTGATAATGCTGCCCCATTCAACCACCTAATGAGACCAATCTTGTTTTGGCCGGGAGAACATCCTGGTATGTGCGCATTGCCCAACAGTGTTTTGATCTTCCGAGCACTTGTTTAGCTGACTCCAAATATAGCAGCAAACGAATGCCCAGTTACCTCTCTGTGTTTAAGATTCGGCCGCTTGACACGATTGCACTGTGAAACATATTTATGACAATTTCAACAAGCGATGAATAAATCGCGCCTTTTGGGTAAGAAATGTAGCATGGGATGATGTTCATTATTTTCTTTGTGAGATTAATTAAGTTACAAGATAATATCTAAATGATTTAAGATCTTAAGTGGAATGACAGAATGGTAGATGAACTTAAGAAGGGATATCCACGTTTGATGTTTTGCGTATGCTAACACAATTATCTAATTGAATAATTCTCTTAAAAGTTGTAAATTCCGAAACGTATTGGATGAAATAATACAAAAGGTCGAGATATAGATCGAATTAAGGATTCAATTTCGCTTACTTCTATTCTTCCTTACGTTTGAGGACAGTAATATTGAAGCATTCGTTCACGTATTGGAGTAGGGCGGGGGGGGGGGGGAGCTTATGAAGAGGTGTGTGCATATTTAAATCGCACACTTGTGTGGAATGTATGTGGTCAGCTACTCATGCATTGACATGCATTGCATTGTGAAACATATTTGTGACAATTTCAACAAGCGATAAATAAATCGCGCCTTTTGGGTAAGAAATGTAGCATGGGATGATGTTCATTATTTTCTTTGTGAGATTAATTAAGTTACAGGATTATATCTAAATTATTTATGATCTTAAGTGGAATGACAGAATGGTAGATGTATTTAAGAAGGGATATCCACGTTTGATGTTTTGCATATGATAACACAATTATCTAATTGAATAATTCTCTTTAAAAGTTGTAAATTCCGCAGCGTATCGGATGAAATAATACAAAAGGTCGAGAAATAGATCGAATTAACGATTCAATTTCGCTTACTTCCTATTCTTCCTTACATATAAGGACAATAATATTGAAGCATTCGTTCACGTATACCACGCTTTATTGGAGTAGGGGGGGGGGGGAGGGAGCTTATGAAGAGGAATGTACATATTAAAATCGCGCAGTCGTGTGGAATTTGTGTGGTCAGCTACTCGTGTTATACCAACCCATTTTTTTCCCACCATCGTTTTTACAATGCCCGTCCCCGCGGTGAAAACGAGGGCAATGCGCACATACCAAAACGTTCACCCCGCCAACATCATAACAGTTATTTCCAAATGGCCAAGACAAGGGCATTCAAGTATAGACACAGTATGTTTACAGAGAATATTTGAATATTTGAATATATCCCACGCCCCATAATTTCTATAATTCAGTATTCGTACCTGAAACATGTCATTTAAACATTTCCAAATCTGGCATACCTCTGAAATTAATTTTTTACCTCTGACATTTTTACCTCTGACATTTTCAACCTCTGACATTTTCACCTGTGACATTTTTACCTCTGACATTTTTACCTCTGACATTTTTACCTCTGACATTTTTACCTCTGACATTTTTACTTCTGACATTTTACCTCTGACATTTTTTCCTCTGACATTTTTACCTCTGACATTTTTACCTCTGACATTTTTACCTCTGACATTTTTACCTCTGACATTTTTACTTCTGACATTTTTACCTCTGACATTTTTACCTGGCACCACTAACCATTACTAACGACCGAGGTGTTCGGCAGATGTGAAGTGCACAGAAGGCACTTGCTGTTAAAATGTTCAAAATGTCTCAACTGATTCACGATTTATAGGTTTGCCACCCGTCTTTATTAAGAGTAGTCGTGCCTAAGCGACTTGTTGAAATTCATTTCTTTTTTGTAGGTGGTGATCTGTAATTGCACAGACGGATGGAGTGGTGTACACTGTGACGAGGATGAAGATTCTTGTGAAGGAGATCCCTGTTTTGAAGGAGTCATCTGCATTGACGACCCACCACCTGCTACAGAACCAAGATGTGGCAGTTGTCCTCCAAATTACGTCGGTGACGGGCTTATGTGCTTTGGTAAGTCAGAAGTGTACCATGGAAGATAATAGATCTGTTGGCGTATTTTCATTTGAATGTATGTGTAAGTGTACGGGGTTTTTTTCTTTTCTTTTCTTTTCTTTTTTGTTTTTTTGTTTTTTGTTTAAGGGTATGTTCATGATGATTGCAGTTTTCGCCCAATATGAAGTGTAATAAGATAGTAGATAAGTAGTATAAAAGGTAGAGTTTTTCTTAATATTTGTGCATTTCCTAGCTCTAGCAGGGATATGAACTTGATGCAGCCGTTAGACATGGTAGGTGTCAAATTGGATTGCTGCCTGATAATGTACTTACGCAATAATGGGTTCTGAACAATTGCAATGTCGCCTGCTGAATTAAAAAGCACAACTATTGGTTTTAACCGCAAGGTACCAACTTATTATCGCTTATATTTTTATTCCGTTTTCCACCTGCTGGCTATCAACCATGATTTCATTCAATTTCAACATACTTGTAATTCCAATGAAGCCACAATCCACTACAGCGTGTATAATAAGTAAGAAATCTCTGATTTGCCACTGAAGGGCTTTATTACAAATCTATCTACTAGATTAAGGTGTTCGCAAATGGTAAGAGGCAGGTGCTTAAGAGAGGACTTTAATATCCCGAAAGAACCTGGATTTGACTGAGGACTTCACAGGTTACCACAGTCTGCCGTAGTCTTGTATTAGTCCTACGACAGTCCGTCAAGACTTTAATGATCATAAGTCTTATTCATTTTATTGCTTTGGTACTCGATAATTTACGTTGCGTTTTTCGTCTTTATCCTGGAATATTTTCTTTTTTCCTTTGGTACTTTTTTAAAATTTAAACATTTTTGTTTGCATATTTGTATATATTCATTGTGAATAGTCTTTTTATTTTTATTATTTATGTAAATATTTGTGTATTCTCATAATGCGTTTCTTTTTTTAAAGAAGGGAAGAAATAGTAGACGGAATGAAATGAAAATGTAAGTGGAAACTCAGTATTTGACAAGAGTATGTAGAACTGTTGCTAAGCAGCTGCCAGGTCCTCCTTTTCTTCATGTACGTATCATAAACCCGATGCTACATTACGAAGCAGAGATGAATTGTACAAAATTTTGTTGTAACATAATGAACCGAGACTGAAATTCATGTAATCAAATTTGACCGCCTAACATTTAAAAGGAGCTCATTTCCTCCCCCTCCCCCCAAAAAAGACAACCCCCAAAGCAAGAGCAACAACAAAAACGAGAAAAACGACTACTGTTAACAATTCTTATTTGTTTGCTTGTTTTTATTTCCGTTCAAAGCAACATAAGATACAAATATACATGTATACATATTCGATATAAACAGCGGATAGCCCATTTCAGTTGTATTACCAAAATACGACTGTTCTTCCATTGGGTCTTAAAAGTAATGATGGGAAATACATCTGTCAATTGAAATATATATATATATATATATATATATACCATTTTTTTCATTGCATTTCATTACCGCAGATGTCAATGAATGTGCGAACGATACTCTGAATGCCTGTGAGCAGGAGTGCCAAAATACACAAGGATCCTATAATTGTTCGTGTGGATCTGGCTATAACTTGGCCATCGATTTACGTTCCTGTAATGGTAAAATACATTGTTTGGTTTCATTCATTTCTACTTTAAATATTTCTAACCAGGAAGGTGATGTAGTTCACATATAACCAGAAATCCGGGGTATAATGTAAAGGCGGCGTTCACATAAATCCAAACAGGAGGGATGTCCAGGACACCAACAAAAGAACTGAAGTACTTGAAGGATTCCAGGGATGTACCATTTATCCTTTTAGTAGCATTTTCGTCCGTTTTAAAACTGTGGAATAAACTACCCCAGACACTCCTTACACGAGAATCCCTGAATGTCTTCAAAAGCATCTCCAAACTCTCTTATCCCGTAAACAGTTGTATTGTACCGGTAAAGCGCATTTGAACTTACATAAAGGGGAAACATATAGACCGATCTCACATATCAAGAGGGCAGCAGACTGTTCGACACAGTTCGACATACTGCGGTGGGCGCTCCAACTTTTATAGTACACAAGTCAATAGCGCGTTATGTACATTCATTCGATTTTTTGTCTAATTTGACCAATGTATGCAGATTTCTTTTGATATTTGCAATGAGAAATATTATTAGGGAAGTTCAGGTCGCAGCTCTGCGGTGCTCAAATGCCACAAAAATTGGAGAAAGTTTAAAACCTGAAAGCTAACTGAGTGCGAAATTCACTCGCTTTGGACTCATGAGGCCTGTTTGTGTGAGAAGCCGTACTCCCTACACAGGTTTCCGTAAGCAATGTGAAGGAATTCGTCACCAGTGGGTAAAAACATCAACAGAAAGAACTTTGAAGTCAAAAAACATTGTCACTATGTACTTTGGCGTAAAATTTTATGAGGGAAAACATGACTTTGTAAACAGGGTAAGACTGAGGGCTCCAGTTTACCACGGCTTCTATGCTGCAATCGAACTTTTGCTGACAAAACTAAGTTGAAAAACCATCGAAAGTACAAAAATACACCATACCTTCATTTGTCAGATATGGCCATTGTCTTACCTCATCTACCCATGTATCCATGCTTTATGTTATTGATCTAGAATAAAGTAAATGGGACAATATCAGGGCATATCTCATATCTCACATTCATTATGTACACAGAGCCAATCGCGGTCAGCGCGCTTGCCCACCGCAGCCAAGGCGTCGACGATAGAGGGCCAAATGAAATTGATCTATAGATACATTACCTGACATGGTACAGGAAGAGCCTTTGTTCACTATCCTGCCCCTCTGCTTTTGTATGTACCGACTGCAATACTCATTTCCTGGCTACCTTCTTACCATTACCTCGTTTGTATCTCAATTAATTGTTGATATAATTTAGTTGCAATGTTTCCAATCATGTATTTTATATCTGAATTGTGAACCCTACTTTAATTCGGTCCCAGTGCTTTTAGAGCAATAAATAGCATTTCAGTCAATAATTATTCAGTAATAGTAGTAGTAGTAGTAGTAGTAGTAAAAGTATTAGAAATAGTAGAATCATTATTGTAAATAGTAGTAGTAGAAGTAGTAGAAATAGTAGTATCAGTATTGTAAATAGTATAGTAGTAGAAGTAGTTGTATCATTATTGTAAATACTACATATCTTGCCTTTAAGTCAATTTCCGTCAGCCAATTCAATATTTTGAAAGTAATTAGAATCATATGCATATATTATCTTGAGTTGACGTAATGTGTGCAAATCTGATTTCTCTTTAGACATAAACGAGTGTTCTACCAATGAGCATGACTGCGGACAGGGAAGCGTTTGTACAAATACAGAAGGCGGATTTGAGTGCGCATGTGAAGATGGGTATACAAATACGACAGCTGATGGGAAAGAGTGCCAAGGTTAGTGAAAGTTGAAACATAATCCTTGAACATAGATCTTGACATTTCAAGAGTTCTTAGTATTAATTCCTTATCCTACAACCCATTTCACCATGTCACCGTTGGTCATTTCCCGGAACATGGTCTTTGATCCTGTATTTTTTGTGTTTATGTGTGTGGTATGTTCTTGAGCATGATTACAATAACAACAATAACTCAAAACTATAAGCCCCTTTAAAAAGTTTGGAAACTTAAGTATGGTCGCTTATAACTCTTTTGTTTTGGTGTAATCCTTATTATATTATCATTATAGTATCATTAAAATTATGTCTTTTCATCTTGAAGATAAATACCCAACTTGTTGTTTTTCAGTCATTGAATGTGCAGTACATCAGAAGAAAGGGCAAGGGCAAAGTGAAAGGTTGAAAACTGCACTGATGTTTTGCTGTGCCTTTTTTTAAGAGTCTCGGTAGGGATGCTGGGTTTTCAGTTCATCTTTTTTGTGAGCTGCACATGTGTGTGAAATCGGGGGGGGGGGGGGGTGTCCCCTCATAAATCTATCTGATGCCCTATCGCCCGGAAAATTTCCCCCCCCCCCCAAAAAAAAAAAATGTAAACCGAGCCATGATGTGGAAAATTGGTGAAAAAACAGTAACGGATCTTGCCTGATATGTCATATAGTGAATGAATTTCATTTTCATGATTTTTCTAGGAATTAGACATTCATTGACGACCGTTTAAAAACAGTATCCTCACTGTTACTTTAATACGAAAGTTGCACTCTCTTGTCAAAGAAGAGTGCTCTGCATCGTAATACAATTTATCACCAATGCATTTGCCTTTTTCACTTTTTGACCTTGCCTCTTATTTGTTTATTCCCTGGCTGTAAAATGATAATCACACCATCTATGGTATTATTTTTAAAAGGAATATAACTTAGTTTTTTCTAATCTCGACAAAGCGAGGGTTATGCTATGAGAGAAACAGCCCATAAAACTGAGTTTCCATTCTGAGAATCTTTCAGTCATTATATTCACATTGTATGAAGTGTCTTCACCCCATCACACAAGGCTTCATTCTTAAACAGATATTGATGAGTGTAGCATAGCAGATGCCTGTGACGATAATGCCGTATGTGATAATACAGAAGGTTCCTTTATGTGTACTTGCATGGACGGCTACATTGGAGATGGACAAACATGTGCTGGTATGATTTTTTTTTAATATCATTTTTTGGCACGTTCTGTCTCTTTTCTCTAATGTTCACTTCATCATTCTTGCATTTGTTTCTTTGTTGTTGTTTTTTGTCGAAAAGTTCTGGTGTTCAAATTATTACGAGGGTTCAGAGTTCGTCAGTTGCTCCGCGTCTTTGGAACTCTTTACAAATCCAAGTTCGTAAATGTACCGTCATTGATACCTTCAAATCAAAACTTAAAACATATCTTTTCGGTAAACTATGTGAATAATACGTGTCAGATTGAGGGATCCCGGGCGTCCTTGAATTTTTTACATTTATAAATATAAATATTGTTCATTACCATGCAAATCTGAGGATCTACTGTTAATTTTGTCTTCAAAGCAAATATATATACATATATATATATATATATATATATATATATATATACATGTATATATATGTATATATATATATATATATATATATTTGACGTACTCCTCTCAGTCTGCACTGAACAAAATAGGAGATATTGCTGGTTGTTTCTTGTTTGTATTTACGTCGTTTCTTCAGTCAAGGTCATATTTGAATTATGTTAAGGCCATTAAGCACTGCAGAGCATATGAAATTTCGAACACTGGATGCCATTTCTATTCTTAACAGTGCACTTTCTGCTCGATATATACAGATGAAGATGAGTGCCGTAACCCTACTTTGAACGAGTGTCACGAGCAATCTACGTGTATAAATGAAGAGGGATACTACCGGTGTTCTTGTAACGAAGGCTGGACCGGTAACGGCTTTAACTGCACCGATATAGATGAATGCCAGGATGGGTCGGATGAGTGTAATAGGAATGCGAACTGCACCAATCGGGACGGTGGATACATGTGCGATTGCAAGGATGGGTACTTCGGAAACGGTTTCGATTGTTTTGGTAAGACACGCAGCGATCTCTTGGACAAGGACAGTGACGTAACTGCCGGGGGGGGGGGGGGCACGTGCGCCCTATTGGCTGGCAAAACAACAGCAAACACACTGAACACACCCTTCCACTGGGGCACCGCCCCTCGCTCTCCCCCCCCCCCCATGCGCTGACGGTATGCCACCGGGTAAAAGTATACAAGATGTGATGATAATGTTTTTTGAACGAAGGTGTGTCCATGTCAATGTCCAACGAAAATTGTTTGTGTATGTGCGTATAGGCATACAATTTTTAAAATTTCATTAATTTTTAAGGACATTTACATTTACTCGTTTAGCATGATATGTGTTTACTTAAACCCAACAGAGGGTTGGGCACTTTATGTATATATCGATAAGGTTCGATAATTATAATGTCATGATGCCTCTCCGTATGGTCCAGAGACTCTATATCGGTCAGCTGATTGGTTTACGAAATGTTGCCCAAATGATATGAAGGTATCTCATGCGGTTCGAAATTATTGTTAAGGTGCACACCATGTAGAGAGCCAAGACTTATTCGAAAATATGGAATATCGCAAGCTGGCACACATAAACCTGTATATAAATCGCATTTGGTCAATTAAACACTATGGCTCTCCAGTTAAAGATAAACAGTTGCACTGTTTGTTTTTTTTCGAAACAGACGTTGATGAGTGTGCTGATGCCCCAGATGACATATGCCCATTTGGAGCTCATTGTATAAACACAAACGGTTCTTTCACATGTGAGTGCGAGGATGGCTTTAACGCAACATTGGATGGAGCATGTGTAGGTGAGAATCGCCAACTTCACTAATGTAATGATTAGTAGTTGACCATGAAACGGAAACCTGTTTTGAAATACTCTTCATTGTTTGTTTTAATAAATTTCCGAAGTGAAACGAACATGCTAGAGAAAAGAAGCAGGTTTTTTTAAAGTTCTGTACCTTGCTTTCGTCAAAGAAAAGTTCTCTTGCACGTATATTATACGGATAATCATAACGCAGTAAACGCATTTTCGATTTAACCTAGCAAAAAATCAGATTGATCTACTTTATTTGCAGCAAATCTTGTGAAATGATGAAAGTATCATTTAACAGTAATTTCTGACAATAATGGAATTAACTTACTATTCTATATATCAGAGAAAAGTGCGTCATTTTTCTTTCGTTCCTAGACAATGACGAATGCCAGAGAAACCCTTGTTCACCAAATGCTATTTGTACCAACAACAATGGCTCATACACTTGTCAATGCAATGATTTCTACGATGGAGACGGTGTTACTTGCTCAGGTTTGTATTATAGTATTCCTCTTTCCACACAAATATGCACAATACCTCAATACGTATATACGTGAATATATATATATATATATATATATATATATATATATACATACATACATATATTTTATTATCTATACAGCCCATCGTTTTATTCATGCTTTTGTCACATCTAGGCTAGATAGTTGCAATTCCCTTCTCTTCGGGCTTTCTGCAAACATGACCTCAAAACTCCAGCGTATCTAGAACACAGCGGCTCGTCTTGTTTCCCGTGTTTCTCGTTCATCTCACATTACCCCTGTTCTTCATAAATTCCACTAGCTTCATGTCACTTCTCGTATCACCTACAAAATTCTCCTTCTCGCTTTTAAGTCTTATCATGGTTTCGCTCCGTCATATCTTTCTGAACTTCTTCCTCGATATAAACCTGTCCGGACTTTGCAATCCGCTTCTCAATCTCTCCTTTCTCGGTCTCATACTTCTCACAGACAATATGGTCAACGTTCTTTCTCCTAGGCAGCTTCATTTCTTTGGAACAATCTCCCCTTTCAGATTCGCAATGCTTGTTCTGTAAATTCTTTTAAAGTAATGATAAAAACACATCTGTTTAAATCTTAAATCTTTAACCTGTATATCCCTATGTCCCTTCAGTTTTATGTTTGCGTAGTTATGTAAGGCCTATTCATCCATATTTTGGTTGTGATTTGGAATATTTGTTATTATCTTTACTATGTATTGAAACTGTATGTAATAATTGATTTGATGTAATGCAAAACCTTCTGTTTCTTCTAGTCTATCATGAGCTCTTTCACCCGCTTACAGGCAGTTTGCAATTTTACGGTATACAAAGTGATTATTATTATTATTATTATTATTATTATTATTATTATTATCATTATTTTATATATATATATATATATATATATATATATATATATTAGTAATTTATTTCGGTATATTTCATTTCACAACCATGAGTGACCGCCAGTGTTTAGTTCTTGGGAAATTTATTCCACTATATGTGTGGGTGTATATATATATATATATATATATATAGAGAGAGAGAGAGAGAGAGAGAGAGAATAAAACGTTCCGTCGGCAAGGGGCGACATTGAAAAGACAAGAATTTTTATCCACTCTTTGTGTCTTGTACATGTCCATAATATACATAAACGTGAGTGTGCGGTGGTGGTGGTGGTGGTGTGAGGGTGTGTGCGTGTTATACTCCCATATAAAAATTGTAAAACCATCGGGGCCCACTCACTAGTTTACTCCATTTTTCAATTTATTGTTATTGTTTGTAGATCGTCATGACTATTAAACCATCATTTCAAATTGATATATTCTCCTAATGTACAAGCTCCATACTCTTAACAACTGAACTGTTGATCCCTTCTTGAGAAGATGATAGAAGATAAATATATGTTTTCCATTGCTTCGGGAACAAAAACAAGTAAAATCCAAACAATTGATATGGGAGAATATAATTGCCTGGTTTGCACGAGAACCCCTCATATGCATGGCATTTTAAAACAAAGGATGGTATTTGATTTTCTCCGTTGTTATAAAAGAAGATACATCCGTACAAGGTACATTGTTTTCCTACAAAAGACTACAGTCCTATTTATGCTGTGGTGATATATTTCGTGTCATCGCCCTCTTGCATGAAAGTTGACCTGTGTAATATCCATAATTTATCGTAATTATGTTTTTCCTCTCTCTCAGACATCGATGAATGCGCTCGGCTTACACATGACTGCAGTCAGATATGTAACAATGTAGAGCCTGGATTCACATGTAACTGTACGGCAGGTTTCCAGCTCGTGAATGACAACAAGACATGCGAAAGTAAACGAAAACAGACTTATTCATTTGTTCAAGCGTAAATTTCATGTAGACCATATTTTCCAGTAATTCATACTTAGTCTTTTATGCTATCCCTATCATACAATCTTGCTTATAAGAACTTGTAATGTATTCTAAGGAATTATCTCTTTCTTCCGCTGAATCGATATAAGCCCTATTTTGTCCGTTCATTTGAGGAAACTCCCTTTAAAAGGAAATTACTCTAATGGCAGGATCAGTGCAATATATGTTACGGTTATAATTATAGTAACACAAACTTTCTATCTGAGGTGGAATCACAACATTCATACCCGAGGTCCATGAAGTTCGAAAATTAGTTAAATCTTAACTTTTTGCAACAAGCACTGTAATCACAATAGTTTCTATAGATTTAAGCTATAATCACCAAATTCATACTGAAGCTACATCTAGGCGCAGGTCAAGTTTGAAAATGAGTGGAATCACAAAAGTCATACACAAAGGATAAAAGTCAAAATGTCAAACTTTAGGTGGAAATGACCTCACATACATAGCTCTGAGTTAGGATCAACAAATTCAAATCAAAATTATAATTATAATATTTTAAGATGCGTGTCAAGTTTGTTCATGACTTTGTGTAAATGGTCAAAAGGTCAAAAATTCAAATAATCACTTACAGTCAGTCCGCAGGTCAACAAAAAGTGGCTTCTTTCACGTAGCTGAGCGGAACAGGCTCTGCATATTTAATGAGTTAGAACCTGTCAGAAAACCACTTTCATTATGGCCCTTGCTGCTCTAATACATTATCAATTTCAATGTTTTGGGTATCTATGTTAAGATAAATAATCTCTCATGCCATGTGTTTGAATTTTAATGAACAAGTTGGAAGATTTAAGAGTTAAGATTATTGATATGAAAAAGGTACAACAATGATTTTTTTTCGCTTGCCAAAAGTTGCCATTTTGTAAGGCTTTTTATACTTGAGCGCAAATTTTTACGTGACCACAAAGCTGAATATCTATGCTTTATGAAAATACCAATTTTAACACTCGATGCAATTTAATTGGGTGAAGAGCACACTTTACATAGACCAAGTGCAATTATCATGCCAAAACAATAAATACTGCCCTGTGATTGGTCCATTCAGTTGGTCCATTCAGACCACACACTCATCCTGGAATCCTAACGGTCAAGTGCTAAGTCACTGAAGGTCACACTCTCCATGTGGTAATCTGTTCAAAACAACCGCGCTGGCATGATTCTGACCTTAATCAGCCAATCGGAACATTGGATTTCATGCTGATCAAAAAAATCAAGAAATCTCGTCCTGAAATTCGTTTGGAAAGGTGTGCTCTTGACCCGATTAAAAGGTGCCCCACATTAAGAATGGTATTTTGAGAAAAAAGAGACTTTCAGCTTTATTTTGATGTAAATATTTTTTGGGCTCAAAATAACAAGTTTTGCATAATCTGCAAGAGAACTGAGAGGAAGAGGATTGTGTTCTGAAACATCTTTTTTCACTCTAATTTACACATATTTCCCCAAATATATTATCAAAATGAATGTAAAAATGTAAAAGTGTGATATTTGCTCTTTTCAATGGTCTATCGACCAATGATTCCACTTGATAAATTAGTTAAATTCTACCAGAAATAAAGTCTCATAATTCATGATATTTAATAGGGTGGAAGATTTGGCCACGAGAACATTCACGTGAATCCTGCTTAGTGGTTAATCAGCATGCAGACTTCCGGACTGGCTGCTTAACATTAAGCAACTCTATGTATCTTTAAGGCGTGATCACCAGATTCATACAACAATTAGCCCTAAATGGCTTGAAGGCACAGGTGAAGTTCGAAAAATAGGTCAAATCTGAGCGAGGTCGAAAGACAAAAGGTTA
This sequence comes from Echinometra lucunter, assembly GCA_029962745.1. NCBI lineage: Eukaryota > Metazoa > Echinodermata > Echinoidea > Camarodonta > Echinometridae > Echinometra > Echinometra lucunter. The sequence continues at coordinate 26,199,929 of CM057163.1, read as the reverse complement.
AATTTCACTGAAAGTTCTCCTTGTTCCCTAAATTAGAATGCTGCTATGGCGATTTGCGTAATACAGGCGAGACCACAAAGGGCGTTTCCTTTGTTTTACAATTCAAAATATTGTTAACTGATCCATTTTAGTAATTGCTTTAACCTTGTCGCATTTACGGGAGGGCATATTACGCACCAAAACGTTCCCCTTTTCACTCAGAGTCACTTTTTGGGCTCTCTTGTTTAGAACAGCGGAGACTGTGGCAGAGATTTATCCTTGTTCAAGCTTTCAACTTTAAGCTTCAAGTTAAGGTTTTATTCCAACATAACACGAAACATAACGTAATGCGGTATCTCATGAACCGTTTGTTGCATGAACTTCGAACTCAGTAATGGTATGTTTAATCGGAGTGAGACAAAGTGATTAGATATTTGGTTTAGTAGGTATATGTTTATAGTTCATACAGATTTGTTATTAGACATTTTGATATGATTTGACTTATTATCTTTTTCAATCTGAACATGAATTCAAACATGTGCTAAGCATGTATCAGAATAACAACTTACAATGTAACAATGTTTACGGAGAACAGAACTAAAATGTACATAACAATGTTGACCTAACTTGGAGTAGTGAAACGGGGACATGCTAAAGAAACGATACTTGTATTTAAAGACACAGTGAACTGACGCTTATAAAGCTCTGAAGTGATGTATTTACAACAGCGCCAACTTGCGGCTACTCACAACTAAAGACTGTCTTAGAAACATTACGCCCTTCTTGGCTTCTAGTGAACTGCCTTAGCCTGAATAAATACACATTTGAACAGATGCGCCTAAAAAATAAAGCTTGCGTTGATCAGAATTGTACATGCTGGGAGAAAAATAACACTGTGTTTACACGTGACTCGGCTCGGGGGGTTCGACACGCGAGCCGTGCTCAACACGGCAATTTTATGCTGTGTAAACGCGATCAGTGTGATCCGCGAGCCGTGTCGAACACGGCTTTTTTGATCCACCAAAATCGTAGGTTTCAACCCGCGAGCCGAGTCAGACTCGCCTTTTTTTTCGTGTGTAAACAGAAAACCGTGTCGAACCCGCATGACCTAGGTCAAACACGGCATATCCGTATCCGGTAGCGCGCGCGATATGCTCTCTAGTTCTGTGCTGTGCCCCTGCCTTCGCTCGGTTTTCATAGGTAAAATACTCCTTTTAGGGGTCGTAAAATTCTGTTGTTGCTCATAAGATTCATTTAATAGATATGCGCTTTACTAAATTATTACCTGTATTGCAAAGATTACAAGAGAAAATTATCTCCGATCGCTGTTTAGTGTTTAACCTATGTGAACGTTGTGAAAATAGTACTCTGAATATGAACTCGGTGCTCGCCGTCAGTGGCAAATTTCTCGCATTTGTGACGTCTATTCTACTTTCGTTCGTGATCCGCGAGCCGTGTCGAACTCGCCTTTTTTGTTTCAGTATATACCCGATCACAGTTGCCCTCTTCGCAGTGTTCGACCCTGCTTGAGGATTCAACACTCCAGCCGAGTCGTGTGTAAACACGGTATAAGGGGACAGAATATACAGCTCAGGACTGAGAAGGCGATATTTCGAAATTTCATACAAGGCGCCAATTCGCACTGATTTTAAAAGGCGTATGCCCCTTCGGTATGCGTGTTCAGACTATGTTTTAAATGGTCAAGGGTCAAAAAGATGAATTTGCTATCATAGTTTCAGCCGTAGGCAAAGACAGGTAGGAGATGAGGTCGCCTACAGATTGTTAAAAAGAAGAAGAAGGAAAAAAAATAGAAATGTGTGTTTCCTTTCCATCTGAATGACATCCTTTTTCCTCCTAGATGGTGTGATAATTCAGAAGCCGAAGATGCACTGGAAATTGTTGAATCGATATGCATTTGTTAATAGCAGTTTCGTGCTTCATTGCATCAGAAAAAAAAGAATATATGGTACTCTGATTATGGAGAAACTATATGTAACTGTAATAACAAGAGGGACATGCTGTGCTTAGACTGTAGGTAATACTACAATACTAATACTAAATTGAAATCACTATGATTCATTTGTAGTTATGTCCAATGACACGTGCGACAATGGTACGGCAGCTGCGTCTTGTGGTGCCTACACTGATTGTTACTTCATCTCAGGAAAACCAACCTGCTTCTGCAATAGGTCTGGGTTTGAGATGATTAATAACACAACATGCGCAGGTGAGTTGCCATATTCGTCTATTTACATTTTGAGGCGTAAAGAATGAAAAAAAAAAACTTTCCATGGAATTCCAACTAAAAATGTGGAAATGATCGAGAAATAGAAAATAGAGAGGGTTGATTCAACATGAAAATAATTCTATGACACTACCCATACAAGTTTTGTGTCACCTATAGTAACTTTACACAAGCCCACACCGATTTCACTTAAGCCACCGGGCTCACATACAGTGTAAATGCACCGTGCATTGCAAAGTGGCAGTCTTTTTCTCTTGGTTTGTTTTGTTTTGGTTTCTTTTTCAGTCCATGGCCAGTAAAGTGTAAAGTCCGGTGTGGTCACTAATTCTTTGCCACTGTATTTATATTCCTTCACTCCTCATGAATACTACCTCTGCAAAGACAGGTCACAACTTAATTGAATTCCAAGAAAAATTAATACATATTTTTTATTTTCTAGTTAATTAATAATGTATTGCTCATTAGCATCCACTTATGTTTATTTGTTATTAATTGTCTTTACTCAAAGACTTCTCTCGAGATTCTACGTAATATGCATCCGGTGATATATGTTTTGTAGGCATTGATGTGGAATATCTATTTCAAATGTATCCCAAATTGCATTCTATTTTTAGTTGACAGAACTTGGTAAATATCAAGATTTCTTTCATATTGATTTAATTATTTAGTTATCGGTGCTGATAGAAGGTGCATGAACCATAATAAGTTTCCTTCTTTCCTGGATCAGATATCGATGAATGTGAGCCCTCGGTAAACCCATGTCAGATGGTTTGCAATAACACTGAAGGGTTCTTCATGTGTTCATGTGAAAAGGGTTATCAGCTGGATTACAATCAACGGAATTGTACAGGTAAATATTCTTTGTTATGTTTGGCCATTGCTTGGAAATGACGTGCTTGAGAGCAATCTATTCATGTATACATGTACTAGTGTTACAAAATATTCCCCTCCTTTGATCTGTAAAAGCCCCAAAACTATTAATAGAATCGATATGAATAGTGAACAATTTTATTGGAGGTGATGTGAATATGATATAAATAATTTTTATGAAAATTCGTGCTTAGTTTAGAGTATTGAACAGTTTCTCAAAGTTGGCACAGGCAGGCAAGTAGCAAAGCTGAGTATTAGCAACATAACAGTTGGAGACTCAGAAGTAAAACCAAACTATGTGAAAAATCTGGGTGTATGGCTTGATTCTCGTTTAAACATGGAGAAACACATATCCAACATTAGTAGATCATTTTTAAGTATGTTATACAACTTACGCCACATTCGTAGGTAATTGAACCGGAAAAGGCACAGAAACCCTTGTCCATGTATTTATTAGCAGTCGGCTTGATTATGTAATGGATTATTGTTAGCCTCACAGATAAACAAGCTGCAGCATGTTCAAAATGCATGTGCAAGAATTGTATCCGGTTCATGAAAGTGTTCCCATATTACACCTGTTTTGATTCAGTAACATTGGTTGCCAATAAGGCAGAGAATTGCATTTAAGATACTTTTGCTTGTTTACAAAGCACTGAATGGTCAGGCTTCCCATTACTTGTCTGAATTGATATCAATTAGGTCACATTCATATGCACATAACTTATGAAGTACACAAAATACATGAATAGGCTGCTTCTAAAGCTAGCTCACTTAAAAACAAAAGTAACCCTTGGAGATTGTGCTTTCAGTTGCCCTGCTTCAAAACTTTGGAATAAACTCCAACCGGAAATAAGGAAATCCCCATCTGTTACTGTCTTCAAAGTATTGTGCCACGCTCAGACCATTGTTTACTGAGTTCAATATAACGTTCAATGTAATTCACCAGCATTCTGCAGATTCCAGCATCTCATTATGCCTACTTGAATAGCAAATGCTACAATTCACCTGAATGAAGCAATAATGCAAGACATAAGGAATAATTTAGAAAGTTCTTTTTCTACATGCATGGTATAATGATTGCTATAAATCTTCGCCTGTAATTCTGTGTTGCTTATCACAGCAAAGCATGAATAATCTTTAGTCTTCTAGAAATTTCCTTTATTATAAATGAATTCAGAAAGCTTCAGATAGACATCTTCTAGAGAATTTTACGATTTCCTAACAATCTGAGCACACCGACATAGGTATGACGTTATTATAACATATGCACTGAAGGAATTTTTATGCGTTGGAATAATCACATAAAATTCACAAGGAAATAATATATCAAATACAATGCGAAAGGATATGAGAGAATAGTGGTAGTGTACCTGACCCAATGATTCCCAGAGCTGTCTTCACTTAATGAATATTGTGCAAAGGTTATCTCTGTCGGGAAGCGAGCCCTGGTCCTTTAACTCAAGTGCTATCTCTTTAAACCAAAGAAGAAGAATAGGTGTATGTATGTATGTATTACATGCTGCTAAAATGCCTATGCTAAGGGGTAAGATATGTATTTTTTAGTGGTACGTTTACACGTCGAATTAATTAGCCCTTGTTTTACCCTTGGTGCGTTATATGTGATTCATCAAAGGCTGCGATCTCCATAAAACAAAATGTGCTATGATCTAATTCGGAGATTCCGCCTTCCACAATGACAATATGCGTTTGGGCAAGTCCACAACATATGGGGCACAGAACTACAGAGTCTTCTTTTTGTTAAAAATAAACATTTAAGATAAAACAATTTGTAATCCGACCTTCGTACGGAGAATAACATAAACAAACAAAAAATTGCACATATGGGACTATGATCAGGGAAAAGTGCTTTAAATGCCTCTTATTCTGATATTTAATCATTTTTCTCAGATCTTTTTTTATTGATTGATTTTAATGGATTACTTTAACAGATTATGGGTAGTTAATGAAGGAAACACTAATGGAAATGTGTAAAACCTACGCTGAATTTAAGCGTAACGTCAGTTACCAACATGTCTTCAGTGAATTTTCCATGGCACCAAAACAAATTATTCAAATGGCTCATTATTTTGCACATCTCTTCCCAGGAACCTAGGTGTAATGTCAAATAAATTACATAATCCCTACAAGTCTGAGACATGAGATATACAAATTTGATTCATTTCCCATGTCTTTTTGCGTAAATTCAGTTACCGGCCCCTTTTTTCGCTTGTTGTGTGATAAGAAATGCATTTTGAGATTTAAAAAAAAAACTTTTCTTCCCCATTATCAGCTTATTTATCTGTAGTAATTAAAAGCCGAAGCAAGTGTCATTCAGAAAACTACAATATAAACAATACCACTAGTACTCTATCTTGGTAACGTCAGTTACCGTGGAATTGCCCATTTATGGATTAACCCGCAACCTTTGAATCTGTAGATATTGATGAGTGTGTCTCCAACCCGTGTGCGGAGAATGCAGTTTGTACCAACACAGATGGTAACTACACTTGCCAATGTCTACCAGGATATAACGGTGATCCTAACCCTGGAGGCAATTGTTCAGGTAAATCATGAAATTTGAACTTATTTTCTTAAATACACTTGAAGTGACATATGCTTTACGATATAATATTTATGCAGTAGAGGCTAGCTATTTAGAATATTAAATTACTGAATTTAAAACTAGGGGCAGAGTACTGCTTCACCGTCAATCTTTCTCTACTAAAAGGCGTTTAAGCTTTCTCTGCCAAAGAGTATTGGGTGTTGTCTTTTTAATATAATTGATTTTACATTTCTTTTAGGGCTGGGGAAAAAAGAATCAATAAAAGCTTACATTTTTAAAGAAACTAATATTTCCTTTCCCTTTCCTCTCTGTAGATATCAATGAATGTACTAGCAGTCCATGTGGTACTGACGCATCTTGTAGCAATACAAATGGATCTTACAGTTGTTCCTGTGATATTGGATTTACAGGAGATGGTAACATTTGCGTTGGTAAGTTTAAGATGAGACTGATATAGTTCATTAGTGATACGCCATGTTGGTGCCCCGACAGATACTCCAAGGAGGATCATCCAGCTACCCTTGTGCTAACTCCAATGCTACGTCTTTCATAAAAGATGTGGCAGTAGGGTAAGCGTAAACACACGAGATTTGTTCGGGTTACGTTAGTGTGGACGGTGTATAAACACTAACTTCGCATAAAGAAAGCTTAGAGACCATGTCTTCTTATTTCCCGATTTGTATGAGTACTCGTATTTTTACTCAAAAACCCTGAAACCAACCTTAACTTTGAATGGAAGACTGTTAGTAAAACGCAAACCGCGATTTTATCATTTTTGGTCTCATAGACAATAAATAAGAGGACCGTTTTGTTCGAGTTTTAAAAAAATAATTTATCTGCCTTCCTCCGCGTGATACGCCAATACACGGTGAGCCATGTGCGCATGCGCACTCCTTACGTCTAGTCTGTGCAACCGACGGTTATATTTTTCAAACATTGGTTCACATTTCTAATATTTAAAAATATTTTATGTGGATATTTTACTTTGAAACTTTCAGAATGGTATTTCTACACTATAACTCTTATGTTAATCACATCTTCAAATAGCAATATATATATATATATATATATATATATATATATATATATATTTAATTACAACAATGTTAACAATGCCTTTAATTGCGCGGTGAAGGATGACTGCGCCAGGTTTGTCCGAAAATATTTGCCACTACCTCGAGGTTTGCATCTTGGTGGTATGTTTTGTCAAGCTGGGCGTTGCAATAAGTGCCCTCAAAACTCGATGACTGGCCAGTTTTAAAGGAGACTAAAATCCCTGGGTAATTTCCATTTTAATGAAAAAAGGGGATGGAGAGAAGCAATTTACTAAATTTCCATCACAATCGGTTACGAAATGAGACAGTTATGAGCATTTGAAAATTCGTGATCTACTTTCTATGGCGATACTCACGTTGGCAATGTTTCTTCAAAATGACAGGTTTCGATGGACAACTCTCAATATGTTTTGTAAACAAAATTTCACATTTTCTGCAATATCTCTAAAGATGCTGCTTTTATCTATGTGAACTCAACGTATGTTGTGTCAAATACATTTTCCCATGATATATCTTCAACAAAGAGCTGAATTAGGAGACAAGCTGCACCTTGAGAAATAATGAGGAAAATATGACATTTTGTGTACAAAACATATGAAGAGTTGTCCTGAATATGCCATTTTGAAGCAACGTTGCCAGTTTGAGGATTATTCTAAAAAAAAAAGAAACTGAGACTTTTCAGACTGCATTACTTTTTCATTTTGAAACCGATTTCAATCGAACTTTATTCAGAATTTCTTCTCTGTATTTTCTCTTTTCATTAGAATAGATTCCCCCCCCCCTCGGGTTTCATTCTTTAACTACTGCTCGCGTACTTTCATTTCAAAATGTTAGATATAATTTATAAACACACCAAATAATCCGCTCTCACAATCAGTATTGGCCATTCTACACTTAACTGTGCATATGTGCTTTTTTAATTTACATATTTTTTTCATTTTATGTGAACAAAATATCGACTGAACAAATATCACACCACGTAGATGTAAGTCAATGTGATGTTGATTCTCCGTGCATGTATTTCATCTTTTCAGATATCAATGAATGTATCCAGGATTCGCCCTGTTCTGACGACGCTACTTGTGACAACACACAAGGCTCATTTAATTGCACTTGTCTTCCCGGCTACTCTGGTAATGGGACATACTGTGAAAGTAAGTTAATCCTCTATCAAACACGTTGCATTTGTTTCATGCAAATGATACCTCATAGATGCCAAATTCAACATCAAACACCCCCCCCCCCCCAAAAAAAAAAAAACAAAACAAAAAAACAAAAAAAAACAAAAAAAAAACAAACAAACAAAAAAACAAAAAAAAAACGCATTTTGATTATTTTTATCGACGAAAGAGTTTAAGAATAAGGGAAGAGGTACGTGAGACTTTGTTTTACCTGCATCAATTTCTTTGAAAGGTCCCTTCGGGTGAAAGAGGGAGGCAGTGGTGAAATCTCCGTTTTTACAATTGACTTGACAGGTTAATAATAATGCGATATTTAATTTCTGATATTAAGGTATTATGCTAAACTAGATTGCATCAGAAATACTACAATCACAATGGCAAATAAGGGAACAGTATATGTTTGTAATATAGGTTTTCCCGGTCAATTTCATGCTTTTTTTATTCCAATTCATGAACGTGCATTCAATTTCACGCAACGCACGCCCTGCGAAGACATTCGGGCTTTCAAATTCCGAATCCGATCGCTCAATTTCATTAATGGGTGCTCTTAATCTCTTTCCGTAAATCAAAATCACGCATGAGCGTTCAATTTCCAAATGCGAGCATTGTATTTCCTACTTGCGCATTCAAATTCAACTTGTAGTCACGATGACGCTGTTTGGAGCGTTCAATTTCATTTTCAGGCGATCAATTTCCTACTTCGTGCACTCAATTTAGTGGAGAAGATAAAAAGGGGGTTATGAGGGGGAGAGCGGGACGAGCGTTGGTTGTTTCTGATAAACGAGCACACTCCGAATATTGTCCTACCAAAATTTTGGTGAAGATGACCAATATGATGATGGTCATAATTACCCAATTATTTGTTGAAAATTATTGTACCCAAATTTTGCTTGATTTTAACTAATGTTTTTTGTTCAGACACAAATTTTTGTATAGGGGGCCTACACTGATATAAGAAGGCATCAAAATGTTCAGTTTTACCTACAATTTCTGAAGATGATCTAATCAAAGGTCGAAAATGTGAAACTCAACACTATCATAACTATGACTCTCATTGAAGTTTTCTTCCAATCTTTGTATATTTACAATGATATCATGTCTTTATATGCTCATGTATACTTCAATACTTTAACAGCATAACGACATAATTTCTAACTTACACTCCTTGATGACGCCACCCATAAAAAGACAAAATCACAACACTAACCACACAATGCGTCAATTACAAAACCAACTGACAAACAACATGATCTCAAAATCTCTCATGTGGAAGCCTAAATAAACAGCAATATGAAATGTTTAGAATTTCCATGTTACCAGTTTCAATGGAAGCATTTATGGCATAAACCTAAAATAGTGGACTTAAGCATGATAACATTATGGCAAATGACTTGCCAAAGAAGACCAATTCATTCCAAACTAAGAGAAAAACACCCACAATGACCCCAAGCTAACTAAATGCAGTGAATCTTTAAATTGAATGCACTTATTTGGAACTTGGTTGCCTTTTCACGAATATGAATGACCAAGGAGATTCGGTCGCCGGCTTGAAATGAATTTGATTGTCATTTATCAAAAAGCATGCTCCTACTTTGAATTTGAATGAACCAAATGAACAATTGATTGCTCGGATAGTGAATCTGAATGACCCAATTTGAATTTGAAAGCTGCTTCAGAGCTGCGAGCGTGAAATGCGGGAAATTGAATGCTCGGAATATGAACTTGAATGACAAAATTATGAAATTGACCGGGAAAACCTATATTTACATATCCATGTGATCGGACCATACTTGAATTTATCTCCGATTCGAACATTCATTTAAGAAAGGTGACTTTCTTACGTGTAGGAGCAAATTAGATTCAGTTCGATAGTTTTATTATTAAAAGACTTATGCGTTGACTTTAATGTCACTGCCTTGTTATCATTCGTATCATCCCTCTTTTCCATGTGTTAGAGCAAATCAGTTTCAGTACGTGATTTATACAGGCAGAAATGCGTTGAATTTGATTGAATGCCAATGAGATTTTTCATTAAACATGACAACCTAATGGATTTGAATAATTTGTGGGCGTTTATGATGAGGTGTTGATCGGACATCCGTTCAATATGAAATGTTACAACCATTTCCTTCGAGGTTCCAATCAGAACGCGCGTATAAGATAACCATCTGAATCAATTTTCTTACCATAATTACGACGTTTTCTGACACCATCTTCCTGTCGCAGATGACAACGAATGTGAAGATTCTCCATGTGCACATAATTCGACGTGTTCTGACACGCCAGGATCCTATCTGTGCATCTGTAACGATGGCTTCAGAGGAGATGCATTCGCAAAATGTGATAACATCAATGAATGCGCAGAGAATCCTAGCATCTGTGACGTGAATGCAGAATGTAGAGATGAAATAGGCAGCTATTCATGTTCGTGTACAGATGGATATACTGGAAATGGTACAACATGTGAAGGTAATATAAATTTGACTAAGATTCAAATGATAAAACGTGGATTGGGTATAACGGTTTCATAAAAAAGAATCTTAATGATTTTCTCCTTTCTTTGTTTCCTTGTATGCCTGCGCCTACAGAAGATGGGTCCGGGGACATAAGTTTTCGTTAAAACTCTTTTCGGCCCTCCAAGGCTATTTTATTACTCGTAAATCATCAGGTTTTCATATCAAATCATAGTCATAAATACTGATGAACTTCAAGCTTGATGCTAGTACTCTGTATCACCATAAGACCATGATCTGATAACATTTTGGATTATGTAGGTCAAAGATCAAAGAGGTCATTACGAAACTTCACGTGTAAGCCTAGTCTAGTTCGGAATGTATTTGTCTGTCCCGCCACCTTGCTGTTACACTCCTATCCTCTGTGCTTCGGCCCCACGTTCAGTGCGAAGTCCACTGCTTAAACTCTCCCAGCAAAATCACCTTCCCTGGTTCTTGGCGTATCTATTTTTCTCTGCACCTCACTTTACACTCATTTCCTCTGTGGCGTCGGCCCCTCGTACAGTACGAAGTCCTCTGATTCACTCGGCAAATTCACATTCCCCGAAGTGAAACAGTGGATGTCGTGTCACCACCGATGATTCGCAAGGGCATGGGGTAAAACAAGATTGAACAAAAAGAGGGTCTGCTTTACAAAGGAGACTTCGAGGCATTGGCTAACTTTGTGAGCAGCTGATTTAAAAAAGATTCTCAAACTAAGATGAATCATGTGTATGAGTACTTGTATTTGTACTCGGAAACGTTGAAATGAAAACCTGTTAATAAGACGCAAACAGCGATTTTATTAGTTTTGGTCTCGTGAGACAAATAACTAGAGGAGCATTTTCAGCCAGTTTAAAAAACCGCTGGCTCCACCTTTCTCCCTGTACTATACATGATATGCATGCACACACATACACACACCACCGTACTATACATGACATGCATGTACACACAAACACTGTTCAGGTGAACTCTGTGCAATGCACGCTCCTTATGTCCGGTCTGTGCAACCGACCATTATATTTTCTTCAAATATTGGTTTAAATTTTTAATATTTAGAAATACTTTCCGTCAACAATATACTTTGAACTTTCAGACTGTTATTTCTAAGCTATTACTCTTGTGTTTATACCATAGTCAAGCAGCAAAATGAGATTTTTTTTAAATTCTCACGTTAGCATTTTACTTTAAAGAAGTATATGTAAAACATAAACTTATAATTTGGTAGATAATGACAACACAACATGTAAAATAACAAAATAAATGCTGTCAAGTATAAGAAAAAATACATTCATAGTAACAGCATAACATTAAGCGGAACACGAGAAATGATAAACTAAACAGAAAAGTGATATGTTCATCTTTACGTGAAAGAAAAAATCTAGGTAAAGATGTGAAAATGGGGTTAAGTTTTTATAAGTCTGGTCCAAAGTCTTTGATAAGACGGGGGAAAAACATTCTGCAGGTGTTTCCTCTCTTTTTCTTCAAAGAAATACTTCTATAAATAAACACAACAAAAAAAGTAACTTCACCCCTAAACAAAATGCTGTAACTTTTCAATGAAGAGGTTTTGAGGAAAATGAATTGGCATGAATGTTCCTACACTAATTTACCAACTACTGTGAGAAAATGAGATTGATCCGTCAAGTCATGCGTGAGTGAGCAGGCACTAAAGCAAAAATGTCACTTTTTAAAATTCACAAGCATCATATCATGACTTTGAGTCAAGGATATCGGAACACATTTCAAGTTTTCCCACGTGCTCACTGAAGCGTGAACTTTCCATGAAAATGCCACGAGATCATTGATACATGTACACCGGTCATATAAACATGCTAAAAATGTTATCAATATGATTTTTAGTGCACAAAAATAAAGCAATAATTACTTGAAAATTTTAATACAGTGATATTTTGTTTTTAGTACGTGTTCATTCAACCGTGAATTAATAGGTATCAATTGCAAAAGTTGCAAACACCAGTCCAAAACACAAATTGCTTTGCATTAGATCAAATTTACCTCGCGAAAGATGTCAAAACTGAAGTTTTTGCAATTTTCACTTTGTGCTCACTCAAGCGTGAAATTTGGCCTTCAAGTCATTTGGTATGTTGGGAAGCACATGAAATTCATGGTGCATGCCTTCAAACGCTGAAAACTTGAAATGTGTTCCGATATCCTTGACTCAAAGTCATGATATGATGTTTGTGAATTTTGAAAAGTGACATTTTTGCTTTAGTGCCTGCTCACTCACGCATGACTTGACGGATCAATCTCATTTTCTCACAGAAGTTGGTAAATTAGTGTAGAAACATTCATGCCAATTCATTTTCCTCAAAACCTCTTCATTGAAAAGTTACAGCATTTTTTTCTTGTGTTTAGTTTGATAATGAAATATTTGTATGCATAACTGTTGTATATTTTCTGTAACTTTTGACCAAATTTTGTTGGTATTCATTGGCTTTTTAGATTTGAACGAATGCATGCCAGCTCAAGATTTTTGTAGACAGAATGCAAGATGCAACAACACCATCGGGTCTGCCTTTTGTACTTGTCTCGATGGTTTTATTGATGTTGATGGCAATTGCACAGGTACAGTTTTTTCATGTTTCTGTCAGTACCGCATGCATACATTTGCTGATGCTTTTGTATGCCTGAAAATAACATTTTTATGATTTTAAATTTCATACATGAGACAATTTCATCTGCGATATCACTGTAATTTACCCATTAGTAATATTGCAAGATGCGTTCCTTTTTAACAGATGCATAACATGTTGCAGACTCAAACAGTAAAAATAAATAAATGAATGAAAATAACGAATTTATAAATGTGGAAATAAACCTGTCGAAATCTTTTCTCTTTTGATACCTGCAATATTATTTAAGGCACGTGAAACTATCTTTCCTGTGATCCCACTATGCGCTGAAAAAATTGAAAGGACTGGCATGATATCTGAATTGGGGTAAATCACCCTTAAGATATTTATAGGTTCACCTCTACAAAGTTATTACATGTCTATTCTTTAATTACCCTTAATTCTATTTTACTTGTTAGATTTTAATGAATGTTCGAACGGAGCAGAATTTTGTCAGTCGGACATCGCGAACTGTAGAAATACAGACGGTAGCTATCGGTGTGACTGCAAGAATGGCTATGTTCAAACATCACAGCTAATATGTGAAGGTAATTTGATTATTTATGGTATATGTATGTATTGGCATATGTGAGAGTGCGTGTGTGTGATCCAAAAGAAAAACTTGGAAAGGGCCATTGCAAGACAAATGCCACCGATCCAGCATTATGAGCTTGCCGGGATATTGTGTGTATATATATATATATATATAAATATATATATCAGTGTCGGCGATTGTCGCGAGGGGGGGGGGGGGGGGGGGGGGTCGGAAACTCGGAAGGCCTCCGCCGAAAATATGTTTCGAAAAGTGAGAGGGGGATAATTGATATTATGCGAGCGAGGGAAGCGAGCGAGCTTAATATTATCGCCGAAAATAATGAAAAGAAGCCTGATTTTGCCATCAAAATGCATTCTAGGCCTATAAAATATTCAAACGGTTGGCCTAAAGTTAGTCAGATGACTCAAAGTTGAAAAATAATATATTAAGCTTTGAAAATCGAGGGGGGACGATCCCCCCAAAAAAAATCGAGGGGGTGCCCCCCCCCCCCCGGATCACCGCCTGTGATATATATATACATATACATATGTACATACGTATGTATATTTTATGAACATAAACTATTCCAAAATATATCATGCAAAGTTCAGGCGGTGTTTGTATCTAGTTAACGATTTAAAAAGAATTCGCATTCAGTAAGTTAATCAATTTTCAACCTATATTTATAAAGTCTTTTAAGTACGATTTATGGAAGAAACTGATTTCATCTTATTTCATTGCATTTGTTCAGCAGTTTAAGAAACAACAAGTGTATACATGAATATGAAATGAAACTTACTATATATTGAATTGTAAAATAATTTGATTATGATACCTCCTATATCTAAAAAGGGGACAAAATATCCTTTTAATTCAGGATGTATTTGAGTGATGGAAGATCCGCATTTTATATACATATATATATATATATATATACCGAAAGAAATTTCTAAGAGGAGGTCGTTGCTTCTGAATCGTCCTTTATTGGTCAAGCTTTCGATCTATGATCTTCATCAGGACTCTAAATATATTTATACAAACATACACAATCACAAAATGATAGCTGGAATTTGTTTTGCATGAACATACATATAACTCTTAATTACTTATCGTTATTGTTATCATAAATATCAAAATTATACTCATTATCATTATAAATGGAACTGCAGCTGCTGCATGTACTGCTAATCTTGCTCCTATTCTTAATTCTAGTACTACTGTCATTACCGGTACTACCACTACTAATGTTATAACTACTATTATTACCATCATTACTATCATTACTGTCATCATTATCATCATTGTCGCTGTTATTATTATCGCACATTAAAAAAAACCTAAACATATTTATGTTTATACTTATAAATTTAGGGTATGGTAACTAAATAAACAATGAGAATAAATGATTACCATGGGTGTAAACTTGTCGTGTTACTCGATGCTGCTTTTGAGGATGACGTGGCTTTTCGGGGAATCAATATGAAAAGTATATACCACTTGTTTAATACCTATATAAATATAATATATATATATATATATATATATATATATATATATGTATATAATATATATATAGATGACCGCAAAGTGTTTTGTTCTTGGAAAATTTCTTCCACTATATATATATATATATATATATATATATATATATATATATATATATTAGTGCTTTAATAACCAGTTAATGTACATGCAAACTGTAGTTATTAAGGATACCTTACTATCCTGTATTTCAGATGAGGATGAATGTGCGAATACATCGATCTGTCATCAAGAAGCTAACCGCATGTGCGTCAATCTCATAGGCTCATACAGATGTGACTGTCTGGAGATGTTTACAGAAATTAACAGGAGCTGCATAGGTATAACATTTGTTCAACACCATATTTTACCAAGTCTGATAACAAATCGTCCCTGTTTTCACGAAGTGACGGATACCAGGAAAATCGTAATTTTTCAGTTTTTAGTTTTTTTTTGCATTTTTGGACATCTTTCACTAACATCTTGAACTTCAGAGAGTTTCAGACCGTAATAACGTCTAATTACGTAACTATGGCAATGACGTCAACAAGAAAATACCTACTAAAAGGATTTTCTGTTTTCACGAAGTGACGGCTTTCAGCCGTCCCATATGCTTTACGTGTGCGGCTGAGTTCCGTCACTTCGCTTTGAATACGTGATCGCGCAGAATTAGGTCAAATGCGCGCTCATCAAGTCCCATTTGTTTAACACGCATGCGGATGAGATCCGTCACTTCGTGAAAACAAAATCACGGTGGAACCTTGAATTTTTGTTTTCACGAAATGATGGCATTGTTTTCACCTCGTTTTCTTTTAAAATATAAAAAGAATAAGCAAATGATTGATAATGAAAATTGTCCAGAATATGCCCTATACGAGGATATAAAATTTATTTACCCTTCATACATTAAAGAGGTTGAGATTGAGGTCTGAAACTTTGAAAGCGATTTACTCAAAACTAACTTTTTTAAAGTTGCGCGCTCATCCGTCACTTCGTGAAAACAGGGACGAAATATTGAATATGTAGTTGAAGGAAGTCCAACAAATTTAGCTTCGAACCTCAGCACAAATCTGGCATCTCTGAGAAAGGGTTATTTTTTTGTGTTAATAATGACCCAAATGAAGATTACCTTTATAAAATGGTACATCTATCGAGCTACCGATCCTTAGCGTCCATCAAGCCGTCCGTAACGCTTATGAAATTTGAACATTGCTACCATTTTTCCCGTTTGTAATCAAACATGGATGGTAGATGACTTACAGAACCCTCAGTGCTATTTTAAAGGTCACGTTTGTAGGTCAAAGATCACATGAAGTCAAATGTTAAAATTTACCTAAAAGTTTCTACTAGAGTTGGTAACCTTGAAACCATTAGGAGGGTTGATGCCTTACAGGGACCTCACTGTCATTTAGTGTTCAAAGGTCACGTATGTAGACCAAAGGTCAAATGTTCAAATTTTCCACAAGTTCCTACTGGGGTTGGTAACTTCTGAACCATATTCCATTTGTAACCAAACTGGGATGGTGGATGCCAAGTGAGGACCCTAATGTTATGGGGGACTAAAGTCTTGTAAGTGGGTCAAAGGTGAAATGAGTTAAATTTTACAATTTACGTGCAAAATTGATTGCATATGAACGTGGCAAGGCACATTATGGCTATAGCCTTGTTTATTCAAAAAAAAAAATCTATGAAAATCTGCCTAATTATTTTGTTAATGTAATGTAATGCCCCCCCCCCCCCCCCATGTTATAATCATAGACGTATTAAATACTAGCCGGAAAGCAGCACTCGCGAGAATGACTACGCGAATGGCATTGGGGAGGTCGTATTCTTTCGGATCATTTGAAGGGGCCGAAAAGCACCCGTTATCGTCATGATATCGATCAAAATGTTGCATTATTCATATCTAGTGCACGTGTCAGTTTTATTGTGATACTCTGTATTTATTGCGCATTTATTGCGCATTTATTGCACATCCGCTAAGCTGATGGTCGAAATGTTTCACACCGTGTAAGAATGCACGCTCCTCGTTGGAAGCATCTCACAAAATGAATTATTCATTTTGATCAGGAATATGCAGAGATGCTTAGGTAGACCTTCTAATGGATCTGGACAAAATGGCGGCGCTTTATAGGGGCATGGTGATGAAGGAACTGAGCGAATCATAGAGCAGCATAATGTGCAATGATGATCGCGTGATGACATTTAGTTCTGCACACAGTAGAGACTAGAGGGTACTTTCCTCCACTGAATTCATGGAGGATCGATGTTTCTTAAAGCACTGATGCAATGTATGCGTGTATGAGGTTTTAAAAAAATCTAACTTTTGATGTGTAAATACCTCCCCCCCCCCCCCAAAAAAAAAAAAAAAAAAAAAAAAAAAAATATACATCAGATAATACTGAAAGTGATATTCTTTATAGCAGGGTTGGTACGTTTAAAACAACCATCAATGAAAATAGGTCAGATTTCATTTCTTATTCCTTCCCCATTGACACTATGTACAGGAAGGGAGCAAAAATTCTACAAAAGTGAAAATGGCATATTTTCATTGATGATGATTATTGTTCTACTTGGAGTTTTTTCATGGAATGGCACATATCTTCCTGAGGTCATTAACTAACGGGCTTGTGCACCAACATAAGTATCCGATACGGCGCGGAGCAGGGACAATCTCTCTCCTCATGTGCATAATGTTTTTGTCTCTTTCGCTCACTGAAGCGTACAAGATCGGAATTTTGATAAAAATCAGATCAGAGGAACTCCCCAAGAGGACTTCGTATGGTCAACCAAATTAAGCAACTGAATTTTCTCAGTGGTGAAAAACGAGCTTTTTCATTCCCACGTGCTCTTTGGAGCGTGAAATTTCAATTGAATGTCATGAGATGATTGATACATGTACACCGGTCATATAAACATGCTTACAATATCATTAATATCATTTTTATTGCACAAAAATAAGGCAATAATTATTGATGATTTCAACATGATGATATTTTGTTTTTATTATGTGTACATTCAAAAGTGAATTGAAAGTTGTAATTGCAGAAGTTGTAAACACCCTTTCTAAACATGAATTCCTCTGTATTAGATGAAATTCACCGTGCAAAAAAATGACACACTTGCAGTTTTTGCCATTTTCACCTCTTGCTCACTCAAGCATGAAATTTGGCGCACAACTCCTTTGACATGTTTGGTAGCGAATAAAATTTATGTTACATACCTTCAAACGCAGAAAACTTAAAGTATGTTCTGATATCACTGCATCAAAGTCATGACATGGAGCTCGTGAACCTCAAAAGATGACAATTTTGCATTTAGGTCATGTTTACTGAAGCATTACTAGGCGAATCTTCATAATTTCTACACAAAGGGCTGCTAAGAAGTTTAGCTACATGGATATATGATTCGATTTTCAAAACTCCTCCTAGGTGAAAAATAAAGTTCGTTTTAGGGGGGACTTACTTTTTGCGAGCAGTTTATATTTAGGGAGAGAATGTTAAAAAAAAAGATGAATTGAATAAAGATTGAATGAATGCTTTAATTTTTACATTTAAAAAACAATCATAATTTATTTTTCTAACTCTGGAAAAGGGTAAATTGTAATATAAAGAGTCTATTATAAGTGTTATAATTGCTACTGCAAATGATTTGCCAAAAAAAATCCTATTGAAAGCACTTAGCTGTTATAAAAATGCGTTAAAACGATTTAAAATGATTTAAAACGTTTTAAAACATTAAAACGTGTTACTTATGTGTTTTTTAATACAGAACTTTTTTTTTTTTACACAACCCTTGTTTATAGCAAATACTCTACAATTTTGTTAGAGGTGTTTACATTACAATATCATAAATCAGTTTCATGAAATCATGTTTATTTTTTGAGTTGGGGTTGAGATTTTGCTTAATTTCCAACCTTCTGTACAAATCGAAACTCTCTACTGGAGTCAGTGTGTGTATGTGTATTTCCGTTGTGCGCCAGTACTAAATAATGCATTTTTAATTCTATATTTTTTACTTGAATCCCCTTTTACATTATGGGTTTTTACAGCTGCTAAAACGTTGTACCTCGAAGTAACATTTGAGAGCATCAGAGGATACGTGGTGAGGGCTGTTCCTGACACTATCAACTCTGCAACAGTTCAAAGTAATCTGGCACAAGATGTACGTACATTCCAACGTTTTTCCTGTTTTTTTTTCTTTTTCTTCAGTTTTCTTATACTAATTTGTTGAGGTTTCTTAGCTCGCTTTATTGCAACTGTATGCAATTCTATTTTTCCATCAGTTATTTTCCTTACAGGTAGCATAGATAAATATAATCCTGTATTCATTAGGTCCATGTCGTTGCATGATATACAACCGGGAGTGCCATAACACATTTTTCTTCCTTTCATTTTTTTTTCCTTCCTTAGGTTAGGTGCAGACGCTAAATTAAGGGATAATCATGTCGATTTTCTTTTCAGTTATTATTATTTTGAATACTTACACATTGTGAATCAAAAAGTATACCCAACTTTGGCAGCTTTTATTAAATAAAAAAGAAGAATATATTACATTTAAATTTAACCTAGAGGAGCCTGTCATTTGTTTAAGAATTATTATTACTCTGTTAGATCATGGAACTCCTAATTTAAAGATTAATTCATCAGCCCGCTGCCACTGCCACAAATGACTGAGCAACAATTTTGAAAATAAAAGGATTGTCGGCCTTCATTTGTACCAGTTTTGGGCTGACGCAGCGAATTTGAGTCAAAAGCTACGGTCTGAAAACATTTCCGAAGTATTTGATTTTGTGCTTCAGGTGACATATTTTGAATGTCAATCCAAGCTCAAAAATATTACAAGAACAACGTATCATATTTCTCTGCTTAAAGATTACACACTCTTGGCCTCGTCCATATCCATAGCTAATATAATAGGGTTTATTTAGTTATTTTTACGAAGTGGACAAAGTCAAAATCGAGATCCGACATTATTTCATTAAAGCTTATTATCAACTAAAATTTGTTATCAGCAAAACAGGAATTATTCCCTCAAAATGTGATCAATCTGTGAGTTTAGTACACTTTTCATTCCATCTCATATGAAAAGACCACCCTATTCATCCAATGCAAGTGAAATGGTATGACGGACCCATGAGCAAAGTTTCTGTATTATGACAAGACAAGAATACAGAAAGCTGTTTATGGTTATTTTGGACTTGATATAAGTACATAATTATGAAAGCCTAGAAATGTTTAATAATTTTTTACAATGAAAAAAAAATGTAAGCCGTGAATATGGACTGACCTACATTCGCTGCATCAACCAATATTTGTTACAGGGAGATTTGGACGACACTTTTAAAACTACTGGTGCTTCAGCCATCCATGTATCAAAAATTATAGAAAGGCATCATTAGCCATCTAACAAGGAACCCTTTACTTTGAAATAGAACCCATTGCCACTTTGGTCATGAATTTTAAACGATAAAAAAGGTTAGTATACTTTTTATGCACTGTATTACTTCATAGTGAGGGATGAAAATAAAACTTACAGCAATTTTTTTTCGGACGCTTCAGGTTCTCCGTCAGTTACAGAATTCCTCAGCTACCCGTGATGATGCACTAAGCGTGTCTGTTTTTAACTATACTTTGGAAGAAGGGATACAGATCAAAGTCACATTTAGAGTGGACTTGACAAGCTCCAGCTCGGTAACAACTGAAAGTCTTGAGGAAGCATTTTACGCGGGTCTTGGTGGAGGGGGTAATCTCCTTCAGCCGAACAGCGAAGTCATTGTAGAAGGTAAGATATCACATTAACTAGGATCATTCATGGTGCCTTCATTTAAAACGCTTAAAATAAGGCCAAGACGCTCCTGTTTCTCCAGCCTTTATGCTTTCTAGTATATTGCAGCTTTTGGAACAACAGAAACGTACTCAGGAACACATCCCAGATATCAAAATCTGTCAGAACAAAACCAACCAAATACAAAATAAAAAGAAATCATTCTACTAGCAAGCCGCCTAATTAATTATCTCCGTCCCACCTTGCTTTATACAGAGACCACACGGGTTAACATAAAAAAATATATTTGCCTTCATTGGGCTGTTATAAGCAATGCATAACAAACATTTGTTAGTTTAAGCTTGACTATTTATAATCATGAGCCGTTGTCGATGATTATTCATTTTTTTCTCTTTTAGACCCGAATGAATGTGAAATCTTTCCTGATATCTGTGGCATGGGCGTGTGTGTGAATACTGTCGGGAGCTACTACTGTAATTGTTCAGCTGGATTTACCGGTCAACCATGCTTAGGTAGCTTCATTTGTTATTATTTTTATTATATTATCATTATTTTCATTATTATTGTTATTATTATTATTATCATTATTATCATTATTATTATTATTGTGAATAATTATCAATCGATAATTTTAACAAATTTGCAGGTTTTGCTGTAATAATAAGCATGAACTAATAATGAAGAAAATGATGTTAGTGTTCGACATCTGACCTGCTTTAAAGAAAGTGAAAAGGCAACGCAATATGTTACGTTTTTCAATATAATTTTTAATCGATAGAAATAATTATATGCCCCGCTTTTCGTGAATGTAATGGAATGAACTTTATTTTTAGGTACGGCCTGAAACTAGGGTTTAATCTCTGCATTATAGGGGCTTATGTGAGGTGTGTTGTCTGGCTTGTCTACGTAATGTTTTCTGGCTTTAGAAAAAAATGCCCTCTCCACTAATCCTCTTTTTTTTGTAATCATGCTTTAGGCATTGGGTTAGCATCCATGGCTAGACAGCTACATCCAGGTGCAGTTCTAGATTAAAAACGGGGGGAGGGGCTACTGGTGGCTTCAAGAATTGTAATGTATAAGAATATGTAATCATTTTTTAAACATTCAAAAATTTATTGATTTCAATCGAAACATTAAGGATCGGGGTTGCACCTATGTTCATTTTTTTCGGGGGAAGGGGGCTTGAGCCCCCACATCCCTCCCCCCACCCAGGACTGCGCTTGGCTATATCTGATTTAATCAAACTGTATTATAGCTTTGAAATGTTTTCTAGCTAAAATACAATATTCGCCCTCAATCCTTAATGTTTTATTTTTCAGTCATTTCATGAAAAATCCTTTTTTCTTCATAATCAGTACTCACTGGACAGAAATCTCTATATTTTCTAACAGCTATAAATCCGTGTCTCGAGAATACACACAACTGTTCTCATGTTTGTATCAATGAAGAAGGCGGCTTCACCTGTGCGTGCTCTACAGGTTATGAACTCGACAGAGATAATACAACTTGTTTGGGTAAGAAAAGTAAATCGTAACCATCTCAAGAAATCTGTTTTTGATAAGTTTTGACCTTTACTGAAAAAGATTGAAATAAAAATTTAAAAATTACCTACTATCATTACCTACTGCCATTTTTTTCTTTTTACAAAATACCTCTTTGCGGTGCTATTAAATTTTTTAGATCAAGATTGTGTAAAAGCACACTTTCACTCTATATAGCGGAAGTGTTGCAGTCTTCTGAAAACCACAAACTGGGCAAAGACTTATTTCTGTCAGTTATTATAAATAGTAGATAAAAGTCATTTACTGTCTTCAAAAAAAAAGACAAAATGTATACAAGTATATACATGAAATCGCAACTTTTACAAATACTACAAACGCAATATTGACATAACATATACATAAAGGTTCATTGAAATAAATGATACATTATTTTTTTTTTAATAAGTGTGTCCATATTTTCTTCTGAAAAAAGGTGTATGACCGATATGAATGTTGATTTGAATTTTGATTTTATTTCTTGTATTCCTTGTTTCAAATTACATCGATTCAATAACAATACACAATATATGTATCACTAAAATGTAGCAATACAAATAAGAACATTACAATATATTTGAATGCAGTAATTTCCAGTAATAAACGCTTACAACATAAAAGAATGTGTGGGAACCCATTAAAAGCTGAGCTTGTCGAGTTAGGTCCACACTGAACTTGCAAAAGGAACAGGAAATATGATTGAAGAAAACAAAAGAAGAGCAAAAAAAAAAGAAAAAGAAAAAAGAAATTAAGGTAAAATCATATGATGAGAGACCGACTGATTTATGATAAGGAGGGATACACCAGAGAGAGAAAGCGGGAAAGCTAGAAAGAGAAAGGGAGAGAGATAGGGCGTGGGAGAAATGGCAACGACTGCAGCTCATCATTCTCATGTAAGATGTAAAAAATACTTAAAGAAATGAGAACAGGTTTTATGGTACGTAAAAAACGCCAGGGGAGGGATTTCGGTCCGTTTGATATTGGTTCAATAAGATAAATTTAAGTTATTGTTTAAAACGGTGTAGTCTCTTTATATTCTTATGGTTTGAATCGAGACTCTTCCAAAATATGGGACCTGTGAATGCGAAAGTTTTGTGTGCAAACAGCCTTCTCGTGCGGGGGAGGTGGAAAAGTTTTGACTGTCTAGTTGGGTAGTTCAGGAGCGCCTTGTAATATACAGATCTGACAGAATATTCGGAAGCTCATTTATTGGCACATAAATTGACCCAAGTTATAAAGGTACAAGTCAGATACTTTGAGAACTTTGTTATTATAAAAAAACTGGTCAATACTTGACAGGTTTGGAATACAACCCTCCCGATTTTTTTCTCTTTTGTTTTCTTTTTTTGCGGGAGGTGTTTTTTTTTTCGTTTTGTTGTTGTTGTTTTTTAAGGAAAATAGTTTTGTTTAATTCTTGCAGTATAGAGTTGCCCCGTGGCAAAAAAAATCACATAGATCAGGTATGGAAAACATAAATCAAGGAAGAGAAACAACAAAAGGGAGGATGGAAACTGATATTTCAACTTGTCGAGTATGTTTTGTTTTCCCCAATTGGGATAGGTTATCAGAATATGATGTTTCCAGGAGAGTATGTCTGAACGATAAAGTTTTAGCAATATAATTTTTTTTTTTTTTTTTTTTTTTTTGGGGGGGGGGGGGTCAATTCATAGTCTCACTAATCTACTTTTTGTATTTTCCTTATTAACAGATATAGACGAATGCGCTGGGAATCATGAGTGTGATCACATATGCATCAATAATAACGGAAGCTACGCCTGTACGTGTAATAACGGATCCAGCCTTCATAGTAACGGCCGAAATTGTTTAGGTACCTTGATCTTTCTTTCAACTGTTACCATTACAACAATGTTGTAAAGCTGCATCCGATGTTGTTTGATATAGAAGAATGTTTGTGTAACAGTATCGTTAATACCCTTGATAAAGTCATGGCACTGTTTTGTAGACAAGAAAAATGGTTTGGAATCTAAACACTTTCAATTAGGCTTATTTTGCTCACACGGGACATAATTTGCTGACTTTTGAAAAAGTGATTCCATCATGAAAAGTCTCAAAAAAAGGCGCTTCTTGTGAGCCAGGGGTGGTATTCTGAGGCTGTTTTAACTCTGTTTTAAATCCTTTGCAGCGAATCGGTATTCTGAAAACCGTTTTATCTCTGCTGTAACTTTTGCTTTATCTTACTGAACGCGCATAATTTAACTTTGTATGCCTGGCGCAAGTCATGCGCAAGCGCGTAAAATTACGATTGTAACAACACGGTATTCTGAAGACCGTTTTATCTTTTGTTTAAACTATTTCCACTGGACAATTCATGGTCATGAGATAAATCAGGGTGGGAGGTGTTTAGATTTGTATGTGGTATGTCATGGCGGCAATTTTTCTCGAAATTATGTTTTTGGTTGCAATGAGAGGGATGAAGAGACCAAATAAACCTTGCTGATATTCCCAAAACAACATTTCGCAACAATTGTCGCCACGGGGTGGAGAAATTTGGCAACATCTGCGATGAGATCAGAGATGATGTGCACAACGAATTCTGTCGCATTATCGCATCAGTAAGATTATCAAAGCAAGAAAATAAACGCAAAATAATGCGATCATTGAAACGCGATTATAAGTTCACGCATTTCCCGCGCCTCTTCCTAGGGAGCGATTTTATTGGCTGAAGCGTCTAAGAATCATCTCTAGCAACTTTCTCTTTTGTTTTTCTGTGGTGGGTGTGGCTTTGATGACTTACAACGCCGTTAAAACTGTTCTCAGAATACCGATTTATGACCGTTTTAGCGGTGTTGTAAGTCGGTGACTTACAACAGAAGTTAAAACAGAAATTACAACACAGTTAAAACGGTGTTCAGAATACCACCCCAGGCCTAAAAGCCCCCTCACACCTAACCGAATTGCCTGAAATATGCCTTGCGATGGCTGGCGAAAGGCATTTTAGAAAAAAATCGTTTTCAGTGGTAACTGATAGTAAATCATATTTACCCTTCGTATTTGGGTTCGTACACCTTCTGAACTAACAGCTGCGATTATTCAAATTCGCGCGGAAATTTTGAACATGTTTAAAATTTCCCGACGAATTGAAAAATCGTTGGTCATCTGTTTGTATTCGCATCCCTTATTTAGTCTGCGGTAATCGTTCGTTTATCGTTCGTGTGTTATTGTCGAGCATAGTCCCTCATCGCGCTTTTACCAAAGTGGACCGATCTCGAAAGAACCCTTAACGAAGCAACACGATGACAAAATATGAGTTACTATGACAAACGGATTTTCGCTTGCCATCTTCTATGCGAAGGGAAACCAATATAACTTGTATTAAATTTTAATAGGGTTACATACACGAAGACAAGGCTAAGAGATACTAAGACAAACTATGGATTGCGAATGCGAGCGAATGACCAGACGAATAATTTGGCGAGTTCTGAGCTGCTCACTGTGACTGTGACTGTGACTGTGACTTTTACTGTAGGCATGTTGTGTGGATGACTTCTCTGGCCGTACTGAAATTCGGACGGACCTAGTCGCATTTTTACACCCCGAGGAGCGCACACAAACGTACAAGAACGCCCGATCTATTCCCTCGTCTTCGTTTCTAATCGCACGCCATATCAAACCATTGCTCACTGTTCGTTCGTCTTATTGGATTATATCAACCCTTCGCTCGCCTTCGGCTGCAATATACTCAAAGAGGTGAACCGAAAAATCGATATTCTTTGCATGTTATCCTTCGCTTACCGTTTGTTGATAAAATCTGACAATAGATACTGATCGCATGATTTGACGGAAATTTTATTTGAATTCGCGTGCATTTCGTGCATTTTTCCCATTCGTCACCCTTCGTCCGCCTACATTCGGTCAGGTGTGAGGGGGCCTAGATCTAGTGTTCTCGCAGAAAATATTCGTTTATGTTAACAAATGAAAATGTATAGGTAAAGTGAAGGTTTATTTTACATGTTTATAAAAAGGGTTATATTTCCTGTCAAATGATTTTTAAAAAATAGGAAAGATATGCTTACACGTATTAAGAAGGGGGAGGAGTATGCCATTTAAACTGTTTATTGTCATTTTATTGCGATTTGCAGACACCGTTTCAAGCTTTTTAACAATAGAATAAATTAATAACAATGATTAAAAGTGGAAATAATCCAAATTACATTAATTTATCTAAACATAGAATTTGCATACAAGATCACAAATTTGAGCTGTTCTCGAATGACGTGCATGTACAAAATATTAAGTAACTTCACAACACTGTACCCGGACATCGCAAATTTGGTCTTAAAATTTGTGGGAGACTTAAAAAAAAAAAAAATCACGAAATCGCGTGGCAAAATCTTTGCGCGTTGTGAAATTATCGCGAAAAATGTCAAGGGGGGGGGGGGGGTCAATTTGACCCTCCTCCCCAGTTAAGATAGGGTTACAGTTGCATTTTGTCTACAATTTTAATGTTTCCCATGTCACAAGTTTTCTTGTCCATGCTTTATCATGCAGTTTTAGAAGAGACAATGACAAATTACATTGTAAATATACACATTCTGTTCACAGATTGTAATACGAGCTTTCAGTTAATAAGTATCAAATCAGAAATAACTTGCTTAATTCATGTCCCGATTTAATGGACAAGATATCATGGGTCACACTGTACAAAAATGAAAAAAAAGAGGCGCGTTGAGATATGATATTCGTGCCACATTTCTTTGTGTACAGGTCTAGGGGTTTTAGGGTGACCAAAAAATGTAGCTGAGGCAGGACATATTTTGGTTTGCTGTCTGGCTGCAAAAGAATGAATACTGATCAAATTTATAAAAAAAGTTGGCGCAAGTTTTGGCAAAATTCTCTCTTTTGTTGTGGCTTGGCGCGTTGATGTATGTTCATTAGGTTCATTAGCGTACATGGCAGCACAGAGTCGTATCATATCTGAACACACCTAAAATAGATCATAACCTGACTAAAACTAATTGATTTTGATAATTAACAGTAAAATAATTATACATTCATGAATTTTTCCTGGATTTGTAAATGCAATCACGTTTTTGAGCAATTTTTGATCAGAGTACAAAATATTGTGTAACTAGGAACTGCGTACACATAGTTAGTCCCTAAAAATGAGCAAGATGCTACAGAAAAAATGTCATGCAGTGTCGCGGTGACATCTTGGCGCGTTGCAGAAATATAGCGCGAAACATTGGGGGGGGGGGAGGGGCCGGTGGATACCACCCTCGGCCATTTTAGGGTTACATTCTTGAAAACTTACAAATTGAATAATTCTAGTAAATAAAACAAGCAAATAGATGACCTGAAAACAATGCCTTCACCACCCAATTTTGTTGTGCAGTGGGCAGTGGCATAAAATAATTTTGTTGTAAACCTTAACTACTTTCAGTCAATATCTTAACAATTTTCATATACATGTATTACCAATTATTGCGGCCAGGATATCTTTTGTGCATTTGGTGAGCACCAAAATTTTTTAAATATCACATAAACTTCCTAGTTCTTTTTTTTTTACACCATGTAGATTTGCATGGACTAAACTTTGGTCACTTCAGTGCTTCAAAGCCCAAATGGATCACAATATTACAAATTATTCAAGAAAATATATTATATCTTCGGTATATGATTGATGAATCATTTTGAATATGAATCAAGATGTTATGTACATAGACAGGGTGACAAAAACAGACATACTATTAAACTTTCTTGTAAATTAGATTTGTAAACGAGTGTGAAACTGTAAATGGACACAACTACGTTAAAGAAGAAATATGAGGGGATGTGTTTGAAAGATCACAGCCTTATTTTACCTTGTTTTTATTTTGTTCTGAGATTAGGGGTAGGCTATACGGGGGGGGGGGGGGGGGGTAAAATGGTGATGTTTGAAATCAATTTAGGCTCATTCTTATTTGATGCAGTTTGATCTCCTGAGCATTTTGACACAAATTTAATGATAATCGGGCAAAAAATGAGAAGGTGCCGCCCAAAAAAATGATTGGGGGGGGGGGTCCTGAGGGGAACCGAAAATCGTCTCTTTATAGCACATATTTTTGTAGCATTTATATAAAAACTGACATGGAGACTGTCACAAATCTGCAGGATTGTCTTTCATTTGTTTGTGGGCAGCTGATCTGTTATAACTCCTGATGGACAGACATTCATGCACTGTGACATGGGGAAAAGTGAAAACAATGTGAACAGACAATCAGTTATGAAACCAAGCTGTCATAGCAATGGCAGTTTAAAGGAAAGAATAACAGGAGGGTATGTTGCAATCATGCAATAGTTTAGAGGCATTTTTAGATTGGAGGGAGGGGGAGAAGTGGGTCAAAATAATTAAACTTTTCTTCCAGTTGCATTTGGAAAGTGTCTTGTTGATTGTGATATGTCACACAAACTGAAATAAAAACCCATCTGAAACTTAGGAGGCCTGGTCTAGCTTTCAAAATTTACCAGTTTTTAAGCTTTGGAAGACATCTCCTAGGGCAGAACTGCTTCTTTGCATAGCGCAGTAATGCATGACATGACCTGCCAATTCCTTGGGCCATTTTGTCGTTAACTTGTCAGACTTGTGCTGGCCAAATAATGTATTGAAGTCTTCTTCAATCTAGAGAAAAGAAATTTAAAAAATGTTTCACTCCCTTATGTTAGATACATAGAAGTAAATTATGCAGAGGGACTGAGATTAAAGAATCACGGTCAATCACCACAGTCACAAAGAAAGGCTTAATACTGTTTCTATGATTTGAAGTATGGATAAAAGGACTTGGGGGGGGGGAGGGGGGAGGCATGCCTCTCTTAGACAATTTTCACCCCCAAATCACCCCATGTAGTTTTCTGACTTTTTTGTTATACCACTAAGTCTTTTGCATCTTTTGACACAAATATCATAGTTATGATATTTGTTATGTTAACATCAAATCTACTAAAATTCCTTTGAATACAAATTTTGCCTTCTGCTTTTCATGAAATTTTTCTTTACTCATAAGCAGTATAAAAACATTGACCTGTGGCCTTTCACATTTGACCTTGGAACACACAAACACATTCCAAAACCATTATTCCTGTAGCACCATTACGTGGCAGAGACATTAAAAAAAATTATTCTACTTTTACATACCATGCCTGGTGCATCTAACATCCGAGGCCAGTTTCCTAGGATGGAAGGCGTAGTTGCCTCTTCAGTCCATATCTCCCGTAGCCGGATCCTGGATGTTATCTTTGTATACTCCTCAACTTTGCTTTTGGGCTCTGTGTTGTACTGAAGCCATCAACACATTTCATCAATCTGCCCTTCGGGAATTGAGTCTGAGAGAAATAGAATGTCAAGGCAATAATTACTTGAGATTAAACACTGAGAATAAAACTGAGATGCAATTATCCTGAGTGTTGCATGCTCTGGATTGTAAGTGAAAGGATGAGGGCCATCTGGGCAACAAAAATACTTCAAC
The DNA here is from genome assembly GCA_029962745.1 of Echinometra lucunter. NCBI lineage: Eukaryota > Metazoa > Echinodermata > Echinoidea > Camarodonta > Echinometridae > Echinometra > Echinometra lucunter. The sequence continues at coordinate 26,170,061 of CM057163.1, read as the reverse complement.
TTTTCAATGATATCTGCAGAAATCCAGAAATACCACTAAGCTTCCTACTCCCACACCAAGATCTTGAGAAAACAAACATAACAGGTGAAGAAAGAGCCTTCTTAGCAAAGTTCAAATATTTTCTTGACTGACAGGGTTAAAGGCTCCGTGCAGATGAAAATGGAATGGAGAATGTGTATTTTTGTTTGGTTTCTGCTAACATTTTCTTTGTTAACTGCAAGAAGTGCAAGAAAATTAGAACAAATACGCTGAAACAGTAACAGTTGGCATCTCTGTCATCTGTACAATTTTGCTTTACGTTGTTAGTGTAATGAGTGCTAATTTTTGGGTGATCGGGCTCTCAGTGCTTCCCCATGTATACTCTCATGACAAAGAAAGCATAAGAGCCCCATTCATGCTGAATTTTCACTTATTACAAATAGTACCTCTTTGAGTGTGACAGTCCTGTCATCCTGCATGGATCTGTTGAACTCCTTGTAGCACTTGGAGAACTTCAATTTATCACCGAGTTTGGGAAATAGTTGAGTGATGGATGCCTCATCAAGGAGGTGAAATGCTTCACCACCTATTCCATTATCTACAAGAAAAGAAGAAGAAAAAAATGTGAATCAGCTCAGCAAATCACACAACTGCTGCCAACCTGTATATATTTGTATGCCACCCTTTGTACCACATGACTATAGTACTAGTCAGTCAGGGTGTAGACAGGTCCTCAAACCTGAGGGGGGGGGGGGGGGGAGGGGGATGATCTCATCTAGGCCTATATGTACATGATGTATATGTACACACATGTGGTGTATACATGTACCACACTCCCCCACACAATCGTATACATGTATAAGTATATAAGTGAGACTTTGAAGTGGCGTAATGGACCGGAATTTCAGAAGAGGGGCTGTGTAATTTTGGATATGGTGCATCATCTTTAAGAATAAATTTTGCGAGTGAGTGAATCGAGCAAGCCCTTAAACTAACCCTTTAAAAAATAAATATTCAATTTCATCTTAGAATTGTTGGGTAATTTGATATGAATTTTGTTTCTTCTTTAGGAAAGTGAAAATACCAACAAAGTAGCTGAATTCATGGAGGTGCAATAGCCATAATATTCAAGGACTTAAGCTGCAATCCATGATGTTGATAATACAATATAACCATTTATCAAACAAGTAATATTTTCGTTAAGCTTTAGGGCGCCCAGCTCCCCCCTCAAAAAAAAAAAAAAAAATGGGTAAAAGAAGACAATCCGACACGCCAGGGGTGTCACTGTGTAAAGTGTATCATGAAGAATGGAGGAAATACCAATTAAGGAGGAAACATCTAAAAAAATGTTTCCTCCTGGATAAGTGACTGACATGATGGAGATACCAATTATCTCTATTTTGTGCTTTATAGCAGCACAATGCAGCTTCAATTTGTGGACGAACATGATTCTCCATTACAAGCCAAAATATATTACAGAAACTCTAAATAACTGGAACATAGAATTGCAAGAAACTGCATGTGATTGGCTAAAGTGTAAACGGTATAATTATTAATTTGTTATTGTTGTTCGTTGCAATTAACTTTTTGCTAAAATACGACGTATTAATTTTGAGTTTGCTATTCCCTCCCCCATAAAAACCTGGGGATTTATCATGACATCCTAAAATAATGAGGGGATGTCCGCCCCACCCCCCCCCCCCATTATTATCACTATCAGGGGATGATGCAAGCCCTAACATGTAATTAATTTTGGGGAATGAAATTAGGACCAATAAATAATAATAATAATAATAATAATAATAATAATAATAATAATAACAATAATAATAATAATAACAATAATGATACTAAGTAATTTCTTACAAAGCGCTAGATCTATATCTAGTTACAAACTACTCAGAGTGCTTGCTGTTCTGAGTTCTCTCCCCGGGATTATAATAAAAAGAGATATTTTTTAATAAACCAGAGGGAAGAGAAAATATTGAAAACTCACATAGCACATTGCGTTAGATGGAGTAAATCAGTAGTAAAATAATAACAAAGGTTTTAACCTTTGTTAAAATTATTAAACCTTCGTTAATAATATTAAAACGAAAAAGACTAATAATATGACTGAGCAAAATGAGTCTTAACAAGTTTTTGAAAAGCTTCCAAACTACAAAAAATATCTATGATCTAATTTCAACTTTTTCTTAACAGTTTAACAATGAATCGAAAATGAATCGATCCATACCAATAAACTTTCACATTGGCCATTAGATCCAAACAGATTCATGTTAAAACATGCTGACATCAGTATTGTAATTACATTATTATGACAATTATACTGATAACAAAAAGAATGATAATAATGATGATAATAATAATCACAATAATGTTAAATTTGTATAGATCTATATCTTTAAAAAAATTACAATTTGATAGATCTCAAAATCCGGGGGGGGGGGGGTGATTGAAGACACCATCCCCCAACCCAAACCCCCCCCCCCCCCCCGGATTTTGAGATCTATCAAATTGTAAATCCTGGATCTGCCACTGGTACCCAGAATTGGAAGCTAGGCTAGGGCCTAGGCTACACTACACTCTACAGCCCGACAGCCCAGTCAATGTCAGTGCTGTACAGGTATTCTTGAGATAATGGTGTAGGCCTACTAGCTGTAGTAGATCTAGACCTAGAGTCCTAGTGGTACTACTGGCAGTACTGCCAGTACCTAGGTCTAGATTACTACTGATTCGTGGACGAGTACGGCCCTGGCCTGGATCATGTGTGGCGCGATCCGCAGTAATGCGAGGACTAACTTTGTCTTTGCCAAACTTTGCACAAGGAATAATGTGCTTTACTGGAATTTGGCTCCTGTGCTAAATCACAGAATTGTGATAACCCCACATGTACAGCGGAGGCATCTCCGCAGCCGGCCGAGCGCCAGCCGCGGCGGCGAGTGTTTGTTTCGTTTGGCGCGAGACCGGATTGAAGCGCACAGTCGCTTTGTGTGTCCCAACCCGAGCCCAACAAGAACATGTGTATCTGGAATGTCAGTTGAAGTTATTCAACTTACAAGCAATATAATGTATAGTATACATAATAGAGAACAAACATTGATGACGAGTGGTGTTATTTTATAAATAGTTGTTGTTGAATCCAAAGAAAAGACTTCATAAAACAAACTTCAATCTAGCGTCCGTTCACACGACCCCCGGCAATTCTGTATTATGCAGCGTGCATACTGTACTAGTGCCTAGCGTATGCACAACAATCCCGCGACCGAGAAACTCTTAGTCTTGAGCTAATCCACTTCAATCTTTGCAACCGATTCACATGTCATTACAAACAGTACCTACAAATAATCTATGATATTTATTTGTGTAGTTTAGATGATTACTTTACACTTTACTTACCTCTGAACGTTGCAGCATACTCTTCAAAACCCCACTCTCTCAACAGCTCTTCAACGTCCATTTTCCAAATTACGCGACGTGCGAAATATGCAGTGATGACGTATCTGTCAATTAGCCAATGAAATAACGAGTCGCAATCGAAAATGACCACGGGATCCTTTAACCGCGCGCGGCTAACATCGCGTTGATGTCGTTTCAAGGAGAAGAAGAAGAAAATACGAGGAAAAATAACCGCGAACGTGGTTAATAATTTTCGACCACGGCAAAATGTCGTAAAAATAACCACGAATGATCCCTGTTTTTTTAGAGTGTACTTAACATGACTTTACGCCACTTTGCATGTTTCTGTTTGTGCTTCCATGCATTTTTATCCACCCTTTAATAGTGTAACTATCATTTGTACAGAACATTATCGTATTCCTTCAACTCGCCGTACGCCCAAACTTGCATTTTTATATGTATTTCACTTTAAAGAATAGTAATGAAAAATTATGTTGATCATTTACCCAAGCTTAAGACAAAAAGTAACAAAGTTTGTTCTGTGCAATATTTCTTAATAACTGAAACAGTTTACATTATTTTAAAAAAGGAACAATTATAACAAATTTTATGATATAAGGAAAACAATCAGTACCATGAATGGTAAATTCAGTTCAGTACCTTAATGATCTTAAGGATCTGAACTTCTATTCCAATATTCTATCAAATACACGTAACGCCTGCTGCACCGTCAGAATTACTGCCTATACTTACCAGTACAACAGAACCATCAATTACTCCTACCAGAACAACGGAACCACCAACTACTACCAGTACAACGTAATCACCAACTACTCCAACCAGTAGAACAAGAACCATCAACTTCTACCAGTAAAACAGAACCACAAACTACTCCAACCAGTACAACAGAACCACCAACTACTCCTAGTACAACAGAACCACCAACTACTCCTACCAGTACAACAGAACCACTAACTACTAACAGTACAGCAGAACCACCAAATACTCATACCAGTGCAACAGACCAACCAACTACTCCCACCAGTACAACAGAACCACCAGCTACTCCTAGTACAACAGAACCACCAACTACTCCTACCAGTACAACAGAACCACCAGCTACTCCTAACAGTACAACAGAACCACCAACTACTCATACCAGTACAACAGACCCACCAACTACTCCAACCAGTACAACAGAACCACCAACTACTCCTAGTACAACAGAACCACCAACAACTCCTACCAGTACAACAGAACCACTAACTACTAACAGTACAGCAGAACCACCAGCTACTCCTAGTACAACAGAACCACCAACTACTCCTACCAGTACAACAGAACCACCAGCTACTCCTAACAGTACAACAGAACTACCAACTACTCATACCAGTACAACAGACCCACCAAATACTCCTACCAGTAAAACAGAACCATCAACTACTCCAGCCAGTACAACAGAACCGCCAACCGCTCTACCAGTACAACCAGGGGCGTCGCTGGAGAGGGGGGGGGGGGGGGGTGGGGTGTGACACCCCCCATTAAAAATTCTTGTCGGCAAATTCGCGATCGCTGTCGGCAAAAAAGAGAGAGAGAGAGAGAGAGAGAGAGAGAAAGGAGAGGGAAGAGGAAGGAGGGAAAAAGAAAAAAGAAAGATGAGTAAGGTGCCCAAATAGAGTCATATTCGGCTTCGGGGCGTCGCTGGAGGGGGGGGGGGGGTGGGGGTGGTGAAACCTCCTCCCCCCCCCCCCCCCATTAAAAATTCTTTTCGGCAAATTCGCGATCGCTATCGGCAAAAGAGAGAGAGAAAGGAGAGGGAAGAGGAAGGAGGGAAAAAGAAAAAAGAAGATGAGTAAGGTGCCCAAATATTGTCATATTCGGCTTATTTGCTTGTGAATTTTGACGACGAAATAACACTGGTAACACGAAAGAGAGCCTATTTTTCCTCGCTCGCTGCGCTTGCTCGTATTATATTAAGATACAGGATGTTTTCGGAAAGCAAACACATTTGCCAAGTGAAATAAAAAAATATATAATTTAGATATTTGGGGGCCCATCATGTATTTTGTTGAAGAATTATCACCTCTACACCATAAAAAAGAGTAAATATATTTTTCCTCGCTCGTTGCGCTCGCTCGTATAATATTTAGATACAGGATGGTCTTTGAAAGTAAATAGATAAGGTAGGAGAGGTGACCAAATATATCACAATAGGTATCTTAAAGGCCCATCGTGTATTTTGATGAAGAACTTTCACTTCTACCATGAAAAGGAGTATTTTTCCTCGCTCGCTATGCTCGCTTGTACAATATTCACATAAAAGATCACCTACTCCAACCAGTACAACAAAATCACCAACTACTCTTGCCAGGACAACAGAACCACCTACTACTCCTTACAGTACAGCAGAACCACCAACTACTCATACCAGTACAACAGACCCACCAAATTCTCCTACAAGTACAGCAGCACCACCAACTACTCTAACAAGCACAATGTAACCAACAATTACTCCTAGTACAACAGAACCACCAACTACTCCTACCAGTACAACAGAACCACCAAATCCTCCAGCCAGTACAACAGAACCACCAACTACTCCTACCAGTACAACAGAGCCACCAACTACTCCTAGCGGTACAACAAGACCGCCACGAAGCTTTTTTTTTTATTATTTTTTTTTATTTTTTCCAAATTTCAATATCCCATAAATCTTCTACTTTGAAAAGTTTTCTTTCATTTTATTGCTATTTACGGAAGAATAGGTCTTATTTTGCAAGAAATTTTAGTATTGATTTTCATTTCAGTATTTTCTTTTTTCTGATAGGTGATGAAGCACCGACCCTCATTTGCCCTAATGTAACTTCCACTACGGATATGGGACTAGACTTCTCATCAACAGTTACGTTTGATCCAACAGCATATGATAACGTAGATGGAGATCTTAATGTATCTTGTTCTCATACAACAAATGATACATTCTGGGTAGGGAACACCGAGGTCAATTGTTCGGCAGTCGATTCTGCAGGAAACACTGGCACCTGCATTTTCCTTGTGTCAGTCAGAGGTATATGTTTGTTAAATAACTATTTGCTAAATAAGCGTAGGACTAATTCATTACGAAATGTAATCTAGGTTAAAAGAAAATGTATTTCCGACATAATTCAATCTATCCTATATAATACTGTTTGATATATTTTATCTTTCCTTTTTTTTTGTACATGAATATCCTTGGAAAATGGATTATAAAGTGTTGAATGTTGTTTTCCGGAAGATTTCTTAACATTTCAGAATTCAGGAATTATTCTACCATGAAAAGTTTTCTTTCATTTGTTTCTTTATAGGACGTATTGCTCTACTTTTGGACGATATGATACAATTGATTTTTTTATCTGAGTATTTGCTCTTTTTCACCTTTTCAGATGATGAAGCACCGACTCTTAATTGTCCAAATGTTACTTCCACTACGGATATGGGACTAGACATCTCATCAACAGTCACGATTGATCCAACAGCATACGACAACGTAGATGGAGATCTTGATGCGTCTTGTTCTCATACTTCAAATGATACGTTCTGGGTAGGGAACACCGAGGTCAATTGTTCGGCAGTCGATTCTGCAGGATACACTGGCACCTGCATTTTCCTTGTGTTAGTCAAAGGTATGTGTTTGTTAAATTACTATTTGCTAAATAAGCATAGGACTAATTCATTACGAAATGTAATCTAGGTTAAAAGAAAATATATTTTCCACATAATTCAATCTGTCCTTTATAATACTGTTTGATATATTTTATCTTTCCTTTTTTGTACATGAATATCCTTGGAAAATGGATTATAAAGTGTTGAATGTTGTTTTCCGGAAGATTTCTTAACATTTCAGAATTCAGGAATTATTCTACCATGAAAAGTTTTCTTCCATTTGTTTCTTTATAGGACGTATTGCTCTACTTTTGGACGATATGATACAATTGATTTTTTTTTTATCTGAGTATTTGCTCTTTTTCACCTTTTCAGATGATGAAGCACCGACTCTTAATTGTCCAAATGTAACTTCCACTACGGATATGGGACTAGACATCTCATCAAGGGTCACGATTGATCCAACAGCATACGACAACGTAGATGGAGATCTTGATGCGTCTTGTTCTCATACTTCAAATGATACGTTCTGGGTAGGGAACACCGAGGTCAATTGTTCGGCAGTCGATTCTGCAGGAAACACTGGCACCTGCATTTTCCTTGTGTTAGTCAAAGGTATGTGTTTGTTAAATTACTATTTGCTAAATAAGCATAGGACTAATTCATTACGAAATGTAATCTAGGTTAAAAGAAAATATATTTTCCACATAATTTAATCTGTCCTTTATAATACTGTTTGATATATTTTATCTTTCCTGTTTTGTACATGAATATCCTTGGAAAATGGATTATAAAGTGTTGAATGTTGTTTTCCGGAAGATTTCTTAACATTGCAGAATTCAGGAATTATTCTACCATGAAAAGTTTTCTTTCATTTGTTTCTTTATAGGACGTATTGCTCTACTTTTGGACGATATGATACAATTGATTTTTTTATCTGAGTATTTGCTCTTTTTCACCTTTTCAGATGATGAAGCACCGACTCTTAATTGTCCAAATGTTACTTCCACTACGGATATGGGACTAGACATCTCATCAACAGTTACGGTTGATCCAACAGCATACGATAACGTAGATGGAGATCTTCATGTGTCTTGTTCTCATACATCAAATGATACATTCTGGGTAGGGAACACCGAGGTCAATTGTTCGGCAGTCGATTTTGCAGGAAACACTGGCACCTGCATTTTCCTTGTCACAGTTACAGGTGATATGTTTTTTTGTTTTTTTTTTATCTACTTAAGAAGCACATTACTAAGTAATGAGAAAACATGTTTCCTTGTTGAAGGGAAAATGTTTTTTCTCCGTGCAGATGTCATCTTTCATATATTTTACTAATTATTATTACATCGCCTCTTGAAAGAAAGTAGAGATGGTAGTGCACATTGGCTAAGTCCGATAGTAATGCGTTCCAGCTGAGTGAGTCTTGGTAGTTAGGGATCTTTTAAGATATTTTTTTCCATCCTCCCCTTTTTTAAAGGTGAAAATTGATCAGAATATCTGAAAGATGTTATTATTCCAAGAAGGGACCCTTTCTCGGGATATCTTTTAGATACGAAGGCATGAGTTCATCTGAGTATTCGCTCTTTTCCCCCTGTTCAGATGATGAAACACCGACTCTCAGTTGCCCTAATGTAACTTCCACTGCGGATATTGGACTAGACTTCTCATCAACAGTTACGATTGATCCAACAGCAAACGATAACGTAGATGAAGATGTTCATGTGACTTGTTCTCATACATCAAATGACACATTCTGGATAGGGAACACCGAGGTCAATTGTTCGGCAAAAGATTTTGCAGGAAACATTGGCACCTGCATTTTCCTTGTCAGAGTTACAGGTGATACGTTTGTAAGGTTATATATATACTAAAGAAGCATAGGAGTAAGTCATTTTAAGATATGATCTAGTTTTAAAAAGATGTATCTTTCATGTAATTACTATTTTTGCTGTAACATGATGTTTAGTTTTTTTTTTTTCTTTCCTTTCCTTGTACAAATATTTTCTTTGAAGAAAATAGAAAATAATTTTGCTTTCCCGAAGATTTTTTTCTTTGAATTCAAAATTCGAATCTGGTCATTCTGGTTATGATATTATAAAGAGTGATAAATTTTGTCCTTGGTGTTGTTGCACATCTATTTGCATGGAAACGATTTCGAAATTTGTTTTGCTTGCTTGAAGATTTTTTTTTTCATTTGTATCAATATCCCAGGAACATTTTACCATAAATGGTTATCTTTCATTATATCCCTATTGAGGACGTATTGCTCTTCTTTCATATGAGAATTCTTTCGTATCATATCTTTGTATTTCCAAAACAGTGAAACATTTTCTTTCGTTTTGTTTTTAAGATAGGTACTGCTCTTCATTCCCCCGAAATTATATCATTGATTTTCATCTGAGAATTCGCTCTTATTCACTTTTTTGCCAGATGATGAAACACCGACTCTGAATTGCACAAATGTAACTTCCACTACGGATATGGGACAAGACTTCTCGTCAACAGTTACGATTGATGTGACAGCATACGATAACGTAGATGGAGATATTGATGCGTCCTGTTCTCGTACATCAGATGATACATTCCAGCTAGGGAACACCGAGGTCAATTGTTCGGCAATGGATTCTGCAGGAAACATTGGCACCTGTATTTTTCTTGTGACAGTTGGAGGTAATGCGTTTCTTGTGTTTGTATCTACTGAATAATTTTACTAAAGTGACAGAAAAAAATAAAAGAATTTTAGTTTAGATAAAAATGTATCTTCCACTTCATGCGATCTGTGATATATCATATTGAATAAAATATATACTCTTTGCTTTTCTTTTCCTGAGAAACAAAAATAAGAAAGTAGTTTTGCTTCCAAAAGACCTTTTTCCCATACAAAATACTAGAAAAATTCTACAATGAAACGATTTGTTTCTTTGTATTTCTTAGGGAACAGTGTTTTAAAAAGATGAAAATGTGTTGTTCATTCTATTGCGTGTTATTTCATGAAACTTTGCATATAGCTTCCAGAGGACACTAATTACAGGAGTTTATGCCAAATTAAGTATCTGATACGGCACGGTGCAATGACGCAACCGTAAACTTCTCATTTGCATCATTTGTTAATCTCTTTTACTTACTGATTTTTTTTTTCTTTCATACCTCTAACGAGGGGTTTATTCATTAAAATGGTAAAACAAAATCAAACAGAGTCTTTACAATAATGCCATCTGACCAGCATAAGAAGGACACCAATTAGTACAATTGTCTCGTCAAGTGATGAACATTCTTTTTATCTATAGATTTTCCTCTTTTCAAATGCAACTCTTTATCCATTTCGGTTTCAAAAATTTACCATATTTCAACCTAAGTGTATTATTAGATTCAAATTGTTCTATGAGATTTTTTTCTAATTTTTAAAATACATTAAAAGATGACGAAACAGGAATTTAAAAAAATAAACAAGATATTAGCAAAGGAATATTACAATTCATATCAAAATGCTTCCAACATTTCATCTGGTAATTTATTTTCTAGGTTTTTATTATTTTTTGGTTTATCATTATGCTCTTTTTCATTTCTTTTTCAAAAATCTTAACTGTAAGTTTCTTTGATCAAAACCGTATCAAGTTTTTTTTTTTCTGATTATCAACATTTTGTGAATACACCAAAAAGCATTTTAGTATATCTCCAGATCTCCAAAATCTCCTAATTTTATTGTCCGAGAAAGGAAATTCTTTTTGCCCAATTGATCGTGGATCTTCACTGTGCAGCACCAGATCGACGTTGCTGTATCCATTTCAATTCTTGAATATGGATATAAAAACGACCCAAGTCCTTAGGAGGTAATTTCGAGTAAATAAAAAAAATGAATACTTTTTAAAATTTGTCCAGTAACATTATATTTGACTATGATGCATGAGACAGCATCGTAAATAAGAATTGAGATGTATATTTTCATTATCATTAAGCTTCACGTTACCTGTGAGCGGGTCCTTTTGTTTGATGGACTTGGATCGTTTTTAGAATCAAATGAACTTTGTTCAGTCTTGAATCATATACAGAATAGGCTAGTATAGCAATAAGTCTTATAAAAAGAATACATAAAAGAGTTGGGTCATGTATTACATGGTACAATAACCCTCATCTCCTAGCATGTTAGTGTGTGGGATAGCATGTGAGTGTGTGTGTGTGTGTTGATGAAGGTGTGTGTATGTGTGTATGACTTTTGGATGCCAAGGGTGGGGGGACAAGACGATTAGGAGGAGATAAATCCTTTGCCAGGCCCGTACGCAGATTTTTTTTTTTTTTTTCGTTTTTTCCGGGTGGGGGCGGGGGGGGGGGGGGGGGGGGGGGGCAACAAGCATACAGATTTTCGAAGAAACTTAAAAGCACGGGAGTGAAGCAACTGAGCTTTTGATAAGGGCACTTTTTCATTTTTGAAGTAAAATTGAAGGATTTGGTGCACACCTATGGTAGATTTTGTGAAAGTTTCAGGAAAGAAATGTAAGTTTTCAGAATTTCGGGGGGGGGGGCAAATGCTCCCCTCCCTACTTCTTCGCTGCATACGGCCATGCCCTCGGCTACATGTTTATAAACATGTGTATATAAGCATAAAGCATTTTTTTTAATTTGGGGGAAATTGCTATTGCTGGCTAGATTATGAACCACCGGGGCTCTTTTTACAATCGAATGAAGCGAGCGAGCCAAATATAACAAATGACAATTTCTTGATACGAGAGTAGTATTTTATTATAACATTGCAATATGGTTACCTCAGTTTAGTTCAGAAATTATTGCCCTCCCCTGGAATCCACGCCTCTGGACTGAAGGAATCTCGACAGGTTATCCAAAAAGAAGTATGCTATACATGTGTAGTACTTGTTTTGCAAGTTGTTTTTATTTCTTTTGGCATAACATATATATTTTTTCCATAATTTTTTATTCTGATTTCATGAACAAAATTATTCAACATTTCAATTTAACATTTCAAATCACATAATATAATATTTTACATTTCATATTTTGACTTTTTTCACTAACTTAATATAAGCATGAATCATATATAACCTAAAAGAGAAACAATGAAATCAGTTATTCTAAAAATGTTGAAGCACCACTCCTCCCCCCCCCCCTACAAAAAGTCTTCCCTTGTACATTTTGTGGAGGGCGATACAGGGGCGTCGCTAGACTTTTTTTAATGTGGGGGTGTAGAGGCCAGATTGCCGACAAATTATGCCTCCGATTGCCGACGACCAACGTCGACAAATTCAACTGTATAAAGCCCACGAGGCATGTTCATTTGTGTTCATTTGTATTATATTTTCCTTCTGAATCATATTTGTTCACCTCACTTGCTGAATGTGTTAGCTTTCCGAAAACATTCTCTATCTAAATATAATACGAGCGAGCGCAGCGAGCGAGGAAAAATATACACTCTCTTTCGTAGAAGTGATAGTTCCTCATCAAACTACATGATGGGCTAAAAGATATTTAAAACATATATTTGGTCACCTCTCTCACATGATTCATTCGCTTTCAAAGACCATCCTAAATCGTAATATTATACGAGCGAGCACAGCGAGCAAGGAAAAATCTATATACTCCTTATCATATAATCCTTTTCATGGTAGAAGTGAAAGTTCTTCATCAAAATACATGATTGGCCTGTAAGATATCTATTTTGATATTTTGGTCACCTCTCTTACCTAATTTATTTGCTTTCAAAGACCATCCTGGATCTAAATATCATACGAGCGAGCGCAGCGAGCGAGGAAAAATATACTATTTTTATGGTAGGTGATAACTCTTCATCAAAGTACATGATGGGCCTCGCTTGCCGAATTCGTTTGCTTTCCCAAATCCATATTGTATCTGAATATTGTACAAGCGAGCATAGCGAGCGAGGAAAAATATTCTTTTTCATTGTAGAAGTGAAAGTTCCTCATCAAAATACATGATGGGCCTTTAAGATACCTATTGTGATATATTTGGTCACCTCTCCTACCTAATCTATTTGCTTTCAAAGACCATCCTGTATCTAAATATTATACGAGCGAGGAAAAATATATTTACTCTTTTTTATGGTATAGAGGTGATGATTCTTCAACAAAATACATGATGGGCCCCGAAATATCTAAATTATATATTTGTTTATTTCACTTAGCAAATGTGTTTGCTTTCCGAAAACGTCCTGTATCTTAATATAATTCGAGCGAGCGCAGCGAGCGAGGAAAAATAGGCTCTCTTTCGTGTTACCAGTGTTATTTCGTCGTCAAAATGCACAAGCAAATAAGCCGAATATGACTCTATTTGGGCACCTTACTCATCTTTCTTTTTTCTTTTCCCTCCTTCCTCTTCCCTCTCCTTTCTCTCTCTCTCTCTCTCTTTTTTGCCGACAACGATCGCGAATTTGCCGACAAGAATTTTTTTTCTACATGTTGCGTCTTTTAAAAAAATACACGAAAAGAACAAAGGAGACCCAAATCCAATACAAACCAATAAACAAATAGATATATTGAAACTAGGATCCCCTAAAAAAATACATACCAATATGCACAACACTTTTCCTTTCATGTATCAAATATTCAACAATGATTTAAAACTATCTGAGATTACGTAGCTTACACTCATCAAAACAAATCAAATCAAAAAAGAAATCGTTGAGAAAAAAAAATCCCAAAGAAACACATCATTATCCCCCCAAAACACCCCCACACACACACCCACAAATAACACCTACACAGTCACTTTCTTCCAAATCACATATATACACGCCCCCCCCCCCCCTGCATTTAACACGCGTATGCACACACATTGGTGAACATGGGTGAGAACTAATATGCAAAATTACATCTAGATTTTTAAAGAAGACAATTCACATTTAACAGACACATGCTAGTCATTCAGTAAAGAATAAAAGTACCTAATTAATAACACTTCTTATCATTCAATCAATCAATCGATCGATCGATCAATAGAAAATCGACCAATCGATCAATAAAAAAATAATCAACAATACATCAACTGATATATCGATCAGTCAATGCACCATGCAGTCAGTCATTCAACCATTCATTCGACCAGTCAGTCAACCAGCCAATCAATATAAACATTTAATCAAAAGCCAATGAATCATTGATTGATCAAATCATTGACAAATAAAATGCCCAACCCAACCCACTCAACCTGTCAGGCAGTCGGGCAACACTTTGACAACGAGCAATTTCTTTGAATGAGAGCACATATTTAGACCCTGGTTTAGTTGCCCCCCCCCCCCTTCTTTCAATTTGGCACAAGTCAATTTTCACAGTGTGAACAAAAACAGCCAGTGTTCGGCCAAGCATGAATTGAAATTTGTTTTGTACGTGACACTTGATAGATGAGCCCACTGGGCATCTATCATCATGAAAAACCCTTCGAAATATTTTGGAATATAATATCTATAATCTTTCAAAAAATGTAACAATTTTTATTGATACATCCTGTATATACATCGTGTACCAACGAAAACGAAACCAAGATGTATCCATTTCCATTCATATGTTAGTCACTGTGATGATTAATAATTAATACATATTTGTAAAGCTTAGACCCTCTTCTTTCATTAGATACCACTCATATGATACATACTTTACGCACGAGTGAGTAAGAACACCATGGAGAAGGTGTGCCAAAAGGTCCTTTACATAAACAATAACTGTGATTAAAATGTAATTAAACATTCATCAGTCTCGGTTTATTTTATTCCGGTACACACGGTATAGGGGATGGGGGATTTTGGCATTGAAATGTTTTTTTTTTTTTTAAAGATTAACTACTCCGCGTTAGATAATGTGATGATATTTCAAGATTAAATTTTAATAATTCTGATATCCCCCCCCCCCCCCGGCCTCGTGCTTGGATATCTTTTCACTTATCCATCATAGTTGGCTTTTGTTTCCAGTTTGGTAGAAGCGTGGTCCTGGGCACCGTTTCATGAAAGTTGTCAGCACTGACAAGTTGTCATTGTCTGACAACTTCAGTAAAATCCACGGTTTTGATTGACTGAGTAGCACTGGTCACTGACCGTTACTATGGTCATTGTCAGACAATGACAACTTGTCAGTGCTGACAACTTTCATGAAACGGTGCTCTGGAGTTTGATCATGCTTCATCTGTCTGAACACTTGTGAGTGGCTCCAAGCTGCTTGTCCCTTAAATACGATAGGAACAATGGGTGGGTGGGTGGGAAGGGGGTGACAGTACAATTAACCCCTCCCCCAAACCATTTCCCACCAAAGATGTAGCCAGGGTGGGGCAGCCAGGGCACATGGGTGCTACTCCAAGGGAGAGCAAATACTTGCAAAATTCCTCCTTCATTTGCTGAAGGATTGTTTTTGTTTTGTTGTTGGTGTCGTTTGGTAGAAGTACTTGAGGTACACAGAATTTTGAAGTTTTGTCTTAAACATTATAATGGTAATGTATGCGAATTTATTCAAAATAAAAGAATTTAGTTTTTCCTTCATTTGTTGACCTATTTTTTTTTTTTTTAATGGTTCTTATTCATTTGCTGACAAATTTGCATTTATTTTTTATTTCGTCTGGTATAACTACTTCAACACAGAAATCTGATTAGTCTACCTGTCGATCGCTATCCCAAGTTTCCTATACATTTTTAACATTATTTTGTCCCTATATCACAACCTCATGATCCATGGAGCTTCAGATAAAAGACAATAATTTTAGCATACATTTAACTGCTTTTCTTCACAGGTAGTATCACCTGCTTTGGTTTTCTTTCATATGGATATTCATCTATATGCGTTCCTTCTTCGGTCGGAGTGCACTATTCCCTGTGTGAACGGACCGTGGCAAAAAAAAAAAATGAATGAATGAATAAAATCGAAATTTGGATCGCGATTCAAATCCCAAACCAAATTTTAGTCTTTTCCTGTGTGTAAACGGTCGACAAAAAAAGAGAAGAAATTTGGATCGCGATTTGAACTGCGAAATTTCAATTCCCGTGAATTCTAAGCTCCAGATCTAGATTTGCATGAATTTAGGCCTGTAGTAGTAATAATAATAATAATGATAATAATATTAATGCCATCAATAATCAAAATTCAGTAATATACAGAAAATTTTTATATTCCAACAACACGCAATACACCCTCAGTTGTGTTTTC
Organism: Echinometra lucunter; assembly: GCA_029962745.1. Taxonomy (NCBI): domain Eukaryota; kingdom Metazoa; phylum Echinodermata; class Echinoidea; order Camarodonta; family Echinometridae; genus Echinometra; species Echinometra lucunter. The sequence goes on along the minus strand of CM057163.1, from coordinate 26,153,886 downwards.
TTTTGAATAACTATTTTTAGTACATATATACGAATACTAATGATAGATTATGTGTTGATCATTTCCCCCAGCTGAAGACAAAGTTTTAGTGTAATCAGTTTTAACAATTTAAGAGAATTGCACGATGCATTCTAACACACTTTATGATACATTAAACGAAAACGATCTATTCAGTATAATCAGCAAAACATTGTCATTAATGGTAATTTTTTTTCATCTTAGTGATTTCCTGACAGACTCAACTGCTATTCCAATATTTTATAGACTACATGTAACTCATGCTGCCACGTAACAATTACCAGGAGCACTTATCAGCACAATTACTCCTACCAGTAAAAAAGAATCACCAATTACTCCCATCAGTACACCAAAATCACAAACTATTCATACCAGTACGATGGAACGAACCAAGTAAGGCTACCACTACAACGGAACCATGCACCAACTACTCCTACCAGTACAACAGAACCGCCAACTATCAGTACAACCAAATTACCAACTACTTTTACCAGTACAATGCAACCACCAACTACTCCTACCAGTACAACGTAATCACCAACTACTCCAACCAGTACAAGAGAACCACCAACTACTCCTGCCAGTACAAGAGAAACATGCACCAACTCACCATATCAAAATAACAGAACCACCAACTACTCCGACCAATACACCTGAATCAATACTCCGACCAAAACACCCGAATCATTAACCACTCCTATCACTACCCTATTATAAGGGTTTGATAAATAAATATTCAGCAGCACACTTTAAAGATTAATTCCCATGCAAAATATACTCTCCTTAATCAATATTTCTCGTCCGTTCATACAGTTATAGCCACTCTGATTGCGTATCGCATCTGGCATTTTAAAATTGCTGTTGCTGCTAAATGTTATAAATCATCCATGACGGTGTCGTCGAATCAGATGTTTTGAATGAATTTAGCTGGATTTCATTAAGCAACGAAAATCACCCTTTTTCCAAATTGTCAAATAAGATAATAGAAACCAAAAAAAAAACCGAAAACAACTCTTCCATGATTTTTGAAATATAACAGACCTGCAATGATAGAAAACGATTTATTTTTTCAAGTCTTACACTAAAGATTTTGCCGAAAAGTATTCTAACCTGATAAATACACGTGATAACAAGCCTTTAGGCGTATTATTTTCATTTCTTTTTAATTTGTCACATATTATATTTCATGCATTTTACTTTTTGTATGTGTGTGTCAATTATCTCATTCATTCTTCCCTGACTTTCTTACTTACAAGGCATGCCTGTTCTTTTACAATTTACAGAATGTCAAAATGAAAGTTTGTCTCTCTTTGGGCATAGCCATCTGAGTCTTAAGTGATAGTATTTTCACTGTTTATTTGTTTTCATTATCCTAATTTTTGTTGGAACCATGAAATCATCAATATTCATAACTAAGAAACCATACAGGCAATAAAGTCATCCTTCTTTTCGCGATCCCTGTTTTTTTTTTTTTTGTGTGTGTGTAAATATGCTAAACTCATTTTTAAAATTGTATTTATATTTTCCCTTTGAGTTAATATTTTATCTTGGTATGAATATTTTCTTTAGATGATACCCCTCCAGCTGACACCATTCCACCCGTTGTGGACTGCCCAGATAAATTCATGGAGATTGTGGAATTTGGTGTGATGTCTACACAGGTGAATTTTACCGAACCTACTGCAACGGACGATAGTGGTACAGTCATATTGGTTAACCAAACCCATTCACCAGGAGATACATTCCAACTGGACATGACGGAAGTAACATATACATTTCAAGATGGTTCCAACAACACCGCTCCTCCTTGCACGTTTTACGTCATAGTTTTACAAGGTAAACGATTTACTATCTTAAATAAACACATAATTTTCTATTTTACCTTTTAAAAAGATTAAATTTTGGAAATTCATTCATTCAGTGGATTCAAACAATGTATAACAACGCAAAAGGCCGTGTATTAAATCATGGCTGGATCTCTGAACCTTTTCAAATTAAAAAAGGTGTAAGGCAGGGGTGCCCCCTCTCATCACTACTTTTTATAATTGTTGCAGAAGTTTTGGCGACTAAAATTAAACAGAATCATAAAATTGAAGGTCTCAGTTTACCGATTTCTCAGATGTATGTTGATCAAGTAGAGGTAAAAATATCCCAATTTGCGGATGATACAACTATATTTATGAAAAATGAAAATTCTTTTTATACTTTGATGGAAGAACTAAGACTTTTTGGTTCAAATGCTGGGCCAAAGATTAATTTGCAAAAAACAAAACTGCTGAAGTTTAATATTGATATTGTCCCCGGACAAATAGAATGCACTGAAGAACCGATAAAATATTTAGGTATATATGTTGGGAAAAATGAGAAAGTTGTTGAAGATTATAATTGGCAAAATAAACTAGATAAGATACAAAATATTATTAGCGTATGGAAGCTAAGAAATCTAACATTTTTCGGAAAAATTATTATCATCAAAACTTTGTTGGTCTCGCAAATTGTGTATCCTGCAAAAGTAATTAGAGTTCCCCCCAAAATAATCAAATCTCTAAATAAAATGTTATATACTTTTATTTGGAATTCTTCAAAAGAAAAGGTTAAAAGAAATGTTTGTATAAATAAAACAAACGAAGGTGGTCTCGGTATGGTCCACTTAGAATCGAAAATTGAATCACTTAAGATTTCGTGGATAAGCAAGCTGTTAGAGCAAAGCGAACGTAGTTGGAAATTTCTTTTTAATTACTGGTTATCAAAGATTGGTGAAATTCCTTTATGTTTTGAATACAATATTTCAACAAAAGATATGCATTTTCTTTGTACAAAAGCAAATATGCCCAGTTTTTACTATGATTTTTTTTGTAGCTGGTCTAAGTTAAGATATATTGGTATATTTGGAGTAAAAAACATTGAAAATGAAATTATTTGGAATAACAGCAATATAACTTTTAATAAACGTATGTTGATATTTGAGAAATGGAAGCATGCAGGTATAATTAGGGTAAAAGATGTTATTAGAAATCGTCAGTGGTTATCACCAATTATTTTGAATAAATCTGTCTATTCGTCTCAGCTTTTATTTGATTTAGAATATGTTAAGTTAAAAAAGTCTTTTCCTGTTTATTGGTTGAATAAGTTGTTTAAGGAAAATCGTGTACTAGAATTAAAGAAAAGTGAACGAATTTTAATTTCATTTAAAAGTGGAGTACAAATAACTCTAGATTCTTTACCAACAAGAAAGATATATTCTTTATTATGTTCAGATGTATCGGAAGAACCAGGCATTGTATCTTTTTGGTCTAATCTGTTCTCATTACCAATTTCCTTTAATTGGAGCCATGTATTTTATTTCAAGTTACATTTAATTGTGGATAACAGAGTAAGACAGTTTAGTTTTAAATTTTTAAACAAGATTTTACCATCAAGAGACAATTTATTTAAGTGGCATGTATTAGAAAGCAACACATGTAACATTTGTGGAGAAGTTGATACCACTTTTCATTTCATACTGTATTGTAAATATGTTCGATTATTTTGGAAAGTTATAGAAAGGTTGGTATTTTATATTTTCAAGATTACTATTTCTATAGATGAAAAAACATTAATTATAGGTTATGATCTGCAAAATGCCAGCAATATTATGTGTAATCTATTTTGTGTTATTGCCCAATTTGTTATTTATCGAAATTACATAAAAAGCTTATTCAAAGGAAAAGGATATAATGCGAATTCTTTATGGATTGAATTCAAACTTACTATGATTATTTATTTAGAAAATTTATGTAAACAAAAAAACAAGTTCGGAATTTTGAAAAAATGTGATATTCAAAAAATTATTGCATTATTGAATTGAATTTTGTTTTTATTGTTTGTATATAAATGTACATGTTATTGTGAATAAATACCTCGATAAAGAGGATAAGAGAAAAAAAAAATCTTAAATAAACACAACAAAAAATGTAACTCTCCCCTAATTCAAAATAGCATCACTTTTTAACGAAAAAACTTTGAGAAAAATAATTTAGCAGGAGTGTTTCTACACTTATTGTCTAACTTCTGTGTGAAAATGAGATTGATCCGTCAAGTCATGCATGAGTGAGCAAACATTAAAGGCAAAATGTCACTTTTCAAAAGTCACAAGAGTCATTTTGGAGGGTTTGTGAAACAGGATTTCTCTGGCGTTTGTTTAAGTGCTGTTGATGTTTTTCGAGGTTGTGCCATGGTTGAGTGACAAAATTTTTAACGATGATGCAAGAAATGCTAAAAAATTACTGTTTAATGCCGGAAAAACGACTACCCGGTATTTTCACATAATGTGCTGACTCATGTTGGTTGATCCCAATTTTTCAACAAATTGAATAGATTTTGTAGATTTAGGAGGGCTGAACCTCATTTTCCTTAAAAAAAAAAAAACTGTGTACACACAACTGTGATAAACATGAAAAGTGTCAAGGATGGGCATGACTGGGTCAAACAATGCCAAGAATTCAAATTCGTCAAAGGTTTGTTTCACTGACCCCCAAATGACTCTTGTGACTTTTGAAAAGTGACATTTTTGCCTTTAATGTTTGGTCAGTCATGCATGACTTGACGGACCAATCTCATTTTCACACAGAAGTTAGACAATAAGTGTAGAAACACTCCTGCCAAATCATTTTTCTCAAAACTTTTTCGTTAAAAAGGTATGCTATTTTGAATTAGGGGGGAGTTACTTTTTTTTTGTTGTGTTTAGTTGGATCCTTTCATTTTCCAACATGACCTTTTAATTGAAATACGATGCCCGCTGTATTCTAATGTCAACCATCGACAAAGAAGTGCAATATTCGCACACACTGCTGTAAGACAATGAGCTAAAATAAGACTCAATCCAAGAAAATACCTTTCTTTCCAGAAAGGAAGAAAAAAAAAAAGCAAATAAAACTTTAGCAAACGAAATCAAAATTAAAATCCGGGGGTGGCATTCTGAACACCGTGTTATCTGTGTTGTGAGTTCTGTTTTAACTTCCGTTGTAAGTCACCGACTTACAACACCGCTAAAACAGTTATAATTCGGTACTCTGAGAACCGTTTTAACGGCGGCGTAAGTCATCAAAGCCACACCCACCACAGAAATAATATCCGATAGGGAAAGTTGTTAGAGTCGAGTCTAAGACGGTTCAGCCAAAAAGATCGCTCCCTGGGGCAGTGCTAGAGGCGCGGGAAATGCTTTAATTTGCGCTTGATTTCTTGCTTTAATCTAACTGATGCGATGATGTGACAGAATTCGTTGTGCACATCATCTCTGATCTCATCGCAGATGTTGCCAAAGTCAACCACCCCGAGACGAAGGTTCTTGCGAATGTTATCTAGGGAATATCGGGGGGGGGGGGGGGGGATATGTCTCAGTGAGGCCTGTACATCATCCGCGTAAATCACTTTCTGAAAAGCACCTTAAACGGGGATTAAATTAGGACTGAAGTAGGAGTGATTTCAGTACCCTAAACCGAGAAATAATGTATGACATCTCCGATTTTTATAACCTTAACAGGTATTTCATGCAAGGATGGCATAATAATACCCTAATTTAATAAACTTTTCCTAGATTTGACTGATTTTGATACCCTTAACTGGAACCCTGTTTTCCCCGCCTGGTGCTGAAAAACTACCCTATTTCTACGTTTTTGTTATCTCAGATGATGTACAGGCCTCAATGAAGTATATCCCCCCCGGGGGGGGGGGGGATATCAGCAAGGTTTATTCGGTCTCAGTATCTCCTCTCATTGCAACCAAAAGTATGTTGAACGAGAAAGATTGTCGCCATGACATACCACATAAAAAGTTAAAACACCCTCCACCCTGTTTTGTCTCTAAGAGCATGGCTTGTGCCGTAGAAGGAGTTAAAAGAGAATATAAAACGGTCTTCGGAATACCGTGTTACAAATGTTTTTGTCTGTTTGTTTGCTTTTTTGCGCCATAAGTCACACGCTTGCGCACAATTACTTGCACCGTGTATGCAAAGTTAAAAGCGCGAGCAAAGAAAGAGATATAAACAAAAGTTACAACAAAAGTTACAACAGATTTCACTGTTTTCAGAATGCCGATCTACTACCACGGACTTAACCCACTGCCTAATTGAAGCGAGTGGTCCCTATAATAAGCTCATGGGACTTTCAGAATTTTAGTAGCCAACGGATCAAAACAGAGTTAAAGCGGTCTCAGAATACCATCCCTGATTGTCTTTACTAATTCTCCCTACCGCAAATATGATATCTAACAGTAGAGGGGGATATTTCCAACACACAGCATTGACAAAGTTACTTCCAGCTTCCACGTAAGCATAATGGGTCGAATCTAAACAAGTCCCATATTTATATATATATATATATTTTTTTTTTTTTAGCCTAGAAAATGCAACAAATTTTGATGCTACCTGCAGAGATCTAATAAAATTATCAGGAGAGTTTATGAAACCTGAACAACATTTTCGTCAAATGGAGGATTTGTTAACCTGGCTATACATTTTCTGTGGAAGCCAGAAGAAATCTTGCCAAATCGTCAGTACCGCATTTGTATCTGCGCATGTGCTGACCTGCGCGGTGAGAGGGAAATGTTGCCCTCTATCTAATGTCGAATCTCATATTTGCGGTAGGAAGAATTTTGAATGCATACAGGGACGGATTCGTGTGATGATATATTTTTTTTTAAAAGAAGATTAGATTTAAGAGAGCATATTCTTGAGTCAAAAGTGACAGCACGTTTGCTGTTTAGATCTGCAGTAAGAGGGTGTTATATGAACAGAGATTTAGTTAGAATAGAGCATTTGTAAGGCGTATAACAATATTAAAGGACAATTTCATTTTCTTTTGTATTTTACCAAAACCAAAATATTCTCCAATATTTTAGGTGGCTCGAGTCACAAAACTCCTTGTGACTCAGAAACTGATTTTAATAAATTCGTCAAAATATTTACAGGGATTGAAAACGGAAAGTTGCAAACATTAAATGGGATGTTTTGGAATATGCAAGGAACTATATAAATCCTCTGCCATGAGGACATCTTATAGACAATTGAAATCATATCTTAAGATATAAGTATACATTTTATTTCTTGTTTTTGATAGACGACCCGTGTTCATGTAACCCTTGTTTTAATGGAGGGACCTGCACTAACATACCAGGTGGCTTTAACTGCACGTGCCCAGATAGCCATAAGGGATCAAAATGTGCTGTAGAGAAAGGTAAGATTGAACCCGTTAATCCATTTGTGTTTTCACTGTATTTGCTATTGCCATTTATGCTTCTTGGAAAGTGAATAGAATTAATGGTATCTCTGTTATGTGTAGACTTGGGAAGCAAGGAACCATGTTAAGTCTAAAAGAAACTGAACTTTGTTGTATAAGAAGCCGTTGTTTATTCTTTCAAATGTTATGATTATTTTTATCATTGGTGCATTGTTATCATTTTAAGTCATTATTAATCTTTTTGTCGTTATTATTATTACTACTATTATCGCTGTCGTTATGACAATAATCTCAGAATTTTATGAAAAAAAAAAGAATAAACGAAATAACCATTTAAAAAATTTTCTAAGTATGAAACTGAGAAAGTGCATTGCAGGTTATTAATTTGTTGGGGTTTTTTTTCTGTTTCTCAGAAGGTTAAGGGCCATTTTAGTAAAGAATAGTAGGCCTAATGGCTGGTGTTGCTTTTGATTGTGTTCCTTTAAAACAGCTCGATGCACTTGGTTTCCAAGGGATTCAAGATCTCGTGTTTCTTGTGAGCAGAGAGTCCATGATCATGGGACACGTTTACAATGTAGCTGCTCTACTGGATTTAGAATGGAGCCTGTTTACTGTAATGATGGAGTTCTACTGGATGCAACTAGATTTGAAAACCTTGGGGAGGAACAACGCCTCGTACCAAGATGCAACGGTAATTTCAAATATCCCCACTCTTCAATTGGGACGTATTCCTTCGAAAAGAGCAGAGTTCCCTTGAAAAAAAAAATAAATGTACGTAAAGCTATACTGAGAATTTCATTCATCGCTGCAGAATTGATGGTAATTTTGTATTCCCTTGTATGCATGCGTGTTTTTGTAATACGCAGTAGACCATTGTAAGGCATGGATTGCGACGATGTTTACATCACTTTTTCTTACACACTTCTCCAATAATTCATTGTAATGTCTTGTCATGGGCATATTAAAATTTACTTACATAGCCTTTTAAGCACAGTTCTGCTATTCTTGTTGGAATACCACGACTTCTGATTGCTGCACGCATCCACCTTGGCAATGTCTTGTAAAGCTGGGTAAATTACTCAGGGATGACATTTCCCAAAGCCCTGAAAGTAGAGCTATCAGCTAATCCTTGGTGGTGTTCCTGAACAATAGATTCTCAATCGGACTCGCTTCTAGAGACTGTAAATAATATCGGACCCTGTGGATACCGTGGTCATGGTACCGGCTGTCCATAGTGGTAGCTCTACGAGAAGGTGCACGTTTTGAAAAATAAATGGGTCATTGCCAACAATATTCTTATTCCATAGTACACTCTTAAAAGATTTGGGCAAAAAGTGCCCAACTTTTAACCAACACTTGGCAACATACTGTCCACAAAACTATTGGTTAAAATCTGCCCAACGAGAGGTCGGAGACCCGGCTAGCATATAGGAGACATATCACTGTTATATCGAATTCACGGACAGACCATATCCCAACTGCAGCTAGAAAACCAAATGTTGTCCAGTTGGCTCGAAATGATAAATGTAAAGAACATTTTCCATCGATCCTCCTTACGAATATCAGATCGATGAACAATGGGTTGGACGAACTTTTTCTCAACTGTTCAGGTCCGTAATTCTAACATTGTAGCTGTAACTATTTATTTAGATCTAGATTTTTTTATTTCAGGTCAGGTACAATATGAGCAAGAATACACGTATCTATAATGAGTTCAGGAAATATGTGCTTTCAGCAAATTTTGTATCCATCTATGTAATAATAATATGACTGATACTAATAAAATAATAATGAAATAAGGATAATAATAATAATCAGGAAATAATGATAATAATGATAATACAAATTATGGAAATTATGTTGGTAAGTAATATCTGGAAAACACCCTAGAAGTGATCATAATGATTATGGTAATTATGGTAATGGTATTTTTGAAAATATAATAATAATAATAATGAAAATAATAATAATAATAATAATAATAACAACAATAATAAGAATGATAATAGTAATGATAATGATAATGGTAATGATAATAAAATAATAAATACATTAATCTATGAAATAACGAAAATAATAGTTAAATCAATGAAAGTTATATCAATGATAACTGTCATTCCCTGCCATTTACTTTAACAATTTGTAACATCTGGTGTTTGGTTTAAGTTGATTCAGTCCATTATTGCTCACATAATAGGAGAGGGTTTACCCTTTTTGAATTCTGTACAGATATTATTGAATGTTTGGAGCTAAATCCATGTGAACACATATGCTATAACACACCAGGATCTTACTATTGCCGGTGCTTCCAGGGCTATCGCTTACTTCCAGATGGATCATGTCAAGGTAAACAAAGCAATATATTAAATTCGCATTTAATGTGTTGTCTTCTCTTCTTTTCTTATATATATATATATATATATATATATATATATACATGTATATATATATATATATATATATATATACATATTTCATAATAACATTGAATACAAGTTATGTTTACAATATTATTATCATTATTTGAGGGATCCACACTCTACAAGCATTGCTTTTTAGTGGATTCCTCTATTTAGAACTTATACTGTATATATTCTTTTGTAGATTTACTTTGTCTCGTATTTCAAATTATGTAAGCATATCCTGTCATTTAAAAAAATAATAATAATAGTAAATAGTTATCTATTTTTGATCTTTAAAAAATTGGTTGCCATTTGTATTTTGGAAATGAAAAATAAACTCTTGAACCTTGAATCTTGAAATCTGGAAACAGAAAACCGATATCTCAGATTATACACTCTGAAGGATTTAGAAATGAATTCTTAGGGACTAAGTCATGCCGGCGAATATCATGGCTCCAGCCTATTTATTTCTTCGCTCTCATTTTCATTCAGTGACATCACTGCCCATTTGCACTTAAAGGGTTTCAGAACATTACATTCATCCACACATATAAATGTTTCCCAACATTGTGTATGAAACATTCTCTTTATTAAAGTATTTGGCTATAACTATATTTTACTCACTGTTACCTTTATTATTTTTGGTTTGTTTAGATGGGTTATTCATATCTTTTTTCTTTCAAAAATTTACCAACATAGCGTGCAAAACATAAGCTTACATACTCTAAGACTCTACTTAACTCAAAGTTCATATACTTTTAATATTTCCTTCAGATATTGACGAATGCCTGGAAAATGCCCATTATTGCCATCGACCTTCGAACGCTCAGTGTATCAACAACCCAGGTAGCTATACGTGTAGATGCCGTGACGGTTGGAGTGGAAATGGTTTCTATTGTTTTGGTAAGAATTTATATTCCTTTCTGTACATTTTCATTTGTTCTTCTCATCATTAGGCTATACAAGCATGATCTAGATCATAGTTTGGCAATACATTTCAAATATCGCAGATAGCAGACATGCATAAAATGGCATGAGTAAAATCAGTGTTATATCAGGATGTAGCAATTTCACACTAGGTATACTGAGTAGCTTAAAAAAGGCTTTTAAAAAACGTTAATGACTGACAACAATGAAGATAATTTGATAAATTTAGTAATAAATGAAACAACGCTTTTATCATTAGTACTCTTTGTTCGGCCAACGAAACAAACACGGGAAAGTACTGGGTATACACCTACCTGTGCTTGTTAAATAGATAATAATGCATGAAGTTCTGATGAAGGGCATCTCGCGTACATGCCTAAGTATGCTGTCAAGAAAAATGGATTTTAACTCAATATATTCTCTTTTTTTGCTCAGTACTAACCATTCAATCTGTTCCTGAGCAAGTGGCTGAGCAGTTAAACTTATGCCAGCCATATACCCCCCCCCCTCCCTGAGCATGCGATTATATGTATTATTTTCACAAAGCTGCGGAGGCTGGAGCACATATTTTTGGCACTGCAGCACACCTAGTATATGTATATTCAGCAACTGTATGCAGATCAATGTGCGGGGCTTTGGAATCTCAAGGATGCCAACGATAAATTTACATTTTCATTTATTTTTAATATTTTGTTTTGTTTTTCTGTATGACTCATGCATGTGGCAACTTTTCTACAATGTACTACACGTATTTCTAATTAATAAACTTATTACCGCGAGAAGTGAAAAAAAAGAAACGATAAAATTCCTATATCATTAGTATGGTGACATGCACGATGTCAGGAATGTATTGCCCCCCCCCCCTTTGGGGGGATCTTACTATTATTATTATTCTTTTTTTTCCAGAAATTAGATACAGCCCTTACGGACCTGAAGTTGGAGACTCAGATATCGTTCCTATACGATACTACTTCACTTTCTTCTTCTTCCGCTTCTACTTCACATCCTTTACTTGGTGGACGCTGTATATGGATACCGGATTTCCTATTGGCTACAGAGAGTTATATAGCCGCATTACCGTTAGTAACATTAGTTGAATGAATTCATACACAATTATTTGTATGTATGTAAGTGAATATATTCAGGTAGGTAGGGCTAATGAATTATTAATATCGTTGTGTGTCTTTCCTACGTTCAATTCAAGTAATAAAAATAAAACTCTTTTTTCTCGCTCTTTCTCAAATTTAGCGGTTTAGGATTTCTTCTTTGTGCGTGTGGGTACGTGCTAGCGTGCAAAGCAATGATAACTGCACCATTATCTTCCAAATTCTGAACACCTTTAAAACAGGCTATTTAAAAAAGGCTATGAGATTCTGAGGTGAAATGATCATGTGAGGAAGCAAAGTGACCGAGCTATAAATTTTGCACGTAAACCCCTCAAATCTCTATTTCTGATGCATTTTCCCTGCGAATGGGGTAGGGGGGGGAATCCTTTAATGATATTTTTCTTCATGTTCCTGTTTTCTCTCTCTCTCTCTCTCTCTCTCTCGCTCTCTCTTGCGTTTTTTTCTTCGCCCCCTCCAAGTGCCGTCTGGGGCACTTGCCCCCCCCCCCCCCTCCCCAGCAGATACGCCACTCTATGTATTTCTTATATACATGCTTGTCTCCCAAAAATTCACATTCCTATCGCAAACATTTGTTATCCCCATATAAGATTCCAAGTTTCACTTTCGTTGTTCCTAAGTATGTTCTAATTTCATTCATTTAATGTTTGGTTAGACCTAAGCTCACTTGATGTCAGGCTCCCTGACAATATATAACCAACTAATCTAATAATGCAGTTCCTGCCGATGATTTAAATCGAAGGATCGAAAATTAGAACTTAACGTTGGCTCTTATCGGAGTTTTATTTCTAGAATTTTGCATTCACATCATACTGTAACTGAGTTACAAACTATCTTAGAATTCTAAGCAAAGTTAGCATTACTTCTAGGATGAAGTAGGGCTGCCAAATTGATTCTCTCATCAGAAATATAAATATCGTTGTTGTGGCTGGTAGAATAAAACATCTTTATTTTCATCTTGGCATTGCACATTAGGATATTTGTAAGAGACCATCCTGTTGACTGTGAAGGTGTTCCGCGTCATTCATTCATTCATTTGTTATACGTGCACGGGTATGCAATATCGACCACCTTTTTTGAACAGTAAAGCGATTGCAGAAGTTTTATTATTAGTAGAAGTAGTACTATTTCTATTTATATATTGGGGGGGGGGGAGATTTAGTGCGTGCATTTAACATGAAAGCAATCGTGAAAAGAATCGTCAAGGTCTGACTCCAGGAGGAAACGCATGAGATCACGTCTTGAATATAGTATATTTTGTCCTTGAACTTTCAGTTAACAAAAAAAAAATCTTTATCTTGAAACCGAGCAATTTATGAGGCACCGACCTTGGAACAGACTCATGTTTTCCACACAAACTGGTAGGTGACTTGATACATGATGCATGAAACGATTTGGCTCTTACAATACATCAATCTATTTCATCAATATTGCAGTTTACCTCTTCAGGAATGGTTCAGTTCTGGGATACACGGTTCGACTGGATTCTCCAGTACTCTAATCCATCCCTGTTCACATGGAGAGACCAGCTCTATAGGAATCCCGCCTTAGCAGTCTTTGGAGCACCAGTAGATTTAAATCGTGGGAATCCTCATGTATACTACCAGGTAAGGTTATGGAACAAGGACAATCGACATATTTGTCAGGCGAGGAAGATAATGAAATTATAATGTGTAATAGATGAGGATAGACGTCTTGAAAAATCCCCCTCCCTCCTTGATTTCTTACCCTCGATTATTATTTATCTTCTTTTTTCTTTGATATCTTCAGTAATTTACTGCTTTTAAAGTGATATTTGATAGCTTATAGGGGCATGGTTATAAATGATGAGCTGTTTTGAGATGGGCGAGAGGAGGGAGGCACAGCAAATTGCACCTAAATCCCCTCATATGAATCATAAACAACGGAAAGTAAATAATTACAGATGCATACCCTGTCTCATTGCCTAAAACGTCATTTGCTATGTTTGGAAGCGCATAGACTTCATTTTACTTGCGTTCCAACGCTGAAGATTTGAAATTTGTTTCGGTATCATTGAATCTAAGTTATGACATGAGGCTTGTGAACTTTAAAAAGCGACTATCTTGCATTTAGGCCTTGTTCATTGAAGCGTGACTGAAGGGTTTGCCCTGAAATTTACATGAAATGTAGCTAAGAAGTATCGCTACATGCCTCTGTGCTAAGATTACATTCCTGATCGAAAAAAAATTCACAAATTGGTTTTAGGAGAACTTTTTTGTGTGTTTATTGTATCAAAAATATATTTTTTTTAATCGTTGGGATGTGTCACGTTATGTAGCTTCTGGAAATGAGTCGACTAAAAGAATAAAAACAAAACAAAAAATGTGTAGAATGTTTGTAATAGAACTGTTCGTGTGCAGTTACCAAATAGCAACTGTACCTTGACGTGCCGGTTTGCTCAACATTTAGGTGTATGATGGCAGGAGGTTTAAAAACTCGGCCTTTTATTCTGCTCGTGAGGATGTCACATCAAGACTGCAGTCTGCACAAGCCTTACCATCATCGGTGCTTGGATCGTATTCATTCCAAAGTACTATCAGCTACATTCTAAGGATCACCTGGGAAACTGTTCGACCATCCGGGCCAGTATTTGGAAACGAGGTAAATAAAACATTTGCTAGTAATTACTCCGGGAAAAGGAAAACTTTCACATGATGTAGAAGATGTATGCGGAATATGTGTTTAATGAAAAAAAGGCAAATCTTAAATTGGCAAATATATTAATGTATTTCGCATTGTGGGTGTGGTGTGTGCACGGGTGTGCGTGTATTGGAATAGGTTATATATCATTATACAGATTTAACGCAAAGAAAAGTCCTAACATTGCCTCTTTATAATAAACATCGAATCAAAACGCCTTTCCAAAGTTGTATGGCCTAACTGCCTTCCCTTTATCCAACTCAGGAATTGCGAGTAAAATTATCTCTGAAACTGTTTAATGCTTTTCGTCATTAAACACACATTCCGCATACATCTTCTACAATCTACATCATGGGAAATTTTTCCCTTTTCCCGGTGTCATTTCACTTCTTTTTTTTTGTAATAATAAAACAAAACCTAATTAAATATTTTATAAACTATGTCTCTGAATTTGTCATACCTAAGGTATTGTATTCCTTCTGAGCCAACTTGTGTAATCATGTACTCAATGACGTGGAGATTTTTCAGTTACCCGGGTGAAAGCATAATTTCAGCATTTTTTTCTCCTATTGATCTTCCTCCCAACCGACGATCAAACATACGATAGCTATCCTCTTTCTCTCCCTCCTCCCACATATCGGCCTCCCTGCTTTCTCTTTATCCAACTCAGGAATTGCGAGTCAAAAAATATCTTTGACACTGTTTAATAACACTATTTTTCCAATGTTGTGTCTCAAATGATTAGGCGAACACGTACCAAGCTTTCTTGTTCACAAATGATCTGCATAGTGGAGCACTCCTCGTGTTCCAAGAGGGAAGCATGCTGTGGAACCCCTACACACAATTTACAGCTGCTCGAGTTGGATACAATATTAAAACAGAATTTAGAAATGAGTTCAACAACGATTTCAATCCATCGGTAGTATATTCGAGCTACAGACCAGATCAGGAGATTGGGACGACCGGTCTTCTTGGAAGATATGTCTACCGGCTCGATTCAAATCCTTCGTACTACGTCAACCCACGGTCTTATTGCCTTAAATGGTATGAAAGCGATCCAGGCCTGCCGTCAAGCTTCTTCAGAAGAAGGCCGTGCCCGCGCACGTGGACCCAAGCGATGAGGGATCCAAACTTTGTGCCTTGCAATTTCGCCTACTATCGACCATTCTACGGGCCAACGGATTTCTTTCCTGAATTCAACCCACCGTGTAAATGCATTTTTTATTACATTTTGTAATAATCTTTAAAAAAAAATAATAACCATGAAGGTTTGCCAGATATATAGTGGTTTGCCTCCTCCCTATTTGGTCAATATCTATCATTTTGACACCTAAATGTTTGAAGCATGTGCATCCAGTGAGAAAAACTTTTTTTTTAAATTATCTCTCTCTGTCGAATTTTTCTCACATCTTCATATGAATTTTATGGTGTCAGATCTCTTGACCAGACTCTAAAGCAAATAAAAATTACTTTATGGTCTTGAAAGAAGGGCAAATTCTGCTATTTTTCTGACTGCTGTCACGGTTCCCTGAGAATCCATGCATTCCTATCATTGCATGCATGTCCAAGAAGTAATGTGATTTAATAAAGGCGGCAAAATATTCAAGGGTCACGATATTGAACATTTTTTCTATACTCACCGTTACGCCATCCCTCATTCATTTGGAAGCATTTCACATTCGGTAAACAACTTTTAAAGTTATATGTAATGAGTACTTTAAACCTAAAATAGCCGGGCCTGTTGGACCAATCGCACAGCAGGGGAGGAGGGGGGGGGGGGGGAGGTACAGTTAATTGCTCCGAAATGATTTTAATTTATTTCAATCGGTTAATTATGCAAATTTATGACTTAAATCGGAATTTTGTTCTAAATCATTAAATAAAGCTACAAAAGTGCATTCTTTTTTTTTGTCTAGACGCTATTTGAAGTATTCTTAGCAAATATACTTGAATAAAAAAAGAATCGGTATCAAAATTGATATTTTTATGTATGTTATTGTTTGTTTAAATTTCTCATGTATTTCTTTGTTTTTAACATTTGTTAAACATTGTTTTTTTATGAAATTTGTTAGGGATACTTTTGTGTTTATTAACATCGTACTATACAAGTAATTGATTCTAATCAGTAAAAGTAAACATAATGGTACAGTTATGAATGTGTATTGAAATTGTACATGAAACGATGTTTTTTGCAATTTTGGTCTGACGTGCAAGTACGAAAAGTTACGTAACTTTGGAACTGCATGCCCGGACGTCGCGAAATTAGTCTCAAAAGATGCGTGAGGTTTGATAGAAAAAATCATGAAACGCCGCATCGACAGCTTTGCACGCTGCGGACATATTGCGCGAAACGTCTAGGGGTGGATTCCGCCCCCGGCCCTTTTAGGGTTAAAAAGGTTCTTTCATTATATTCATGGTGAAAACTCAAGCAATTACGTTTCAATACTATACTAAGTATCATGAGACGGTTATCACCTTTTATAAGGGACATATACATCTTTTTACTCCTCAAGTCGTATCTGTTAATCTAGTCGACGTCCATCGATTTCAATTTTTTTTCAGATTTTCCTTGCATCGCAAGCTATTTTATGCCTCCGTCTGGCAAAGGTGGTGACGGAAGCAATATGTTTTGGGGTTGCCCGTCCGTCCCTCACGTTTTTTCGTTATAACATTATCTGAAGGGTGACAACCCACTTCACCGAAGGCCCGCGAGGCCGAAAATAGCAAATTGTAATCTGTAATATCACACCGCTCTAACCAATTCCTGTGCCAGAAGGAAGTTTAAGAAGTATTAAAAAGCAGTGGGACCTCCGGAAACGAGGACTAAACATTCTGAAGAAGACGTAATCATTTTATATACCGACAGCGCATTATTTGTGATGAAGGAAAATACAATACGGAGAAAGTCGGCCTCACGGGCCTTCGGTCAAGTGGGCGGACCATTTGAGGTGTTAAATTCAAACTTGATCCATGTGTCACATAGGAAGACACTCTGATTTGGTTTTCTCGTACGTAGGACAAAGGTCAATGTAGTGACCTTGACGTTATATGAATTAAAAGACTAACTTCTGACGGATTATGACAAGCATTATTAAAAGAAAAAAAGAAAGAAAAAACATAATCAGCATGGCTGGCGTTCATATTCATCAAACATAAAAATAGGGAAACGTTATTGTTTGATGTGACAAACTACCTACGGGAATGGCATACATCAATAATATGAAATAATAATAATAATAATAATAATAATAATAATAATAATGATAATAATCCGTTCTTGTGTAGCGCATATCACGTGATCATCAAACGTCTCTATGCACTTCCAAAGGACTTTGGATATAGACCAATTCACCTCCGGTTTATGTATTTGGCCCTCTATCGGCGACGCCATTGCTGCGGTGGGCAAGCGCGCTGACCGCGATTGGCTCCGTGTGCAAAATGAATATGCCCCAATACTGTTCCATTTACTTTATTCTAGATCAATAAAACAAAGCATGGATACATGGGTAGATAAGGTAAGACAAAATGGTCATATCTGACGGATGAAGGTATGATGTATTTTTGTACTTTCGATGGTTTTTCAACTTAGTTTTGTCAGTAAAAGTTCGATTGCAGCATAGAAGCCGTAGTATACGGGAGCCCTCATTCTTACCCTGTTTACAAAGTCATGTTTTCACTCATTAAATTTTACGCCAAAGTACATAATGATAATGTTTCTTGACTTCAAAGTCCTTTCTGTTGATGTTTTTACCCACTGGCGACGAATTCCTTCACATTGCTTACGGAAACCTGTGTAGGGAGTACGGCTTCTCACACAAACAGGATTCATGAGTCAAAAGCGAGTGAATTTCGCGCTCAGTTAGGTTCCAATGTTTAAACTTTCTCTAATTCTTGTGGCATTTGAGCACCGCACAGCTGCGACCTGAACTTCCTTGATAATTTCTCATTGCAAATATTGAAATAAATTTACATATACTAGTCAAAATAGACAAAAAATCGATCGAATGCACATAACGCGCTATTGACTTGTGTACTATAAAAGTTGGAACGAACACCGCAGTATGTCGAACTGCGTCGAACAGTCTGCTGCCCTCTTGCGTTGTGAAATTGGTCTATGCACATGTTACATGTCATAGACCTATGTTTATATGGCGTTAATGCCAACTTCCTACAATACATGTACATGTTTATCTAAATATTTATTCATTCTTCAGTAAATAAATCTGTATATCTGTATCTGAGCTACCAACAATTTTTAAGGCCCAAACAGAATAGTATCCTGTAATAGGTATTGCCTTTAAACCCTAAATAATAGGCATTACACACTGCATTTGCTTTCTCATGCAATAATTGATCTCAATACCTGACCTACTTTCTGTCATTTCGTTCATAAACTTCACTTTCTAGACTTAAATGAAATCCTCCGTATTCCGTGACTATTACTCTCCATTAAACTAAATCCTAATCACGTATACATAAACATTTATAAGCTTCTTGTCTATTTTCATAATAGCATGATCTCTTGCTTACATACACTACATCAAAAAACTATGTGTGGTACCTACACATTAAAAGGCACGGATAAAACACCAACTAATGAGCTTGTTTTATACACTTCATCCATGCAAAACAGTAAATATTGAGCTAAAATAATATGCAGTAATTTTCTACTTACAATATAAGGCTGTTCCAAGAAATCAAATTTAACAATAGACTTTTCCAATAAAAAAAAAAAAAAAAAGAAGAAGAAGCGTGTCCGAAACACAGAAATTAATAGCTCCGCAAATCCCAGAGCTGTCCTCTACGACCTGAGTGCAGAAAAAAATCTAGAAGGCCCGTTTATGACGTAATGCTATTCACACGGGCAAAAACCGGTATCTAGAGTCACAGAGATCATTAACTTCAGGTGTGAACTCCGTTAATAACGTGATATATATCAAACCATTTGAGGCGTGAACTTCAAATGTGCTATAGAACGACGATCTGACTACATTTTGGTTTAGTAGGTGAAGGTGAAAAGTCAAGGAAACATGGAAAAATATGTTTTGATGTCACCATATTTCAGCTAGTTTCTATGCATGACTTTAAAGAGAAATGCGGTGGTAGGTCAAATGTCATTTAACTTGATTGCATGTTATTTTTATAACTGAAGACTACATGTTTGCGGCTTTATTAAAGTTTACGTGAATATAGGAAGAGGTATTCAGTTAATTGCATGCATCTCGTTTTTTTTTTATTTTTTTATTTATTTATTTTTGTTCACAAACCTCAGAATAATGAACCACTCGCCAGGACTAACTTTGAAAGTGTTCAAGGGCGGGTTAGCATATAATTATGGAATATGCATATATGATTTATATATAGATAGGCTACAATTATAATCTACCTAGTTACACCTCAATGCACACATCTACTCTTTTTTTCATGGCAGATAGAAAGTTCATGCATTGATGTCATTTGATATTTGTCTTCTCCTTTATTCATATTTACAGCATCATTCTACGAGAGTCCTTTCTTCAATTTCTTCTTCTTTTCCTTCCCAAATTTCCGCGCAACTGGATGCTACCAAGAGAGAAGTCCGAGAGGACCTGGAGGGTCAAGGTGCACCTACGATCACTTCGGTCTGAGATGGGGCTTTACAAGTTTTTGGTTGTGGAGCCATTACCAGCAAGTCTTGCCACGCGGTGGCGTGTGGGGACTAAGCAATAACTGGTATGGTTATCGCTGGTGGTACGACCATTTTCTCTCGTGGGTTTGTAAGTACTGCTTGAATTCTTCAAGACCATTCTATGACTAGAGTTAATCCCAAAATTGCAACATGAACATCAATTCCTCCATGTCATGTTCCCCATAGCTTAATGGTTGGTATGCCAGGATCCAGTAACCAATGTTTTTTTTTTTTTTATGATTGAATTAAAGTTATTATTAGAGTTTCTTCCTGATCGAGGTCATGTGTCATAAGTAATTTTTATTGGTATGACAATGAAATAGAACCATTAAATTCCTTTTTGATCACTTGCTTTTCTTTCAGATAATGATGTCTTCCCAAGATATTACTGCTGCGATCGTTCACGATCTTTTAGATTCTGTAGTCTCTATGAAATAAGGAGGCCCAGATCTTCTTCCCGGGGGTACAGAAGTCCAAGACTGGGTAAGTTAAAAAGAAGGTAGTTATGTGAGAATGAAAACTAAATGGTGACCTTTCTTTTACTTTTTTTTATTACAATATAATATGGTAGGAATACTCCACTAAAATAGATTTGCAATTCAAGGGACCCCATATTCAAAACAAAACAAAAGAAAAAACTTCAAAATGTTTACACTGCGGCGCAGTTTTCAAGCCTAATGTTTGTGCAATACTCTTCTTTTTTTAACATCTAGCTGGATTTAGCCATTAAATGTAAAAACTAATTGCAAACGTGTTGAAATGAACCAGTTTTCTCATACATAATTATCTCGGCAAATTACGTATTTAGGCCTTTCCAGGCTAAAACAAAAATCATAGCATGTAATCAGATCCAACCCAAGCAAGATTAAGAGGGAAAGTCCTCAATCTTCCATCATTTCCGAATACTGCAACACGCACAAACACACACCCTCTCATAAAATCGTTGAGAAGCGTGACAGATCCGGCGTTTCCCATAAGGTTCACTGTGGACTAGAATAAAGCACATGAATATAGAATGAACAGTAGATGGGTTTAAATTTGTCGGTTTGACGTTTTATATCTAACATAATACATTAAATGTTAAAGATCATCGGGTAAACGAGCACCGCTTTTATACAATTGAACATCTAAAATGGAAAATTCAAAACATGAAAATAGGAATACACTAAAGATTATTGACAACATTGCATTCTAATATTTCAACACAACTGTGGAACGAGATAATGCGCGCATTTGGGACAGAGAGGTGCTTGTCCGACTGTGTTAAATACAGATTTTTCTCACAAAGAAGTACACCGTCAGAAATAGCGAAATTCAACTTTCATTCCATTCGCAAAAGGGGAAAGCCCGAAAAAAAAAAACATAAGAGAAAGGGAGAGAGAAAGGGAAGAAATTTCATCAAATTCTTAGACAGTTTGTTTGCATTAATTATTCTCTTGAGAAGAGAGCCCCCAAAACCCCCACCCTTTCCTAAGATTACGTCACTAATGAAAATATGTTTACAGTGGTGTTTAATAATTCATTGTCTTCTTGTTTCATTTACTATTACTGCTTTTAAAAAGTCATTCAGGCATAATACATCACAAATACATGTGTAACAAATATGTAGATCTACACACTAAGAAAAAAGGTGCATGTTTGCACCCTAAATGCAACACTGGCACCACCTTTTGGGTTCAATCTTGCACCCTATATACGAAAAAGGTGCAAAAAGCTTGTAAAGATGCACAGTTGCACCCAAAAAGGGGCCCCCAGTGTTGCATTTGAAGGGTGCAAAATTGCACCATTTAGATGGATGGGAGGGGGTTGCCCTAACCCCCCCCCCCCTCAAAAAAAAAAGAAATATATAATATTTAATAAAATAAAAGAGAAATAGATGAATAAAATTTAACATATTTTCGTCAACGATTCAATTCAAAGTTCAGTCAAAACCTATGATCAGACAAAGTGATGAGATTTGCTCATATTCTTAGGTTGGATGTTTGGTGATCCTCACATTACAACACTGGACGGGACTGGATATACATTCAATGGGCTTGGAGAATATATCATGTTAGACTACACGAACGGCGATCCTTTCCAAATACAAGCCAGGACAGGTAAAGCATTTGATGAGGAAGGCCAGGAGCTGGACACAGCGACAGTCTTTACTGGGTTTGCTGCCTCACAAGGGATTACTACCGTAAGTCAACCGAAGTTGAGATCAAGAAAATAATGTACAGTTCTGGTATGCGCTAAAAAGATATAAAATTCAAAAGATTTTTTTTTTTTCATTATATATTTGCTGGTCAATATTAAGGTACTAGCAAGTCTAAGAAGCTGTGATTTTTTTTTCTCTCTCTCCATGTTGAATATAAAGCAAAGGATGAGAGGTGAATTTTTTCTCTCGGGTCAGCGAGGTAAAATTCCAACAAGGTCGACGTACATCACACAGTGCCTGATAACGAGTACAACTAACCAGATTTTTTCTTTTTTGCGTGACAAGCATACCCAGTTTTATTGTTCCTTCCAGACATATTGTACGACATGTATGCATTATTTCACGGTTGACTAAGCACACGATAGAGAAAAAAAAACAGTCGATTGACATCGTTTAAGTTGAACTTTGTGTTAAATTTCTCGGAAAGCCTGTTTTAAAAGAGATCAATGACTTTTTTGCAAAATTACGATAGGGTTATTTTTCGTCTTTGTCTCGTGCTCACTCAACTTTTTAGTATTGATACCATTTCAGAAAAGTCATTGATCCCTTTTAAAACATGCTTTCCAAGAAATCTGTGAAAAAATTCAACTAAGATTCAACAGACTGGTAGTCTTTTCTTGGTCGTGTGCCCAGTCAACCGTATGATAATGCATATAAGTCAATCATTATGACTGGAAGCAACCATAAAACATAACACATACCCTTAACAGAAAGAAATGCAGAATTCGTCGAAGCGTCAGTAAGTTAAAATAACTACATGAGCCTTGCGACCTTAAAAAGGAATGGCCATTTTGTTTTCTGACTGTGGCCATTAAAGAATGACATGACGAGTCTCTGTAATTTCTCAAATAAAAGTTTACTGGGAAGTTTAGCCAGACTCATATGTGTTTAGATTTGCTTTTTTTTTATAGTAAATGTTTACCCTTTTTCTGACTACATACTACTCTGGATGATAATATCATCCAGATATTATCATCATATATTATATGAAGTGTGTCGTTTTACAAAGGGGTAACAAAGGTTTGCTAGGAAATATATAAATGATAGGGCTGGTTGAGGTTCTTTCAGAGCCAAAGACAAACTGAATAAGACAAGAAATTCATCACGGTAGTGGCGGCACCAAGGGGGGGGGGCATAGGGGGCATTTGCCCCCCCCCCCCCACTCAGAAGCTTTGCCCCCCCAGTTGCCCCCCCCCCCCAGAAATTTTGAGGACTGAAAAGAAAAATTATACTGTAAATTGTAAATAAGTAGATGTTGTCATAAGCATCATATTCAAGCTGTGAAGTGCTCTAAAATACCATTTTTCGCTCTTCAAAACTTCAATTGAAAACAAAAAAGTGGTTATTTTTGGCTCGCTCGCTCGTCATATTTTTAAATTTCTTTTCTAAAATGCGATTAAAAAACAAGAAAATTAGCCCTTTTTTGGCTCGCTCGCTCTACTCGCTCGTCATATTTCAGAATGTTTATTCGAAAATGCGATGAAAAACCAAAAAAAGCAGTTACTTTTTGTTCGCTTGCTTCGCTCGCACACAAAATTGATATTAAAATGTGTGTAAGAGGACGCAAAAAAAAAAATTGACTGCCCGGCCCTGCCCCCACCCACCATTTTCTTTTGCCCTCCATTTGCCCCCCCCCCCCCCCTCTCCCCACTTTAACGATCCTGGTGCCGCCACTGCATCACGGTGTCAGGAAGGGTGGGGGCGGTCTATGACAGCTGAAGGAATTTGCTTCTCAATGCAATGGGACATCCAGATACCGGTTCACTTAAGGAGAACTGTTACCCATACTATTTGTTGCATAATTCATTATACAGCTTCAAGTGACATTGAATGATGCACGAACTCAGATGATGATTGCAGTCAATGGAACTGAGTTTGATGTTGACATTCTCAGAACAGGTGAGCATATATATATATATATATATATATATACATATATTTTTTGTCATTCCGTCGCGCAATTTCCTCATCAAGTTTTAGTTAGATTTTTAAATGAATTATGCTACTTTGGAAGCTTGGAAATCTGATGATAACTTGGGTTTGAAAAGTATGAACATTTTACAAAGGTCTTTCCGGTAACATACGCTCCTAATGTTCTAGCATACTAAATGGTAAAAATGTACGGTAGAGAAAGCAAAAATATGCCTACGGAATAGCTTGTCAAGAAGTAAACCACAGGCTGTCAATGACTAAAATCAGGAGAAAAAAACAACAGGATAGCGTGCACCGTCGACTATACATAATCCTGATCAGGCTACGCTCGTAATGGATAATAAGGGACGGTTGAGAGGAGTTTAACCGAAATGTTTTTGGGTGTGTGAATGGGTGCCGGTGCGTGTAGGGGGATTAAGGGTAAGTAAGCGTAAGGGTATGGAAGTGGAAGTGCCGTGGTCCAGTTTTTTTAAGGCACTGGACTGGAGACGCGAGGATCCGGGGTTCGATCCCCGGCACGGCACTTATGCCCTTGAGCAATGCATTTTATCTACATTTTTTCTTTTGTCGTACATCAAATATATGAAAATGCTAAAGGAAAATTTATATCAACGTGTGCACGTGTTGATATAAAGGTAAAAGGTAAATTAGATGATTGAAACAGATGTCGTTATATAAGTTTACGACTGAGAAATGAAAAAGGCTCGATCAAGTTCCTTCGAAATACAGCAGCTTGCAGTGAAATTAATATTCACCTTAAGAACTTAAGAATTGGAAAAGAAAATTTTTCCAGAAAAAACATACCCAATTTAACTCCCTTTTCCTTTTCGAATACACCTTTTACAAAAGATGGCTATAACTCAAGTGACCCTACCTTCGAGCTTTCATACAATACGAACAGCACGGGTGGACCAAGCGAAGATGTTGGCATCACGGCACTTTTCAGTAATCCCCTGATGAGTGATACGAGTTTCAAGATCGGCTTCCGACTGGGTGTTCTTGATATCACAGTGTTTGGACCTAGCGACTATGAAGAGACCAGCGCAGGACAAGGACTTCTTGGTAAGTGACAGGCATACCGAAGATCATTTTGTTTCTTTTACTGACTTTTAACAGTAACCTTTCCGATGTTTTTTTTCCGTTACAACTTTTTGCTGTTGCAACGTTTTTTATGCTGGTACGGTGTATTTGGTTGATCTTCCTTTCTGAAGATTGTGGCAGCTTTTAGACAAACCATTATGGAAACTACATCTTGAAGGAGCTTTTTCCCGGGCTTTTTCACATCTTGAATTTTGTAAGCCAGAAATTTTCCTAACGATAAAGGTGAGATCCTTTCTGTGTCATGTTTTGTATCAACGGGCTTCCCCCAAACATCGTTTTATGAAAGGCCATTCTCGACACAATTATGCTCTCATCGGTCGCCAAAGACATCCGAAATTTGAGAAAGACTGTATTTGAAGCGGGCATAGAATCAAAATTGCTTCACCGTATTCAACGATCTTGATATCATTTTCTTCGGTAGAAGATGCTTTACTCAGTTTTGTTTAAGGCAAAATACTGCAAATCCGCCGTTCCGCTTTTGGGGGCACCCGGTATATAACACATCTTGTCCTGATTTGTGTTGAACTGATGATTCCTTGGATAACATGGAAGTAAGATTCAATAAATTTCTTGAATTACATTTTAGCTATGCATTTCTTTGGCGTTTTCAAGAAATGCTGGAGAATTGTGGAAAGAAATTTATAATTGAGAGTATACCTCCCCTTAAAACTATACATGCATGAGGTATATACAAGCCTTTTACTTTGACTTTTTTCATGTGCATATTTAACCCAGGTTTATGGAACGGAAACTCATCTGATGATTTCCTTCTTCGAGACGGTACCACTCTTGAACCTCTAGAAGGCCAAAACCTCACAGAGGCGCAGATATTTACCTTCGGACAGTCCTGTACGTAATCTTATTTCCAACCATTTCCGTAATTCCTAATTGGCATGAAACGGAAAAGAGTTTAGATGACTGCCGCCACCCTGACGCAAACGCTTGAAAAGGAGTACATGCTAATACATCAGAAATGGTGTACAAGGCATGGTTAATGTAAAGCACTCATTGCTCGGGGAGAGAAATCTTGTACAATAGAAACCGGGAAAATATTACAAGGTTACATCAGTACCGCTTATCAAAAAAAAAAAAAAAAAAATCAAATGATAACGACAAGTCGACTTGGAAACAATTTTCACCATGTTTTTGTACATGCTACCTCGCTGAGTACAATGAGAATATGCCATTTTTTGTACGTCCTTTTTTAAGTTTTGGCATGTATACGATTTTTTGAGTGTTTGTGTCTAACACGGCGTATAAAGTCTCCGTTATTCTCCATGATTAGATTGTTCTTTGCTCAAAATGAGGATTCTCCATAGACATGCAGTATTACTCAATCACGAAAAAAGAAGACCAGTGCATTGCTTTACCAAATATCTGATTTCAGTGCTGTTAATGTACGTGTGTTTGTATTATTAAACCGGCGACAAGGTTTTTGATCATCACACACACACACACACACACACACACACACAAATCTGCCTTACATGGTATGAGGTGGTATTAAAAGCATACACCTTATTATAGAGGTTCATGTCACTAATTCTTGATATTTATACAGGATATCTGCATTTGAAAATATAAGATCACGGTACTATGGTTTCAGACAAGTCCGGGGTCCTTTTTATTTACATGTCTTTTAGTCGTTTGAATCAATTGTCCCTCGTTGTATTCTAAACTTACAATATTCTTTTCCCAGGGGCAATTACTGCCGAAGAGTCCTTCTTTGATTATGGAAACAGGAACTGGTCTGATTACAATGATCCAGACTTTGTACCCCCATTTTTGGACGAAGTCATAGCTAATGCTACAGCAGAACAGCTAGCTAATGCAACAACAACATGCGGCGATGATCGAGCATGCCTTTTTGACTATCTCATAGTTGGACCAGCACTTGGCGCAGATTCAATGACAACGGGACAACAAAGACTGGAAGACGTGGCAACACTTGGTAGGCCTACTTATGCACATAGGATAATTTCTTGCTCGACACTTAGAAATATGTCCGTGGGAATACACCCCTGGAATACAGACCTTGTTCGCAAGCCTGATACTCCGGTATGGGCATTTTATAAAGAGAATAGTATTTCAATAAAAATTGCAGTATCCTCACAAAGTGTATTTATTTTGAAATTAGTAAAGATACAGCATCGGATACGATTAGTCTTGTCCGTTTGGTATCGATCTCATCATTGTCTATGATAATCTCAATGTTCCAAATATTACATTCGTTTGATATTTAGGTTGCATGCAAAATATTCAAACATTTTGAAGTAATGAAGTTTTTTTTTTTTAACTTTCTTTCCCGCAGACAATTTCCCTCCAGAGTTCGACTCAGTGGAAGAGATAAGCCAAACAAACGCACTGTCCGGCAATGACACTCTGTGCGTCACTGTTGGGGAAACGTATATACTACAATTCTTTGTAAACGACCCCAATAACGATACGGTTACTCTATCACTGAACGGGACAGTACCAAACAACACTGCCTCAATTGACAACGGTAAACGTATTGTCATTTGTACTGTATTCAAGGCTGTAATTTTTTTTCCGGGTAGAGGGGAATATATTCAGTTTGAGGAAACACACAAGCGAGGGAGCGAAGCGACCGAGCGGGAACTTTTGTATTGTTAGAATATAAAATGGATTATATAGTGCACATTTTAGTGGAATTTGGGGAAATTCTCAATAAAAAATAAGGAAAAAACAAAACAAAAAAATTGGGGTTTTGAAAATTTCTAGGGGGCAACTGCTCCTCTAAGTGCGTACGGCCATGACTCTATTAATTGTGTTAAAATCCCGTAGTTATTTCATTTCAGAGCATTTCGTTTTACAATTTTTAAGATTATACTTTTAACGTGATTTCATTCAAATCCTACAGTCTGGAAAGGCATTGTATATGATTTTGCTATTTATCTTCTATGAACGAAAATAAACTGTTCATCTTTTTGATTTACTGATGAGGCTTATTTTAGAAAAAAAAGACCAAAAGACCGTGGGTTCGAGTCCAGCCAAGGCGGATGACGGAAACCTACGTTGTGTGTTATTTTGGCCCTGCCCTGTTTCATAGACGCAGGCTATGCTACAGTGGAAAACACTCCGTCCCTCGGATAGGACATTAAATGGAGGTCCCGTGTAAAGGAGAGTCACCACCTTTGCACGTTAAAGATCCCACTGCACTATTCGTATAAGAGTAGGGGGAAACCCCGGTGTATGTGGTCCACCTGCACACCCCCAATCATTGATATCGGGAGGAGAGAACCTGAGGGTTACAGTGATTGAATTCGCTTTTCCCCTCCCAGGAACAGGTGACGCCAAACCATTAATAATGATAATAATAATGATAATAATAATAATAATAATCATCATCATCATCATCATCATCATCATAATAATAATAATGATGATAATAATAATAACAGATGAATGAAAAGTTGGTGTGATGAATGAATTACAACTACACAATACTAACTAAACCCTATGATATGGGGTTACTAGAGAACTTAACTTTGCCGAAATTATGTAAGGGAAATCGAGAACTGTCTCCAGCCATCATATGTTGTGGATGCATTCTGTGTTCATATAATCGAAACATGTGACGAAAAGTTTCGTAAAAATTATTATTATACAAAGTAAACCCCTTAATGAATCTTTGGAAACTCAATGTAAATATATCTCTTATCGTGGCTTAATCATCGCTGTGTTTAGTTTCAATGGAAAATATGTTTATTCCTCTTAAAAACTAATAATACATGTGCAGTAATGTCGCAGTCATGGAATGAGCTGCACATTAGAATGAGGGGCAAGCCAAAAGTGAAAGAGTTGAAAAATGCACTGGTATTGTTAGGAGAGCAATTTATTTTATCGACGGAAGAGAGTTTGAATGTTGCAAAAGACTCCTGAAGATCTTAGAACTAAAATTTATGCCTGATGGGGATATATATGTCAGGCAAAATTCGTTGCTGCTTGGTCATCAAAATTTCGAATTGTTGAAAAAAAAACACAGGCGATAAGGCAGGGGGCGGTTCTCCGAATCAATTTGTTGGGGGATGCCCTGTCCTACATTATTTCTATCCATGTTCTCATGTAAATCATCTGCAAGCTTAGCAGCCCTGTGCTCTTCAAAGAAAGGAGAATGCTATCACAACGATGACAGCATTTTGCACCTATTCCAATTTTATCCTGCCTCTTATTTCGATGTACTGCATGCTGCATGGCAGAAATATCATAGCAAATGCGGTACAATTTTGAAGTAGAATAAAATACAAGCATAGAGATGAACCTGTCACGACAGGAGAGGTGTGATAGATCATACTTTACTTTTCAGACTTCTTGAGTAGTTTATGATAATGACTAATATCTTCGGTGATTTATGAGACAAAAGGTTTTCTGATATTTGAAGTTTTCGTGATGACCATGAACGAATACCAATATTCAGAAAGCATTTTGGAATGTACATTTTGATACGCTGTGCGTATGCTTCTTTTTGAAGATCATTATTCACTCATGTTAGAAAAAAAAAATCATGTGATAATTGAGAGTAAACCGTGACCAAATCAGTGAAGGATAATGTAATAGAGTGAATGGTTTTTTTTTCTCTCATACTACTGATTTATAACACTTTTACTCAATATTCATATTATAGATATCGTACCAAGTTGCTAAGCTGCGACGTGCTCAAAATTCTGCTGCTTGGGTCCTCAGTGGAACATCTCGCTTCTCCCATATTGCCCCGATTCTTAAGAATCGTCATTGGCTGCCGGTATCAAAAAGAATAGAGTTCAAAATCCTTCTCCACACATGGAAAGCTTTGCACAGTCAGGCTCCACAATACTTGCAGAACTTCATTTCAGAATATGTTCCCCGCAGAAATCTCCGCTCCTCTTCTAGTGAACAGTTCACAGTCCCCAGAACCAGCTCAACCCTCGGAGAAAAAGCCTTTAATTATGCAGCGCGATCGCTCTGCAATGCTCTCCCACTGAGAATCCGATCAGCAGAATCGCTAGAAACATTCAAATAGTGTCTCAAATCATACGTGTTCACAACGTATTTCAGTTAAATATTTGTTAGATACACACACACACACACACACACACACATTGTAAGATACACACACACACGTTTATAACGCTTTTACTCAATATTCATATTATAGATATCGTATGTTTATTTACATTATGCATTTTTTCTTCTTTCTCTTTCGTTTTCTTTTCTTATCTCTTTCACTATTATTATCATTATTATTGTTATTATAGATGGCCTGTTCAGCTGGACACCTGAGAATACAGAAAGAGTGAACATTGAAGTCGTAGCCGATGATAATAAAGTCACGAGTTCCTATCGCTTACTGATCAAGATGTGCCGATGTGAGAATAATGGCACCTGTGATTATGAAACAGAAGCTGAAGGAGAAGACCTGCTTGAAAATGGATTTGCGGTAAGTAACAACAAGCAAATCCGGGAAGCATCGATTGAAAAAAAAAAATAATAATAATTTGTTCTATAAGTAAGGCATACCGTATCCTGAAGATAAATTAATGAAGTTTTTCCCAAATGTTGAGTCAATATATAAAGCGCTATAAGGGTGTCTCGTTTAGCGTATATCTTTGTTAAAAAAGGCAAGCCAATTTTTGGACGATTTGGGAGTTGTTTGATTTTCAGTTTGGGAATAAACTACTGAAATCTAATGGAATAGGTCTAGTTTCGTTAAAAGCTACATTAAAGGTTCTGTCCAGCTTTGGGTAGGCCTTCAAAACTGTGCGTCAGATATTTTTGCTTTTTAGCTGATCGGTAGCATAATACTAGGAAATAATAGTAATAATAATAATAATAATAGTAATAATAATAATAATAATAATAGGAAAATTAAAGTGCTGTTATTTTTTTCCTTCCCAAGTCGAACAGTTAACAAATGAAAGGCAAGCAATATTTTGATCTAGGGTCAGCGACATATAATTCCAGAAATTCGACGAATTAAGTTTCCAATTAGATATCTATAACATTTTATTTCATATTCTATCCAACAATTCCTTTGAAAGGTGTTATTTAGGAATTCGAGTTTAATACAACTCCAAAGTCTTTAGTTATTATCTAAATGTTTGCATGTACTTAAATTGGCATGTAAATCGGAATATTTGATATTGTGATATACAGTGCGTCCCAAAAAAACTTTACACTTTTGAAATGGAGGCCAAATGAAAAATGCAAGATTCTGGAAGAAAAAGGTTTATATGTATGGATAGCTCATGGACTCAACTTTCATATGAGACCAAAAAGGCCGAAAATAATTCATGCTTGGGTGAGCACTGTTCACTTTTGTAAAGGGTATGAAAATTAGGTTGCGCAGGAATTGCACCCTTTCAATTTGTGAGAGATGAGTCCTTTGGAGGTTACAGAATTGAGGGTGATATGATGAATTCATGATCAGTTGCAATCAGTTAAGGTTACCTGAGTGAGTTTTATGGTTTATTAAATCAAAATTTTATGCATGAGTGAACGGGAATTGCATTCATTATTGTAGCATTGTACCTTTCCCTGGTAGACTCAGTGGTGTGTTCATGGGAGTCAGGATTGGGTGATGGAACATGTTGCAGGCCGGAGGTGAGATAGGGTAAGACTTTGTTAGGTAGATGGGATAAGGGTCGAGAGGACAGTATGTCCCCCCCCCCCCCCCTCTCTCTCTCTCTCTCTCTCTCTCTCTCTATCCCTCTCTCTCTTGCTTCCTGTGTGCATATCTTGACAATTCACATTCTTTGGTCTCCACTCCAAAATATCCAAACCGCCTTCCCTTATCCCTTATGAAGAGAGCAAGATTGTGCATTGAAGGAGGAGGTGGAAATGTGGACCACTGAACTAGCAAACTTTGATTTTTAGTTTCCATTATCATTTATTTCCCCCTTTTCTCTCAATCAAGATGGATGAAACAGTTGTAAAATTGAAATGAATGAAAATCAACTGAAAACAAAGACTGACATGTTCATTTCACCAATTTGTGTTACACTGTACCGTTTTTCTTGCCCGAAACTCAACTGCTAAAATGACTGGTTGGTTGGATAATTTTTGATTGAGTGATTGACTGAGTTATTGATCAATTATGATTGATTTATTGAATAATTCATTGATTGAATCAGCTGAATGGGGATTGAATGCTTGATTGATTAATTGATTGACTGATACATTGATTAGTTGAATGATACCTAAATATTGATTGTCTAACTTACGGTATTGATTGACTGACCGATAGAATGCGATTGACTTCAGGTGTTAATGGACGATACCAGTCCCAGTCCAATTTTGGAAATGCAGGTAGAATTCGGGATAGGGGAATGTGGTCGGGATATTTTGGAGAGGAGACCAACGGATGTAAATTGTCAAGATACGCACAAGCACACCCAGGAAGAGAGAGAGAGAGAGAGAGAGAGGGAGGGAGGGAGAGAGAGAGAGAGGGGGGGGAGCATGCATGTCCTCTTAACCCTTATCCCATCTACCCAACAAAGTCCTACCTTACATCTCACCTCCCCTGGACCATGTACCATCACCCAATCCTGACTCCCATGAACACACCACTGAGTCTACCAGGGAAAGGTACAATGCTACAATAATTAATGCAATTCCTGTTCACTCATGCATAAAATTTTGATTTAATAAACCATAAGGTTCACTCAGCAAACATAAACTGACTGCAACTGATCATAAATTTATCATATCATCCTCAATTTTGTAACCTCCAAAGGACTTACCTCTCACAAATTGGAAGGTGCAATTCCTGCTCACCCAAGCATGAATTATTTTCGGCCTTTGTGGTCTCATATGAAAGTTGAGTCCATGAGCTATCCATACATATAAACCTTTTTCTTCCAGGATCATGTATTTTTCATTTGGCGGCCATTTCAAAAGTGTAAAGTTTTTTTTGGGACGCACTGTAGAATAATGTCTAGAAGCATCTTCAGGTCGAAGTTTCATTGTGATTTTGCATTCACGCATCATCATCAACCCACCCACACCTTCCCATCTACCATGTCTACACCACGTTCATCTACCCCGGGGGATATGTCTTAATGAGGCTTGCACATCATCCGCGTAAATCCCTTTTTGAAAAGCACCATAAACGGGGATTGAGGTAGGACGGAGGTAGGAGTGATTTTGATACCCTAAACGGGTATTTTATGCAAGGATTGCATAGTAATCTCTTACTAAAATAACATTTTCCAGGATTTTCCTAATTTGATACCCTTTTTTCTGATTTTTCCTGTTTTTGATACCCTTTATGGGATCCCCGGGTTCCCCGTTCGGTGCTGAAAAACGACCCACCCCTTTTCGACGTTTTTGTTTACACGGATGATGTACAGGCTTCAATGAAATATATCCCCCGGGCTATTTACCTACTAAGCCACACATCTGCTACCGATCCACAGCCCACACCCATCTTTTCCTTAAACCACGCACCGACCATTCAATACAATACACCACTTGCACACACCCGCAAATCCGCATACCCAGCCCCCACACATCCTCCCTTCAACATCACACACGGGGGCGTGTACACATCAGTAACTCAAACACCCACGAACCTATGCAAACCACTTATACCCTCCCAGCAACACCACATGCCCAGTTATCCAAACCATGTACTCAACAACCCCACACACCCGAAACTAACATCAACCCATCTAAACCACGCACCCGTACAAATCATACACTCACCAACATAAAAAAAACCTACGCACCATGAATATCAAACACCAACACACCCATACACCACAAACTCTACCACACCACAAGAAATAACCACCAACCAATACCACCCCCCTCCCCCCCCCCCCCCCCCCCCTTCACCGGGTTTATGAATGCATTTATCATATCGTACAACTGGATCAGACTGACGTTGATTGTGCATGTATACCGAGTAAGGGTGGTTGTCAACTGCTTCTTACCATTATTAACGACCGAGGTGTTCGGCAGAAGGCACTTGCTGTTAAAATGTTGAAAATTTCTCATCTGATTCACGATTTATAGGTTTGCCACCCGTCTTAATTAAGAGGAGTCGTGCCTAAGAGACTTGTTGAAATTCATTTCTTTTTTGTAGGTGGTGATCTGTAATTGCACAGACGGGTGGAGTGGTGTACACTGTGACGAGGATGAAGATTCTTGTGAAGGAGATCCCTGTTTTGAAGGAGTCATCTGCATTGACGACCCACCACCTGCCACAGAACCAAGATGTGGCAGTTGTCCTCCAAACTACGTCGGTGACGGGCTTATGTGCTTTGGTAAGTCAGAAGTGTACCGTGGAAGATAATAGGTCTGCCGTAGTCTTGTAGTAGTCCTACGACAGTCCGTCAAGACTTTAATGATCATAAGTCTTATTATTCATTTTAATGCTTTGGTACTCGATAATTTACGCCACGTTTTTCGTCTTTATCCTGGAATATTTTCTTTTTTCCTTTGGTACTTTTTTTAATTTAAACGTTTATGTTTGCATATTTGTATATATTCATTGTGAATAATCTGTTTTATTTTCATTATTTATTTAGATATTTGTGTACTCTCATAATGCGTTTCTTTTTTTAAAGAAGGGAAGAAATAGTAGATGGAATGAAATGAAAATGTAAGTGGAAGCTCAGTATTTGACAAGAGTTTGAAGAACTGTTGCTCAGTAACTGCCAGGTCCTCCTTTTCTTCCTGTACGTATCATAAACCAGATGCTACATTACGAAGCAGAGATGAATTGTACAAAATTTTGTTGTGACATAATGAACCGACTGAAATTCATATAATCAAATTTGACCGCCTAACATTAAAAAGCAGCTCATCCCCCCCCCCCAAAAAGACACCCCCCAAAACAAGAGCAACAACAAAAACGAGTAAAACGACTACTATTAACAATTATTATTTGTTTGCTTGTTTTTTATTTCCGTTCAAAGCAACATAACATACAAATATACATGTATACATATTCGATATAAACAGCGGATAGCCCATTTCAGTCGCATTACCAAAATACGACTGTTCTTCCATTGGGTCTTAAAAGTAATCATGAGAAATACAACGATATATATATATATATATATATATATATATATATTCACCTTTTTTCATTACTTTTCATTACCGCAGATGTCAATGAATGTGCGAACGAAACCCTGAATGCCTGTGAGCAGGAGTGCCAAAATACACAAGGATCCTATAATTGTTCGTGTGGATCTGGCTATAACTTGGCCATCGATTTACGTTCCTGTAATGGTAAAATACATTGTTTGGTTTCATTCATTTCTACTTTAAATATTTCTAACCAGGAACATGATGTAGTTCACATATAATGAGCAATCCAGGGTAAAATGTGAAGGCGGCGTTTACATAAATCCAAACAGGAGGGATGTCCAGGACACCAACAAAAGAACTGAAGTACTTGAAAGATTCCAGGGATGCACCATTTATCCTTTTAGTAGCATTTTCGTCCGTTCTCAAACTGTGGAATAAACTACCCCAGACACTCCTTACACGACAATCCCTGAATGTCTTCAAAAGCATCTCCAAACTCTCTTATCCCGTAAACAGTTGTATTGTACCGGTAAAGCGAATTTGAACTTACATAAAGGGGAATCATATAGACCGATCCCACAAATCAAGAGGGCAGCAGACTGTTCGACACAGTTCGACATACTGCGGTGGGCGCTCCAACTTTTATAGTACACAAGTCAATAGCGCGTTATCTACATTCATTCGATGTTTTGTCTATTTTGACCAATGTATGCAGATTTCTTTTGATATTTGCAATGGGAAATATTATTAGGGAAGTTCAGGTTGCAGCTCTGCGGTGCTCAAATGCCACAAGAATTGGAGAAAGTTTAAAACCTGAAAACTAACTGAGTGCGAAATTCTCTCGCTTTGGACTCATGAGGCCTGTTTGTGTGAGAAGCCGTACTCCCTACACAGGTTTCCGTAAGCAATGTGAAGGAATTCGTCACCAGTGGGTAAAAACATCAACAGAAAGGACTTTGAAGTCAAAAAACATTATCATTATGAACTTTGGCGTAAAATTTAATGAGTGAAAACATGACTTTGTAAACAGGGTAAGATTGAGGGCTCCCGTTTACCACGACTTCTATGCTGCAGTCGAACTTTTACAAAACTAAAACAAATCTAAGTTGAAAAACCATTGAAAGTGCAAAAATACACCATACCTTCATTTGTCAGATATGGCCATTGTCTTACCTCATCTACCCATGTATCCATGCTTTATGTTATTGATCTAGAATAAAGTAAATGGGAAAATATCAGGGCATATCTCATATCTTACATTCATTATGTACACAGAGCCAATCGCGGTCAGCGCGCTTGCCCACCGCAGCCAAGGCGTCGACGATAGAGTGCCAAATGAAATTGGTCTATAGATACATTACCTGATATAATACAGGAAGAGCCTTTGTTCACTATCCTGCCCCCTCTGCTTTTGTATGTACCTACTGCAATACTCATTTCCTGGCTACCTTCTTATCATTACCTCGTTTGTATCTCAATGAATTGTTGATATAATTTAGTTGTAATGTTTCCAATCTTGTATTTTATATCTGAATTGTGAACCCTACTTTAATTCGGTCCCAGTGCTTTTAGAGCAATAAATAGCATTTCAGTCAAAAAGTATTCAGTAAAAGTAGTAGTAGTAGTAGTAGTAGTAGTAAAAGTAGTAGAAATAGTAGTATCATTATTGTAAATAGCAGTAGTAGAAGTAGTAGAAATAGTAGTATCATTATTGTAAATAGTAGTAGTAGAAGTTGTTGTATCATTATTGTAAATACTACATATCTTGCCTTTGAGTCAATTTTTGTCAGCCAATTTAAGATTTTGAAAGTAATTAGAATCATATGCATACATTATCTTGAGTTGACGTAATTTGAGCAAATCTGATTTCTCTTTAGACATAAACGAGTGTTCTACCAATGAGCATGACTGCGGATCGGGAAGCGTTTGTACAAATACAGAAGGCGGATTTGAGTGCGCATGTGAAGATGGGTATACAAATACGACAGCTGATGGGAAAGAGTGCCAAGGTTAGTGAAAGTTGAAACATAATCCTTGAACATAGATCTTGACATTTCAAGAGTTCTTAGTATTAATTCCTTATCCTACAACCCATTTTACCATGTCACCGTTGCTCATTTCCTGGAACATGGTCTTTGATCCTGTATTTGTTGTGTTTATGTGTGTGGTATGTTCTTGTGCATGATTACAATAACAACAACAACTTAAAACTATAAGCCCCTTTAAAAAGTTTGGAAACCTAAGTATGGTCGCTTATAACTCTTTTGTTTTGGTGTAATCATTATATTATCATTATAGTATCATTAAAATTATGTCTATTCATCTTGAAGATAAATACCCAACTTGTTGTTTTTCAGTCATTGAATGTGCAGTACATCAGAAGAAAGGGCAAGGGCAAAGTGAAAGGTTAAAAAAGTGCACTGATGTTTTGCTGTGCCTTTTTTTAAGAGTCTGTGTAGGGCTGCTGGGTTTTCAGTTGATCTTTTTGTGAGCTGCACATGTGTGTGAAATCGGGGGGGGGGGGGGGGGGGGGGAGGGTGTCCCCTCATAAACCTATCTGATGCCCTATCGCCCGGAAAATTTCAAAATAATGTTAACCGAGCCATGATGTTGTGGACAATTTGTGAAAAAACAGTAACGAATCTTGCCTGATATGTCATATAGTGAATGAATTTCATTTTCATGATTTGTCTAGGAATTAGACATTCATTGACGACCGTTTAAAAACAGTATCCTCACTATTACTTTAATACGAAAGTTACACTCTCTTGTCAAAGAAGAGTGCTCTGCATCATAATACAATTTATCACCAGTGCATTTGCCTTTTTCACTTTTTGACCTTGCCTCTTATTTGCTTATTCCCTGGCTGTAAAATGACAATCACACCATCCATGGTATTATTTTTAAAAGGAATATAACTTTTTTTTTTTTAAATCTCGACAAAGAGAGGATTATGCTATGAGAGATACAGCCCATAAAACTAAGAGATACCATCCATCCAGCATCATATGACGGTGTTATGCAGTTTCAACTTATTTTCTATAGAG
This sequence comes from Echinometra lucunter, assembly GCA_029962745.1. Taxonomy (NCBI): domain Eukaryota; kingdom Metazoa; phylum Echinodermata; class Echinoidea; order Camarodonta; family Echinometridae; genus Echinometra; species Echinometra lucunter. The sequence continues at coordinate 26,115,554 of CM057163.1, read as the reverse complement.
AAATTGTATACCATCTTGAAAATTCTATCTCTCGCTACAGAAATCATATTTGATATATGAAAAGCTTGATTCCAAAAGGCGCTATGTCCATTTTTTTTTCTTTTTATAAAAGTTAAGTTATTACCATCATTTGACAATTCAGCTGGAGTAATTTGCTATGTTATCATGAAATATAGAATAGATAGTGCTTTGTAATTTTAAGTTTCCATTCTGAGAATCTTTCAGTCATACTATTCACATTGTATGAAATGTTTTCACCCCATCACACAATGCTTCATTTTTAAACAGATATTGATGAGTGTAGCGTAGCAGATACCTGTGACGATAATGCCGTATGTAATAATACAGTAGGTTCCTTTATGTGTACTTGCATGGACGGCTACATTGGAGATGGACAAACATGTGCTGGTATGATTTTTTTAATATCATTTTGTCGCACGTTCTGTCTCTTTTTTCTAATGTTCACTTCATCATTCTTGCATTTGTTTCTTTGTTGTTGTTTTTTGTCGAAAATTTATGTTGTTCAAATTGTTATGAGGGTTCAGAGTTCGTCAGTTGCTCCGCGTCTTTGGAACTCTTTACAAATCCAAGTTCGTAAATGTACCGTCATTGATACCTTCAAATCAATACTTAAAACATATCTTTTCGGCAAACTTTGTGAATGATATGTGTCAGATTGAGGGATCCCGGGCGCCCTTGAATTTTTTACATATATAAATATAAATATTGTTCATTACCATGAAATCTGAGGGCCTACTTTTAATTTAGTCTTCAAAACATATATATATATATATATATATATATATATATATATACTGAAAGAAATGAAAATGGGAGAATAATAATTGCGTAGCTCCCTCAATGTTCCCCAGAGCTGTCATCCATTTTGAATCAATACTTGAATCAATACAAGGGAGTCGCCAAAGTTGTTTGCATTTGTCAAATTTCTTTCTATATATATATATATATATATATATATATATATATGTGTATACATATATATATATATATATATATATATATATATATATATATATATGTATGTGTGTGTGTGTGTGTGTGTATTTGACGTACTCCTCTCAGTCTGCACTGAACAAAATAGAAGATATTGCTGGCTGTTTCTTGTTTGTATTTACGTTGTTTCTTCAGTCAAGGTCGTATTTGATTTATGTTAAGGCCATTAAGCATTGCAGAGCATATGAAATTTCGAACACTGAATGCCATTTCTATTCTTAACAGTGCAATTTCTGCTCGATATATACAGATGAAGATGAATGCCGTAACCCTACTTTTAACGAGTGTCACGAGCAATCTACGTGTATTAATGAAGAGGGATACTACCGGTGTTCTTGTAACGAAGGCTGGACCGGTAACGGCTTTAACTGCACCGATATAGATGAATGCCAGGATGGGCCGGATGAGTGTAATAGGAATGCAAACTGCACCAATCTGGACGGTGGATACATGTGCGATTGCAAGGATGGGTACTTCGGAAACGGTTTCGATTGTTTTGGTAAGATACGCAGCGTTCTCTTGGAAAAGGACAAAGACGTAACTGCCGGGGGAGGGGGGGGGGGCACGTGCCCCCTATTGGCTGGCAAAACAACAACAACAGCAAACACACTGAACACACCCTTCCACTCGGGCACCGCCCCCTTCCCCCCCCCCCCCCCCCCCCATGCGCTGACGGTATGCCACCGGATAAGGAGTATACAAGATGTGATGATAATGTTTTTATAAACGAAGGTAGTGTCCATGTCAATGTCCAACGAAGGATTTTGTATGTGCGTATAGGCATACATTTTTAAAATTTCATTAATTATTTTTAAGGAAATTTACATTTACTCGTTTAGCATGATATGTGTTTACTTAAACCCGACAGAGGGTTGGGCACTTTATGTATATATCGATAAGGTTCGATAATTATAATGTCATGATGCTTCTCCGTATGGTAAAGAGACTTTATATCGGTCAGCTGATTGGTTTACGAAATGTTGCCCAAATGATATGAAGGTATCTCATGCGCTTCGAAATTATTGTTATGGTGCACACCATGTAAACAGCCAAAACTTATTCGAAAATATGGAATATCGCAAGCTGGCACACATAAACCTGTATATAAATCGCATTTGGTCAATTTAACACTATGGCTCTCCAGTTAAAGATAAGCAATTGCACTATTTATTTATTTTTTTTTT
>CM057163.1:26092447-26112856 GCA_029962745.1 Echinometra lucunter | reverse complement strand
AATGAAAATGGAAATTTATCGTTTCATAAATACCTAACAATATTTCGCAACAAACTTCATCCTTGAGATTCCAAAGCCCTGCACAGTGATCTGCATACAGTTTCTGAAATACATATACTAGGTGTGCTGCAGTGCCAAAAATATGTGCTCCAGCCTCCGCAGCTTTGTGAAAATAATACATATAATCGCATGCTCAGGGGGGGGGGGGGGGTATATGGCTGGCATAATAGGCTTTAACTGTTCAGGCACTTGCTCAGGAACATGGAAACAGATTGAATGGTTAATATGAGCACAAAAAAAAAAAAAAGAATATATTGAGTTAAAATCCATTTTTCTTGACAGCGTACTTTGGCATGTACGCGCGACATGCCCTTCATTACAGAACTTCATGCATTATTATCTATTTACAAGCACAGGTAGGTGTATTGCCCAGCTACTTTCCCGTTGTTTTGTTCGTGACCGAACAAGAGTACTAATGATATTAGTGTTGCTTTCATTTATTACTACATTTATCAAATTATCTTCATTGTTGTCAGTTCATTTACGTTTTCCAAACGCTTTTTTTTTTAAGCTACTCAATATACCTAGTGTGAATATGACATTACTACATCCTGATATATAACACTGATTTTTACTCATGCCATTTTTATGCATGTCTGCTATCTGCGATATTTGAAATGTATTGCCAAACTATGATCTAAACAAGTAAAAAACGTCGGGAAAAAAAACTGCCTGCATTATAAAAGCTTCAACGCTTTCATGATGTTAGCCCTAATGAGTAAGAACAACAAAAGAAAATTTACAGAAAGGAATTATAATTCTTACCAAAACAATAGAAACCATTTCCACTCCAACCGTCACGGCATCTACACGCTATAGCTACCTGGGTTGTTGATACATGAGCGTCGAAGGTCGATGCAATAATGGCATTTCCAGGCATTCGTCAATATCTGAAGGAAATATTAAAAGTATATGAACTATGTTCAGTAGAGTGTTCAGAGTATGTAAGCTTATGTTTTGCACGGTTACGTTGGTCCATTTTTGAAAGAAAAAAAATATGAATGGCCCTCATCTCAACAAACCAAAAATTAAATAAGTTGTAACAGTGAGGTAAAATAAGTTATAGCCAAATACTTTTAATAAAGAGAATGTTTCATACACAATGTTGGGATACATTTATATGCGTGGATGAATGTAATGTTCGGAAAACCCTTTAAGTTGAAATGGGCAGTGATGCCACTGAACGAAAATGAGAGAGAAGACATAAATAGGCTGAGCCATGATATTCGTCGGCATGACTAGTCCCTAAGAATTCATTTCTAAATCCTTCAGAGTGTATAATCTGAGATATCGGTTTTTCTGTTTCCAGATTTCAAGATTCAAGGTTCAAGAGTTGATTTTTCATTTCCAAAATACAAATGACAACCAATTTTTAAAAATAAAAAATAGATAACTATTTACTATTAGTATTTTTTAAAAATGACAGGATATGCTTACATAATTTGAAATACGAGACAAAGTAAATCTACAAAAGAATATATACAGTATAAGTTCTAAATAGAGGAATCCACTAAAAAGCAATGCTTGTAGAGTGTGGGTCCCTCAAATAGTGATAATAATATTGTAAACATAACTTGTATTCAATGTTATTATGAAATATATATATATGTATGTATATATATATATATATATATATATATACATATAAGAAAAGAAGAGAAGACAACATATTAAATACGAATTTAATATACTGATTTGTTTACCTTGACATGATCCATCTTGAAGTAAGCGATAGCCCTGGAAGCATCGGCAATAGTAAGATCCTGGTGTGTTATAGCATATGTGTCCACATGGATTTAGCTCCAAACATTCATTAATATCTGTACAGAATTCAAAAAGGGTAAAACCTCTCCTATTATGTGAGCAATAATGGACTGAATCAACTTACACCAAACACCAGATGCTACAAATTGTTAAAGTAAATGACAGGGAATGACAGTTATTATTGATATAACTTTCATTAATTTAACTATTATTTTCGTTATTTCATAGATTAATATATTTATTATTTTATCATCATTATCATTATCATTACTATTATTATTCTTATTATTGTTATTAGTATTATTATTATTATCATATTTTAAAAAATACCATTACCATAATTACCATAATCATTATGATTACTTCTAGGGTGTTTTCCAGATATTACTTACCAACATAATTTTCATAATTTTTATTATTATTATTATCATTATTATTTCATTATTATTATTATTATTATTGTTATTATTTAATTATTATTTTATTAGTATCAATCATATCATAATTATTATATAGATGGATACAAAATTTGCTGAAAACACATATTTCCTGAACTCATTATAGATACGTGTATTCTTTGCTCATATTGTACCTGACCGGAAATAAAAAATCTTGATCTAAATAAATAGTTACAGTTACAATGTTAGAATTACGGACCTGAACAGTTGAGAAAAAGTTCGTCCAACCCATCGTTCATCGATCTGATATTCGTAAGGAGGATCGATGGAAAATGTTCTTTACATTTATCACTTCGAGCCAACTGGATAACATTTTGTTTTCTAGCTGCAGTTGGGATATGGTCTGTCCGTTGAATTCGATTATAACAATGATATGTCTCCTGATATGCCAGCCGGTTCTCCCACCCCTCGTTGGGCAGAATTTTAACCAACAGTTTTCTGGACAGTATGTTCCCAAATGTTGGTTAAAAGTTGGGCATTTTTTTGCCCAACTATTTCAAGAGTATACTATGGAATAAGAATATTGTTGGCAATGACCCATTTATTTTTCAAAACGTGCACCTTCTCGTAGAGCTACCACTATAGACAGCTGGTACCACGGTATCCACAGGGTCCGATATGATTTACAGTATCTAGAAGCGAGTCCGATTGAGAATCTATTGTTCAGGAATACCACCAAGGATTAGCTGATAGCTCTGCTTTCAGGGGCTTTGGGAACTGTCATCCCTGAGTAATTACCCAGCTTTACAAGACATTGCCAAGGTGGATGCGTGCTGCAATCAGAAGTCGTGGTATTCCAACAAGAATAGCAGAAACTGTGCTTAAAAGGCTATATAAGTAAATTTTAGTATGCCCATGACAAGACATTACAATGAATTATTGGAGAAGTGTGTACGAAAAAGTGAGGTAAACATCGTCGCAATCCATGCCTGACAGCAGTGGTCTACTGCGTATTACAAACACACGCATGCATAAAAGGGAATACAAAATTACCATCAATTCTGCAGGGATAAATGAAATTTTATAGCTTTAAGTACAGTTGTTTTTTTCAAGCGAACTGTGCCCTTTTCGAACGAATATGTCCCAACTGAAGAGTGGGGATATTTTGAAATTACCGTAGCATCTTGGTACGAGGTTTTCAAATCTATTTGCATCCAGTAGAACTCCATCATTACAGTAAACAGGCTCCATTCTAAATCCAGTAGAGCAGCTACATTGTAAACGTTTCCCATGATCATGGACTCTCTGCTCACAAGAAACACGAGATCTTAAATCCCTTGGAAACCAAGTGCATCGAGCTATTTTAAAGGAACACAATAAAAAAGCAACACCAGACATCACTATTCTTTTCTAAAATGGCTCTTAACCTTCTGAGAACAGAAAGAAAAAGAAATTAACAACCTGCGATGCACTTTCTCAGTTACATACTTAGAAAAGTTTTTAAATGGTTATTTCGTTCATTTTTTTTTTCATAAGATTCTGAGATTATTGTCATAACGACAGCGATAATAGTAATAATGATAACGACAAAAGAATAATAATGACTTAAAATGAAAACAACGCACCAATGATACAAAGAATCATAACATTTGAAAGAATAAACAACTGCTTCTTATACAACAAAGCTCAGTTTCTTTTAGACTTAACATGGTTTCTTTCTTCCCAGTCTACACATAACAGAAATACCATTAATTCTATTCACTTTCCAAGAAGCATAAATGGCAATAGCAAATACAGTGAAAACACAAATGGATTAACGGGTTAAATCTTACCTTTCTCTACAGCACATTTTGATCCCTTATGGCTATCTGGGCACGTGCAGTTAAAGCCACCTGGCATGTTAGTGCAGGTCCCTCCATTAAAACAAGGGTTACATGCACACTGGTCGTCTATCAAAAATAAGAAATAAAATGTATACTTATATCTTAAGGTATAATTTCAATTGTCTACAAGATGTCCTCACGGCAGAGGATTCATACAGTTCCTTACATATTCCCAAACACCCCATTTAATGTTTGCAACTTTCCGTTTTCAATCCCTGTAAATATTTTGACGAATTTATTAAATCAGCTTCTGAGTAGCAGGAGTTTTGTACCTCGAGTCAACTAAAATATTGGAGAATATCTCGGTTTAGGTAGAATACAAAAGAAAATTGATTTGTCCTTTGATATTGTTATACGCCATACAAATGCTCTATTTTAACTATATCTCTGTTCATATAACACCCTCTTACTGCAGACCTAAACTGTAGCAAACGTGCTGTCACTTTTGACTCAAGATACAAATGCAGTACTGACGATTTGGCAAGATTTCTTCTGGCTTCCACAGAAAATGTACAGCCACGTTAACAAATCCTCCATTTGACGAAAATATTGTTCAGGTTTCATAAACTCTCCTGATGATTTTTATTAGATCTATGCAGGTAGCATCAACATTTGTTGCATTTTCTAGGCTAAAAAAATGACAAAATAAATAAACTATGGGACTCTTAAGATTCGACCCATTATGTTTGCGTGGAAACCGGAAGTGCCTTTGTCGATGCTGTGTGTTGGAAATATCCCCCTCTACTGTTAAACATCATATTTGCGGTAGGGAGTATTAGTAAAGACAATCAGGGATGGTATCCTGAGACCGTTTTAACTCTGTTTTAATCCGTTGGCTACTAAAATTCTGAAAGTCCCATGAGCTTAAAATAGGGACTACTCGCTACAAGTAGGCAGTGGGTTAAGTCTGTGGTAGCAGATCGGCATTCTGAAAACCATGAACTCTCTTGTAACTTTTGTTGTAACTTTTGTTCAGATCTCTTTGTTTGCTCGCGCATTTAACTGTGCATGCCCGGTGCAAGTAATTGTGCGCAATCGTGTAACTTATGGCGAAAAAAAAAAAACATTTGTAACACAGTATTCCGAAGACCGTTTTATCTTCTCTTTTAACTCTTTCCACGGCACAAGCTATGCTCTTAGAGACAAAACAGGGTGCAGGGTGTTTTAACTTTTTCAACATGTTTTTGGTTGCAATGAAAGGAGATACAGAGACCGAATAAACCTTGCTGATATTCCCCCAGGGGGATATATTTCATTGAGGCCTGTACATCATCCGAGATAAACAAAAACGTAGAAATAGGGTTGTTTTTCAGCACCAGGCGGGGAAAACGGGGTTCCAGTTAAGCGTATCAAAATCAGTAAAATCTAGGAAAAGGTTATTAAATTTGGAGATTATGATGCCATCTTTGCATGAAATCCCTGTTAAGGGTATAAAAATCGGAGATATTTCTCGGTTTAGGGTATTAAAATCACTCCTATTTCCGTCCTAATTTAATCACCGTTTAGGGTGATTTTCAGAAAGTGATTTACGCGGCCTCAATGAGACATATCCCCCCACCCCCCGATATTCCGTAAACAACATTCGCAAGACCTGTCGTCTCGGGTTAGAGGACTTTGGCAACATCTGCGGTGAGACCAGAGATGATGTGCACAACAAATTCTGTCACATCATCGCATCAGTTAGATTAAAGCAAGAAATCAAGCGCAAATTAAAGCATTTCCCGCGCCTCTAGCTCTGCCCTAGGGAGCGATCGTATTGGCTGAACCTTCTTAAACTCGACTCTAACAACTTTCCCTATCGGATATTATTTCTGTGGTGGGTGTGGCTTTGATGACTTACGCCGCCGTTAAAACGGTTCTCAGAATACCGAATTATAGCTGTTTTAGCGGTGTTGTAAGTCGGTGGCTTACAGCAGAAGTTAAAACAGAACTTACAACACAGTTAAAACGGTGTTCAGAATGCCACCCCCGGATTTTAAAGGCATTGGTTAACTTTGTGAGCAGCTGATTTAAAAAATTCTCAAAGTAAGATGAAACATGTGTATGAGTACTTGTATTTATACTCAAAAACCCTGAAACCATCCATAATTTGGAAGGAAAAGCTGTAAGTTAGACGCAAACCGTGATTTTATTAGCTTTCGTCTCGAGAGACACTGAACTAAGAGGACCGTTTGCGCGAATTCAAAAATACCGTTACTTGCCTTCCGCCGCGTGATACGTCAATACACACAGTGCGGTCCGTTGAGTCATGTGCGCATTCGCACTCCTTACGTTGGGTCTATGCAACCGACCCTCGTATATTTTTCAAACATTCGTTCACATTTCTAATATTTAAAAATACTTCCCGTGGATATTATGCTCTGAAACTTTCACACTGGTATTTTTACACTATAACCCTTATGCTTATCCCATTTTAAAGTAACAAAATGAGATTTTTTAAAAATCATAACAATGTTAGCCAATGCCTTTAACCTTTGATTTCGTTTGTTAAATCTTTATTTCGTCGCATCAACGCAGAAAGGCCCTTAGGCGGCGCGAGAGCGCTTAGCGACGGAAAAGACAATTCTTCGCAAATCGAGAAAGAAGATATTTCGTCCTTAAATGCTTCATTATTTCTTCACAACTTATCAATCACATCCAAAACGAATGAAAATGTTGCTCTTTAACATTAACTAGAGTGTCAAAACTGGATTTTAAAAAGAAATGCTTTAAAATGTAGAATATTTGTTAAGGGCTTTACTGCGCGCAATGGATCTACAAATGTAACATACGCAGAAAGGGCTTTCACCCATGGCGTTGTACGCGTCGACGAGCACTCCATGGCCTTACTGAACACGACGCGCTCGCGTTTGAGTAGGTGCAAAAAGGCCATTAACCATCATATATCATGTACAAGCTGTATGCATCTGAATGATGCACTGAACAGTCTTTGGCATAGCTTTTGCAGTCTTTCTCTGCTTGCTTTATTTGCTGTTTTCTCTTTCATGTAGTAAATTTCATCTGATGAAAATGAATAAGACACATTTAGTAACTTGCATCCAAACAATTTTTACAATTATGTAAATCTTTCCCGAAAATCTTTAAACCCATTAACAGATTTTCACAACCACTAAACTTTATGGGGGGGGGGAGGTCTGAATAATAACCGCTTGAATTGTGCTAGGTACTTGAAAGAACAATAAGTGAACTTTTTTTCCTTTAAGACCATTTGAGTATATTCTGCAATGAGGTTTTCCATATATTCTGTAAATATATATATATATATATATATATATATATATATATATACTCACCTTTCTTTTGAAAGGTGAGTTTCACAATCCGTCTGCCCATGAACAGACGTGTTTTTTCGTCTGTTTCAGAAACGGATTTTGATTTACATCTTTTTGTCACACCGTGGGCACTGACGAAGAGTGTGACTTCGCCTTTCATTTTTGAGAGCTATGCTCCGTTTTCTTTTAAAATCTATGATTTTATTTTTTATGGCATTCTACCACCAACTCTGATTCCTATATATATATATATATATATATATATATATATATATATATATAAATTCGGTAAATCCAAACCTACTTGAAATTCATACCACGAAAATAAACGAACTACATTTTAATTTTCCATTAATGAAGTGAACAATTCTCATTACCAGAAATTTGTATTTTCTATTATTGTAGAGTTGATGATGAATGCAAACAAAATGACTAATGTCGAATTAATGTTTGATCTGGATTGAGTTCCCATATTCAATCGTTGAAATGTTTTGACCTCTTGATAGCAAAGTTCCACTGTTCTTTAATCACATTTGAAAGCTTTACATAAAAGTAATTCAAATTGGATTTATTTCATACCAATTTCTTATCATTCAAACATACTTGGGCATATTAGTATTACATACTGAGGAGGTGAAATTTTGAAGCAGAATTTGGTATTCAAGAAGTAATGATTCATGTTTTTACAGGACTGAAGTATTAGGATGCCTCACATGATTGTGTTAACATGACTGTATCGATGTCATTATCAAGAAATTCGCGTACACAAAATCCGATAAAGGGGACTGCACTAATCGCTATGGAAAAGGCGTTCATTACCAGACTCTAAAGTAACCTTAATTACAAGACATTTTTGTATATATAACATTCCCCTGGGTGATCATAGCGATTTAATGCAGTTTGATGTAAATGAAATTAAGTGGCAAAACAAAAGTTAGAATACTAATGCGATTTAACGTCTCGTAGAGTTTTCAGCAGACGCCACTAAGGTGCGAAGGGCGTTCCTGCACCGAACGTTGTCGACGAAGACTACTAAGGGCCTTTTGCAGAGCTAATTACTCGCTTCATATTTTGAGATATACTGAAGTTGATATATTGCTGAAATCTTTGTGAATTGCAGATTCAATTTCTTTGAAAATCTCAAATTCGAAAAAAAAATAGCAGACGACAAAAAAAAAAATGGGTGCTAAGGGCCTTTCTGCGCTCATGCGACGATTTGCTTGTTTGTTTCTTCTTCCTTTCTGGAAAGAAATTAAGGTATTTTCTGGGAGTGAGTCTTATTCTAGCTCACTGTCTTGCTGCAGTATGTGCGAATATTGCACTTCATTGTCAGTGGTTGACATTAGAGTACAGCGGGCATCGTATTTCACTTAAAAGGTCATGTCGGAAAATGAAAGGATCTAACTATTTAAGATCGTAAATCGTTTACCTTGTAAAACTATGACGTAAAACGTGCAAGGAGGAGCGATATTGTTGGAACCATCTTGAAATGTATATGTTACTTCAGTCATGTCCAGTTGGAACGTATCTCCTGGTGAATGGGTTTGGTTAACCAATATGACTGTACCACTATCGTCCGTTGCAGTAGGTTCAATAAAATTCACCTGTGTAGACATCACACCAAATTCCACAATCTCCATGAAATCCTCTGGGCAGTCTACAACGGGTGGAATGGTGTCAACTGGAGGGGTGTCATCGAAAGAAAATATTCATACCAAGAGAAAATATTAAATCAAAGGGATAATATGAATACAATTTTTAAAAAGAGTTTAGCATATTTACACAGAAAATAGGGACCGAGAAAAGGAAGCTGACTTTATTGCCTGTATCGTTTTTTGGTTATGAATACTGATGATTTCATGGTTACAACAAGCTGAGGACAAAAAAATAAATAAACAGCAAAAATACTGTATCCATTGAGCCTCAGATGGCTATGCACAAAGAGAGACAAACTTTTCCATTTAGACATTCTGTAAATTGTAAACGAACAGGCATGCATTGTAAGTAAGAAAGTCAGGGAAGAACGAATGAGATAATTGACACACACGTACAAAAAATGAAATGAAAAGGCTTGTTATCACGTGTATTTATCAGGTTAGAATACTTTTCGGCAAAATCTTTAGTGTCAGACTCCCCCCCCCCCCCCCCCCCCAAAAAAAAAAAAAAAAAAAAAAAAAAAAAAAAAAATCGTTTCATATCATTACAGGTCTCTTATATTTTAAAAATCATGGAAGAGTTGTTTTCGTTTTTGCTTTCTTTTATCGTATTTGACAATTTGCAAAAATGGGTATTTTCATTGCTCAATGAAATCCAGCCAAATTCATTGAAAACATCTGATTCCACGACACCGTCATGGACGATTTTTAACATTTAGCAGCAACAGCAATTTTAACATGCCAGAGTGCTACCCAGTCAGAGTTACTATAACTGTGAGAACGTACGATAAATCACTATTCTTCTATGTGTAGCGCATTTGTAATGATGTTGGGTCAAATTCTTTCATTTTATCATTCTAAAACCTTACAATACACAACGATAATTATGTACTACACAGTCAACCTTTCTCTATTGAATCTCTTGAGCTGGGGGAAATGATCGACATAATTTTTCATTAGTATTCGTATATGTTCTGATATAGTTAATAGTTATTTTTATGTTCAAATCCATAATTCTAACAATGAATTTGAAAATGAAGAAAATTATTGATTGTAACATACCATCACATGTTCTTCCATCTGCATTCAGCTCATATCCATTATCACAGGTACAAGTGTATGATCCGTCACTATTTGTACAGTTTCCGTTTGTGGCATCACATGGGTAAGGGTCTGAAGCGCATTCATCCACATCTAAATTTAGAAAGTGCAGTGATAAAGAATTTCTTCAAGAAGTTAACGATGAAGACAATAAAAAAAAATGTTCATTGCTATAATGCAGATTATCAAGGATAATGAATGTAGCACATGTTAATTTTACATACGAATTCAGATAATCAAAGCACTTTTTTGAACTTCCTTTTCGCATGACTACAGTTAGTGCTGGTTTTTCTAACCAATACAGTGCGCCCCAGAAAAAAAAAAACAGAACCCTAATATAAAAGGCTTATTGTGCGGAAGCAATGGGGCGTATGATTGAAAAAAAAAAACATGTTCAACATAAACTTTGACTTATGCTCTTTCAAAAATTAGGCAAACTTATTCATTCATGCATCTCAAAACCATTTGCTAAACTCTTTGGATTTGACACTGAGCACATCAGGAAAAAGAAAGAGATGGACACATCTTAGTCTTAGAATAAACAGAAACCTAAAACAAAACATAATTGTATGGAATCACTGGGTGTATGATTAAAACAAATGTTCAAAATAAATTTGACTTTTTTTTAACCTTTCCAACATTTTCCTTTCATGCCTGTAGGCCTATATCTCATCGAGGACAAGGTGGAGGGAGCGTCAGTCATATTCTCCATGTTCACTTTCATCGAAGGGGGGGGGGGGCATGTCAAGAAATTGTTAAATTGGATGACATACGAAAATGGTAATAATCTAAATGTTTTTGCACATAGTTTATATATAAGATATTTTGTTTCTAATCTATTTCATGGAATCTGATAACGTCGAAGATACATGTGAAGGCAAAAATAAGTATGCGCAAAAAGATAGATATTCATGTTATTTTGTACTGCATAACTGCACATCCCCTTGTTAGATAATGACTGTTTACATCAAAACAAATTCAGTTCAATTTGATCATTTTCTCAGTATAAAAAAAGAACAGGATATAAAACATTTCAAACAGTACAATTATTTACATGTACAAGAAAAAAAAATAGTGAGTAGAAGTCAAAAAGGGCAATCCTTATAAAAGGCCGACGAAAAAATATATTTCATAGTGTTTCCATAATTCACTGGGTTTTTGTTTCTGTGTGTGCATGTGTTTTTTCCGTATATTTCTTTTTTCTCAGTCTAACTTGTGATGTCATCAAGGAAGCTCAAATTTACAGGGATTCTACCATACATCATGCACTCAACGGTGGCTCTTTGAATGTCATGTATTTAGTAGGCCAACCAACGAGTACATCCTCTTCTTTCAAAACGCTAATAATATTAGTTGCCATGACTTTCTTTTGTTCCTCTTTGTAGTTGGTTTGATAGTCCTATTTAGCTAACAGTGTAACCTAGAAAAGTTCTTTCCTTTGAAGTTTTTTTCATTGATTTAGGTTCCTAGGTAGTTTGTGAACATTTTCAGCTAGGCTGCCCATACAGCAACCTTGATCAATTTGCATAATTTGCATAAATCTGTCTGCGTATACGTTTTACATCGCAAAGACAACTTACACAGAACGTTCAAACTGAACTACGTGCCAACTGTGTGTGTGTGCGGTGATACGGAACTTTAATAGCGTTGTCAGTCTTGTGAATTCAACTTTTGATGAAACAAAACAACCTTAATACACACAATCAGATATTGATGCACATCCAGTTAGGGGTTTGTGGGATATGGAAATCATTTCAGTGTTATTTTTACAATTAGAAATATCACGTTTTTCTACTAAGAATCTTGTTGATATCAGCTCAATATCTGTAAAACCGTGAATGTACTTTTTTGCACCTAGAATGAGAGTAGGCCTCCTAGAATATCACTATACGAAACATGCTTCACGCATGAGTGAATTAGAACAATATGAAGAAGGGCTACCAAAAAGTCCTTTTCACAACCATACCTCAAATTCAAAGAGATAGATAAGGAAGTGTTTCTTTTACTGTGATAAGAAAATGATACTTCTGAGTAGTTCATGTTCTGCTCTTTAATATAACTCCTCAGTGGATAAAAATGAGTCGGGGATGACTAAGCTCTTTTCGTGTAAAGTTATGCCTGCATTTCCCTGATTCATTACATGAATCCGTTTGCATTCGCTGCCTGTCCTAGCAGTGAACAAAGAAGATTTCATGCATGGTTGATCATCACGAAAATGGAGTGGTAAGTACAAAACCTCACAAATATGATAACAGCTGATTAATAATGATGTATGTTTTCAATAACATAATTCACCTTGCAGTTAACAACAGATTTATCAACGAGTGTTTCTAGTAACAAAATAGGGACGTTCTGAGCCCGAGAGCCTTCAGCAAGTTGCTGACCTTGCTGTCTGTCCAACAGTGTCATGTCTGGTTCCATTTATGAATAGCTTATATTGAAAGAAATTAATTCTTTAAGCTTTGACAGCTATGCAGTGGTGTTTGACTAAATAAATTCATTGGATGAACAAACGACCACAACATCAACGCACAAACACGCATACAGAGGGAGCGAGAGGAAGTGTGAGGGTGTGAAGAGTTAATGGCTTGGAGTTCCGAGTGGGGCTACCGATGGGGTGGGGATTAGGAGGAGGGTGGGAGGGATGGGTTTTAACATGCAATTCATCGGTTATGCAGTGTTGTTTCTCTAAATCTATCCATCAGATGAACCAAAACGACCATAACACAATACACACACCATCACACACGCGTAACGAGAGAAGGAGAGGGAGCTTGGGGGATTGTAGAGTTTGGGTTCCGGGAGGGACTGGGGGTGCAGATGGGATGGGGTGGTGATGGGCAATGAGGATGAGGATAGGAGGAGTCTCTACACGAAAGTTTTAGATCACGCGTGACCATTTCCGCATCCATTCATGCGAGTAATTGGTGCGAACAATTGGTGAGAAGTTAAGAAACATATGATTTCAAAAATCAAGGAAATGCAATCAATATTACAATTTAAGTTATCTCTGTCATCCCTGGTTCATTTTTCCCGATTGAGGTGTCAAACGAAAAAGCAGAAAATGAACTTTCTAGAAATGTGATTATCTCTTTGAAATTCAAACATCGTTGGCCAAACGAATTTTTGGTCACCCACTTCACACTGTCTTTATTCACTCATGCGTGAAATATATATCATACGAGTGACATCACAAGAAACAAGAGGGTCTAAGCTTTATATGTGCCACTTATTAATCATAATTGTGATTAAGATATGATTAAACATCGATCAATCTCGGTATCGTTTATTCTGGGACACACTGTATATACCGCTGTTAGTACCATTCTTAATGAATGCAAGACCAAGTTTTCAACCATTTAGATAACGAAGTTGACATTTCCTTGATTTTCAGTACTAAACCCTGACCTGTCTCTAAACTCTATTCTACATCCCTACAAAACCCCTATTTTATGGAAGTATCACATATCAGTGTACCCCGTTTCGTTTGAATTCACAAGATTGACAACGCTATGAAAGTTCCGTATCACCGCACATACACAATTAGTACGTAGTTCAGTTTCCATATTCTGTGTAAGTTATCTTTGGTGGCATATCCTTTATCCATACAGATTTATGCAAATTATGCAAATTGCTCAAGGTTGCCGTTTGGGCAAACCACGCTGAAAACGTTCATAAACCACACAGGAACTTAAATCAATGAAAAATCTAAACGGAAAGAACTTTTCTAGGTTTGCAAATTGTCAAACCGACTAGTGGGTGGAGCCTAGTGCAAGCAGCCCAGCAAAAAGAAGAGATTAATGGTCTATTCATGAATGATGCGCTAAATTGGTCACTTTCATTTAATAGAATAATAGGAGTTTGGTCAATTATGAACTTGGATTAAAGGAGCGAAGTCGAGTTACCAAAGGATATGATGTTTGAAACAGGTGTTTGGAACAGGACAGCGATTTCTTGTCACGCGGTGGGGTGGATTTTCTTTCTTGCATGCTTTTTTTGTCCTTTTGGGAGGGGGAGGGGGTTGGACATCAAAGAACCATAACGAGAGAGAAAAAAATGGGGTTTGAGAATACATACAACTCTCTCGCAAGGGGTTGCTTGGGAACAAAAGAGTTCGGCTGGAGGTGAAAATGGATTGGAACATGAAGAGAAACAAATAGGTGGCTAAATATTGCAGTTAGCAGCTCGCCAATCCAATATCAGAGATGCATTGATACGACAAAACAAACCCTTATTTGAATATCCCAACAAGACTTTCTGTGTATATATTATTTGCCTTTTGAAGCAGTTTTTATTTCTATTGTATCTTTACAAAATACAAAATCTTTACTCTCAATTGCTGACCTTTTTCTATCATACTGTTTCTGTCTGTATACTTCCTTCCCCTGTGTCTTTTACTCTTTTTTCGCTCTCAAGGTCTCCCTATCTCTCCATTCTGGAATATACTTCAAATTTTACCCTTTCGCTCTCCCTCTCCTCTTCCTCACTCTATCTTCTTCCCTCTCTTGCTCTCTATATATTCTTCTCCCTCTCGTTCAACCTTCTTCTCTCTTGCTGTACCCCTCTTGCTCTGGACTCTTCTCTCTTGCTCTGCTCAGTCTTCTTCTCTTTTGCTCTGTCTTCACCTCTCCCTCCATCTTTTAGCTTCGCGCTACATTTTTCTCTCTTGATCTATCTCCCTCTGCCTTTCGCTCCTTCCTCCCATCCTATCTTCTTTTCTTCTCTCTCGCTTCTCCTTCTTGCCCTTTCTTTTTCTTCTCCCTCTAGCTGTTCCCTCGTGCTTTCCTTTTTTATCTTCTTCTTCCTCTCTTCTTTCTCTCTCGCTCTGTCTTGAGCATTTGATAAAAATTACTGAATATGACGCTATAGAAATCTTATGTATCATTATCATTATTACTACTACTACTACTAGTACTACTACTACTTATTATTATCATTAGTGTTGTTGTCGTGGTTGTAATTGTTACTATTTCCTCCCTCCTCTCGCTCTCTCGCTCTATCTTCTGTCTTCTCCCTCTTGCTCTGTCTTCTTCGTCTTACTCTATCTTTTTCTCCCCCGCTCTATTTCTTTCCTCTCTCGCTCTATCTTAAGCACTTAATAAAAAATTAATATTGCGCTATAGAAATCTTAAGTATTATTATCATCATTATTAATGTTACTATTATTGTTGTTGTTGATGTGGTTGTTTTGTTTTTATCTTCCTCCTCTCGCTCTCTCTTCTTCCCTCTTGCCCTATCTTCTTCTCTATCTTCTCCCTCTTGTTCTATTTTTTCCCTCTAGCTCTTTCTCTTTCCCTCCTGCTCTAGGTTCTTTCCTCTCTCTATCTTGAGATTTAATAAAAATGGAATATGACGGTATAAAAATCGTACCGTATTATTATTATGGACATTATAATCATTACTATTATTATTGTTGTTGTTGATGTGGTTGTTATTGTTATTGTTTCTTCCTCTCGTCCCATCTCCTCTCTCTCGGTTTTTTTTTTTGTTTGTTTGTTTTTGTTTTTTTGCTCCCTCTTTTCCTTCTAGAAGACTACCAGACTGTGGGACACGTTGTCCAATGATATCAAGGACATTGCAGTTCTCTCTCCTTCTACATTCCTCAAGTCTCTAAAGAGTGCAATCTTATTTTCTGTTTAGGTTGTATATGAGCATGTGTCTCCTCTCCTCGGCTCTATTACTCTCAGCCTTTACTTGTTTATACGTGTTTCTATCGCCCTTATGGATGCAATAATTATGTCCTAGCAAGGCCAGGCAGCTTTCTCCATTCCCTCCGCTCTTGCTTTCTTTCTCTCTCTCTCTCTCTCTCCTTCCTACTCCCTTCTGTTCTTTTTGCTCTTATCTTATTTTTCTCTCCTGAATGTTACTGCCTTACAGGCACGCACATGTTGCATTGTGTATGTGGCTTCTAAAATATTTTCTTTAAGTTCTCACTTTACAATATATCCACTATTCAACATTTGCTCACATATCCATTGTACAGTGATTTCCGCTCTTATGTAGTATTCATTTTGCAATTGTCAGCCCGTCTACAGTGCGTCCCAGAAAAAGGAAACCCGTTTTTGGATATAGATATTGTAATAATGAGATATGATATGTTTGATGAATTAACACTAGTAGTAGCAGTAAAGTCTCTTCTTTTATTTGATATCATATACACAGTGAATCGTTCACGCATGACGGATAACGAACAATTACAACTGCTGCATGTCAGAAACGAATTGCGCAGAATAATGAAAAACGTTTTCAAGGAGATCATGCTACACGTTTGTTTTTATTCTTCTCATGTTTTCATTCATGTTGTTTTCTCTCTCTTGTGTATGCTCTGTTTCGGTCTTTAGTCCATTTTTGTAAGTTTTCCTTTATTCGTTCATTTTGGTTTATTTCATTTCAAATTTGCTTTAGTATATCCGTTTTACTGATTAACTTCTAGCTATCTTTCCTGTTCTTTTATCGCAGTTTATTTTTTGATCTTCATGACTTTTGTTGAAGAGTTCTCACATTCTCTCCCTGATGATCATTTTTCGATGAGGAGGTGCTTCATCAGCCCATCTTGTGATCACCACATTCTTTCGAAACTCCCATTTGGTTAATTGACAAAGAGTTGAGCAAGCAATTGAGCGATCTCTTCTCCGATGAGTTGTTCTCGATCGAGATTTCCATCGTACCAGAAGGGTCTTATGGTCTTATATTTCATATAGTTCATATTTCACACCATTATGTTTAAACTGATTATACTATGTTTTTGCGCATCATCTTACTGCACCTTCTTTTCTCATATTTTGTACATATGATTGTTGTTCTAAATTATATTCCTTTTCATTTGCTAATTTCTTGTTTTACTTTCAAAATTAAAACAATTTCCTTTGTACAAATCATGGTACTGCAATTTTTTTTTTCTTTTTTATGTTATATATATATATAGATACATGTTTCTTTAATTCAGTTTTTATGGTTTTATGCTTTCGTTTTCTCATATTTTGTTCATGCGATAGCTGTTTAATATTTTTGTTTTATATATGTTAGATTCTTGTTTTTACTTTTAATTTTATTTCTGCATGAGCATTAATAATTTCGTTGCATACATCATATTTTTCTCTTCATATTTCGTTAAAAATGTATTTACATATTCTAGGTTTATTTGCTTTTCTTTCCGCCTAATTTCATGTAATTCTTGATTGTTTTTGTCTATTTTATTTTATGTTTGTGATACACAATATGTTTTAAACCTCATTCTAATTTTGAAATATCTATGTATTTCATTACGGTTTGTACTTGTAATTGTTTGATATTCGAATTCATATTTCATGTATTTCAATGTTTTTGATTGTCACACGGCCCCTTTGAAAACCAGCCGAGAAGCTGAATTGGGCTTTTACCGTGTTTAAATAAATAAATCAAATCAAATCTCTTCTCCGATGAGTTGTTCTCGATCGAGATTTCCATCGTACCAGAAGGGTCCGATCAACACTCTGTTACCATTGAGGCACTTGCTAGGCAGAAACCTTCTCAAGAATTTTAATTTTGTTCACATCATAGTGGAACATATCCAGGTAGCGGGTTAACGCGTGACAGTATGCAGGGGGGGGGGGAGGCACTCGCCCCCCCCCCCGAAAAAATTTCAAGACTACACTTCTGACTGATGATTTTCCAAATTCAACTAGAAGTGGTTGCCAGAACCTTTAATTTTGATTTCAAAAACGCTTAAAGCGCAATTATGACTACCTTTGTCTCTTCGCACGTTTCTTCGGACAATTTACGTATTCTTGCGCCTCTCCCACAAAAAAAAAAGATAAAAAAGATAAAAATCTTGCTACGGCTCCAGATTGTTGGACTTGACGAAACATTTCAATCAGGAAACTGAGGCTGGAAAGCCTGTGCAGCTTGCTGCATGCAGGCTTCCAATGCGGTTCCATTCCGCGAAACGATCAGAAATCCTCTTTGCTCGGTTCAGGAACACAAGTGAAAAACACTTGTTTAAAATTGCATTCTCTCTGAGAGATTTGTTGAAAGAAACATAACAAAGAACATAACCAACATGATAATGTACCATGCCGATCTTAGGCAAGGTTGGTGCATGCTAACACATCGTGAACACTTATTCTGCGCAACTCGATTTAGACATTCGAATTTTAAACTCTTCTTGCTCATCAATGCGTGAACCTTTTGTTTTGTACAAGGTATCAGCAAAAAGAGGAAGATGCATATGATATTCCATGAATTATTTTCTTCAATCTGAAAAATAGCTGAAAATCCCCGTTTCCTTTTCTCGGGGGCGCACTGTACATTTTTATGTTCTTATATGCATATATATTTTAAAGGCCAAATTTGCGTACATTTCTACTCCTTATTTATTCCTTCTAATACTTTTGCATATACTTACTGTAGATCACAATCATGTTTACATGTATTGCCCAGCCATACTTTTATTTACTTTTATTTGGTCTGTTGTCTCATGCAACTCACATTACAACTCTTCCTAAATATTCTAAGGATAGTATAGCATTTTTAAAATCAATTTTTAAAGTCAATTTCCAATAATTAATCTTAATTCATCTACTATTTATGAACATAACTTTCTTCATTATGTGCAGTATTCTATGTATGAAATTTTTATCATGTATGTCTTGGGAGTAGCAGGTATGGGGGCACATGCCTCCGGGCAACAGTGTTGTACTTCACTTTTGTGCATCCTGACCCACTTTTTGCTCTCTAATCTTTTCCACATGTGCTTTCATTCTTATTATGTATTCGTCCGCTGCTATTGATGTAATATACCTGTGCTTTTTTTTTATATAAATCTGGTCGAATAATAATAATAATAATAATAATAACTAGAATTGCAATCGTATTAGAACGATGTGCATGTAATGATGCCGTGAGGAGATGACCGTGATCACCAAGGAACACAAAAAAAGTGTTGTTAGAAGAAAAAATACACGACTAGAAGTATTGAGAGGAAGAGAGAAATTAATGCATGAAAATGGCCATAAAATGCAGCGAAAGTGAAGAAAATGGCAGCTAGACGGTAAGAGTCATAACGGAAATTGAAGATGTTACCCATACAAAATTTGGTAGAAATGGGAATAGAGAGACGTAAAAATTTATCGCAAGTATGTACAAAAGTAATGTATGTGGTTTAAAACGAAGCATGAAAATTATGGCCCATGTGACCATCCAGTAAGTAGAATTATGTCCGATTCCGCCGTCCATAGTGACAGAAAAGTGCTAAGGACTACCATTACAAAATATCGTAGGACTGGGAAAAAGGGACCTGCAGATAGATCACAATAATAGTGTACATATACAAACAAGTCTGACAGAAAGCTAAAAAAAATAAAAATAAAAAAAAAGAATTATTTCCAATTCAGCATGCCATAGTGAAAAAAGAAAATGCGCGTTCTGTTAATGTGTCATCCACCCGGCGTTCTATTCCAATTTACTCGAAATTTTCTGTGACAACATGGGCTTTATTTGGTATCTATTTTGGGACTATTTATAATGGCGCTCAGAGAGAAACAAGAAATTAAGGCGCCATATTGGAAGGCAGTGGAAAATGAGGTTTTTTCACGATAATTTCATGCTGACGTCAGCTGTTTTTACCAAACCTGGCAGACAGTCGTCAAATACATTCATACAAAAACCTGCCAAGTCTCAAACGCATAGCAACAAGATTCGAGAATTGAGAGCAAGTTGAAGATATTCCTCTATTTTCTTCAGTTTCATGATATAGGACAGCCATTTTGGCCAATTTCGCCAGTGATGAGGTACATATGTTTTGAATTGCCTAGAAAGAGCATCTCTTGAACTACTTAAATCCAGAAAAGGGTACGGGTTTATCCATGCATGACGGAATGACGGCCATGGAAAGACAAGCATTTTTAGAACTTTAGAGGGCGCTATTTCTATGATGCGTAATTACTGATGCGTGAAAATCGGCACATATGTGTTAATTTATGATCTTAACATTCCCTGAAAATTTGAGTTTAAAAGAAATTGAAACAGCACCGTTATAGTACTTTTTTTCTTTTTACGGCACAACATTTTATAAAATGTCAATATTTCGAATGGAGATGATTTTGGATTTGGATTATGAAAATTAAGATGATATTTTGAAGGGTATATTTTGGATGCATATGAAAGAATAACTCTTAGACTATCTACATCATTTTGTTAGAAGTCTGTAGCATGAAGTATGACGGAGATACGGAGGAAGAGAGAAAGGCATGCAAATGGACTGAAAATGGACAAAATAGCGCCTGGATGGTCATGCATG
>CM057163.1:26072624-26091947 GCA_029962745.1 Echinometra lucunter | reverse complement strand
CAGGGTGGAGGGTGTTTTAACTTTTTATGTGGTATGTCATGGCGGCAATCTTTCTCGTTCAACATGTTTTTGGCTGCAATGAGAGGAGATACAGAGACCGAATAAACCTTGCTGATATTCCCGCTCCCCGGGGGATATATTTCATTGAGGCCTGTACATCGTCTGAGATAACAAAAACGAAGAAATATAGGGTTGTTTTTCAGCACCATGCGGGGAAAACGGGGTTCCAGTTAAGGGTATCAAAATCAGTCAAATCTAGGAAATTAGGATATTATTATGCCATCCTTGCATGAAATACCCGTTAAGGGTATAAAAATCGGAGATGTCATAGATTATTTCTCGGTTTAGGGTATTAAAATCACTCCTACTTCCGTCCTAATTTAATCCCCGTTTAAGGTGCTTTTCAGAAAGTGATTTACGCGGATGATGTACAGGCCTCAATGAGACATACCCCCCCCCCCCCCCGATATTCCCTAGATAACATTCGGAAGAACTGTCGTCTCGGGGTGGTGGACTTTGGTAACATCTGCGATGAGATCAGAGATGATGTGCACAACGAATTCTGTCACATCATCGCATCATTTAGATTAAAGCAAAAAATCAGCGGAAATTAAAGCATTTCCCGCGCCTCTAGCTCTGCCCCAGGAAGCGATCTTATTGGCTGAACCGTCTTAGACTCGACTCTAACAACTTTCCCTATCGGATATTATTTCTGTGGTGGGTGTGGCTTTGATGACTTACGCCGCCGTTAAAACGGTTCTCAGAATACCAAATTATAACTGTTTTAGCGGTGTTGTAAGTAGGTGACTTACAACAGAAGTTAAAACAGAACTCACAACACAGGTAACACGGTGTTCAGAATGCCACCCCCGGATTTTAATTTTGATTTCGTTTGCTAAAGTTTTATTTGCTTGTTTGTTGTTTCTTCCTTTCTGGAAAGAAACTAAGGTATTTTCTTGGATTGAGTCTTATTTTAGCTCATTGTCTTGCAGCAGTATTGCGAATATTGCACTTCTTTGTCGATGGTCGACATTAGAATACAGCGGGCATCGTATTTCAATTAAAAGGTCATGTTGGAAAATGAAAGGATCCAACATAACAAAAAAAAAAAAAAAATACCCCCCCCCCCCTAATTAAAAATAGCATAACTTTTTTAACGAAAAAGTTTTGAGAAAAATGATTTGGCAGGAGTGTTTCTACACTTATTGTCTAACTTCTGTGTGAAAATGAGATTGATCCGTCAAGTCATGCATGAGTGACCAAACATTAAAGGCAAAAATGTCACTTTTCAAAAGTCACAAGAGTCATTTTGGGGGTCAGTGAAACAAACCTTTGACGAATTTGAATTCTTGGCATTTTTTGACCCAGTCATGCCCATCCTTGACACTTTTCATGTTTATCACAGTTGTCTGTACACATTTATTTATTTTTTTTTTTAGGAAAATGAAGTTCAGCCCTCCTAAATCTACAAAATCTATTCAGTTTGTTGAAAAATTGGCATCAACGAACATGAGTCAGCACATTATGTGAAAATACCGGGTAGTCGTTTTTCCGGCATTAAACAGTAAATTTTTAGCATTTCTTGCATCATCGTTAAAAATTTTGTCACTCAACCATGGCACAACCTCGAAAAACATCAACAGCACTTAAACAAACGCCAGGGAAATCCTGTTTCACAAACCCTCTAAAATGACTCTTGTGACTTTTGAAAAGTGACAATTTGCCTTTAAAGTTTGCTCACTCATGCATGACTTGACGGATCAATCTCATTTTGACACAGAAGTCAGACAATAAGTGTAGAAACACTCCTGCCCAATTATTTTTTTCTCAAAGTTTTTTCGTTAAAAAGTGATGCTATTTTGAATTAGGGGGGGGGGGAGTTACTTTTTTTGTTGTGTTTATTTCAGATCATAGTAAATCGTTTACCTTGTAAAACTATGACGTAAAACGTGCAAGGAGGAGCGATATTGTTGGAACCATCTTGAAATGTATATGTTACTTCCGTCATGTCCAGTTGGAATGTATCTCCAGGTGAATGGGTTCGGTTAACCAATATGACTGTACCACTATCGTCCGTTGCAGTAGGTTCAATAAAATTCACCTGTGTAGACATCACACCAAATTCTACAATCTCCATGAAATCCTCTGGGCAGTCCACAACGGGTGGAATGGTGTCAACTGCATGGCTGTCATCTAAAGAAAACATTCATACCAAGAGAAAATATTAACTCAAAGGGAAAATATAAATACAATTTCAAAAAATGAGTTTAGCATATTTACACACACACACTCACATAAACAGGGATCGAGAAAAGGAAGATGACTTTATTGCCTGTATTGGTTCTTAGTTATGAATATTGATGATTTCATGGTTTTAACAAACTTAGGATAATGAAAACAAATAAACAGCGAAAAAACAATCACTTAAGACTCAGATGGCTATGCACAAAGAGAGACAAACTTTTATTTTGACATTCTGTAAATTGAAAAAGAACAGGCATGCCTTGTAAGTGAGAAAGTCAGGGAAGAACGAATGAGATAACTGACACACACATACAAAAATTAAAATGCATGAAATATAATATGTGATAAATTAAAAAGAAATGAAAATAATACCCCTAAAGGCTAGTTATAATGTGTATTTATCGGGTTAGAATACTTTTCGGCAAAATCTTTAGTGTCAGACTTGGAAAAAAATCGTTTCCTATCATTGCAGGGCTTACATTTAAAAAATCATTGAAGAGCTGTTTTCGATTTTTGGTTTCTATTATCTTATTTGACAATTTGCAAAAAGGGGGATTTTCGTTGCTTAATGAAATCCAGCTAAATTCATTCAAAACATCTGATGCGACGACACAGTCATGGATGATTTATAACATTTAGCAGCAACGGCAATTTTAAAATGCCAGATGCGATACCCAATCAGAGTGGCTATAACTGTGTGAACGTACGAGAAATAACTATTCTTCTATGTGCAGCGCATTTGCTTTTTTTATATTGAGTCAGATTATTTCATTTTATCACTCTAAAACCTTAAAATACACGAAGGTAATTACGTACTACACAATCAACCTTTCCCTATTGATTAAGGAGAGTATATTTTGCATGGAAATTAATCTTTAAAGTGTGCTGCTATATATATATATATATATATATATATATATATATATATATATATATATATTTATCAAACCCTTATAATAGGGTAATGATAGGAGTGGTTAATGATTCGGGTGTTTTGGTCGGAGTAGTGATTCAGGTGTATTGGTCGGAGTAGTTGGTGGTTCTGTTATTTTGATATGGTGAGTTGGTGCATGCATGTGCATGGTTCTCTTGTAATGGTTGGAGTAGTTGGTGGTTATGTTGTACTGGTAGGAGTAGTTGGTGGTTATGTTGTACTGGTAGGAGTAGTTGGTGGTTCCATTGTAATGGTAAAAAGTAGTTTGTAATTTGATTGTACTGATAGTTGGCGGTTCTTTTGTACTGGCAGGAGTAGTTGGTGCATGGTTCCGTTGTAGTGGTAGCCTTACTTGGTGGGTTCCATCGTACTGGTATGAGTAGTTTGTGATTTTGGTGTACTGATGGGAGTAATTGGTGATTCTTTTTTACTGGTAGGAGTAATTGTGCTGATAAGTGCTCCCGGTAATTGTTACGTGGCAGCATGAGTTACATGTAGTCTATAAAATATTGGAATAGCAGTTGAGTCTGTCAGGAAATCACTAAGATGAAAAAAAATTACCATTAATGACAATGTTTTGCTGATTATACTGAATAGATCGTTTTCGTTTAATGTATCATAAAGTGTGTTAGAATGCATCGTGCAATTCTCTTAAATTGTTAAAACTGATTACACTAAAACTTTGTCTTCAGCTGGGGGAAATGATTAACACATAATCTATCATTAGTATTCGTATATATGTACTAAAAATAGTTATTCAAAAGAAAACACAACTGAGGGTGTATTGCGTGTTGTTGGAATATAAAAATTTTCTGTATATTACTGAATTTTGATTATTGATGGCATTAATATTATTATCATTATTATTATTATTATTACTACTACAGGCCTTAATCCGTGCAAATCTAGATCTGGAGCTTAGAATTCACGGGAATTGAAATTTCGCAGTTCAAATCGCGATCCAAATTTATTCTCTTTTTTTTTGTCGACCGTTTACACACAGGAAAAGACTAAAATTTGGTTTGGGATTTGAATCGCGATCCAAATTTCGATTTTATTCATTCATTCATTTTTTTTTTTTTTGCCACGGTCCGTTCACACAGGGAATAGTGCACTCCGACCGAAGAAGGAACGCATATAGATGAATATCCATATGAAAGAAAACCAAAGCAGGTGATACTACCTGTGAAGAAAAGCAGTTAAATGTATGCTAAAATTATTGTCTTTTATCTGAAGCTCCATGGATCATGAGGTTGTGATATAGGGACAAAATAATGTTAAAAATGTGTAGGAAACTTGGGATAGCGATCGACAGGTAGACTAATCAGATTTCTGTGTTGAAGTAGTTATACCAGACGAAATAAAAAATAAATGCAAATTTGTCAGCAAATGAATAAGAACCATTAAAAAAAACCAAACAAATAGGTGAACAAATGAAGGAAAAACTAAATTCTTTTATTTTGAATAAATTCGCATACATTACCATTATAATGTTTAAGAGAAAACTTCAAAATTCTGTGTACCTCAAGTACTTCTACCAAACGACACCAACAACAAAACAAAAACAATCCTTAAGCAAATGAAGGAGGAATTTTGCAAGTATTTGCTCTCCCTTGGAGTAGCACCCATGTGTCCTGGCTGCCCCACCCTGGCTACATCTTTGGTGGGAAATGGTTTGGGGGAGGGGTTAATTGTACTGTCACCCCCTTCCCACCCACCCACCCATTGTTCCTATCGTATTTAAGGGACAAGCAGCTTGGAGCCACTCACAAGTGTTCAGACAGATGAAGCATGATCAAACTCCAGAGCACCGTTTCATGAAAGTTGTCAGCACTGACAAGTTGTCATTGTCTGACAATGACCATAGTAACGGTCAGTGACCAGTGCTACTCAGTCAATCAAAACCATGGATTTTACTGAAGTTGTCAGACAATGACAACTTGTCAGTGCTGACAACTTTCATGAAACGGTGCCCAGGACCACGCTTCTACCAAACTGGAAACAAAAGCCAACTATGATGGATAAGTGAAAAGATATCCAAGCACGAGGCCGGGGGGGGGGGGGGGGATATCAGAATTATTAAAATTTAAATCTTGAAATATCATCACATTATCTAACGCGGAGTAGTTAATCTTTAAAAAAAAAAAATACATTTCAATGCCAAAATCCCCCATCCCCTATACCGTGTGTACCGGAATAAAATAAACCGAGACTGATGAATGTTTAATTACATTTTAATCACAGTTATTGTTTATGTAAAGGACCTTTTGGCACACCTTCTCCATGGTGTTCTTACTCACTCGTGCGTAAAGTATGTATCATATGAGTGGTATCTAATGAAAGAAGAGGGTCTAAGCTTTACAAATATGTATTAATTATTAATCATCACAGTGACTAACATATGAATGGAAATGGATACATCTTGGTTTCGTTTTCGTTGGTACACGATGTATATACAGGATGTATCAATAAAAATGTTACATTTTTGGAAAGATTATAGATATTATATTCCAAAATATTTCGAAGGGTTTTTCATGATGATAGATGCCCAGTGGGCTCATCTATCAAGTGTCACGTACAAAACAAATTTCAATTCATGCTTGGCCGAACACTGGCTGTTTTTGTTCACACTGTGAAAATTGACTTGTGCCAAATTGAAAGAAGGGGAGGGGGGCAACTAAACCAGGGTCTAAATATGTGCGCTCATTCAAAGAAATTGCTCGTTGTCAAAGTGTTGCCCGACTGCCTGACAGGTTGAGTGGGTTGGGTTGGGCATTTTATTTGTCAATGATTTGATCAATCAATGATTCATTGGCTTTTGATTAAATGTTTACATTGATTGACTGGTTGACTGACTGGTTGAATGAATGGTTGAATGACTGACTGCATGGTGCATTGACTGATCGATATATCAGTTGATGTATTGTTGATAATTTTTTTATTGATCGATTGATCGATTTTCTATTGATCGATCGATCAATTGATTGATTGAATGATAAGAAGTGTTATTAATTAGGTACTTTTATTCTTTACTGAATGACTAGCATGTGTCTGTGAAATGTGAATTGTCTTCTTTAAAAATCTAGATGTAATTTTGCATATTAGTTCTCACCCATGTTCACCCATGAGTGTGCGTACGCGTGTTAAATGCAGGGGGGGGGGGCGTGTATATATGTGTTTTGGAAGAAAGTGACTGTGTAGGTGTTATTTGTGGGTGTGTGTGTGGGGGGTGTTTTGGGGGGATAATGATGTTTTTCTTTGGGATTTTTTTTTCTCAACGATTTCTTTTTTGATTTGCTTTGTTTTGATGAGTGTAAGCTACGTAATCTCAGATAGTTTGAAATCATTGTTGAATATTTGATACATGAAAGGAAAAGTGTTGTGCATATTGGTATGTATTTTTTTAGGGGATCCTAGTTTCAATATATCTATTTGTTTATTGGTTTGTATTGGATTTGGGTCTCCTTTGTTCTTTCCGTGTATTTTTTTAAAAGACGCAACATGTAGAAAAAAAAATTCTTGTCGGCAAATTCGCGATCGTTGTCGGCAAAAGAGAGAGAGAGAGAGAGAGAGAGAGAAAGGAGTGGGAAGAGGAAGGAGGGAAAAGAAAAAAGAAAGATGAGTAAGGTGCCCAAATAGAGTCATATTCGGCTTATTTGCTTGTGCATTTTGACGACGAAATAACACTGGTAACACAAAAGAGAGCCTATTTTTCCTCGCTCGCTGCGCTCGCTCGTATTATATTAAGATACATAACGTTTTCGGAAAGCAAACACATTTGCCAAGTGAAATAAACAAATATATAATTTAGATATTTCGGGGCCCATCATGTATTTTGTTGAAGAATCATCACCTCTAAACCATAAAAAAGAGTAAATATATTTTTCCTCGCTCGTATAATATTTAGATACAGGATGGTCTTTGAAAGCAAATAGATTAGGTAGGAGAGGTGACCAAATATATCACAATAGGTATCTTAAAGGTCCATCATGTATTTTGATGAAGAACTTTCACTTCTACAATGAAAAGGAATATTTTTCCTCGCTCGCTATGCTCGCTTGTACAATATTCAGATACAAGATGGATTTGGGAAAGCAAACGAATTCGGCAAGCGAGGCCCATCATGTACTTTGATGAAGAGTTATCCCCTACCATAAAAAGAGTATATTTTTCCTCGCTCGCTGCGCTCGCTCGTATGATATTTAGATCCAGGATGGTCTTTGAAAGCAAATAAATTAGGTAAGAGAGGTGACCAAAATATCAAAATAGATATCTTACAGGCCAATCATGTATTTTGATGAAGAACTTTCACTTCTACCATGAAAAGGATTATATGATAAGGAGTATATAGATATTTTCCTTTCTCGCTGTGCTTGCTCGTATAATATTACGATTTAGGATGGTCTTTGAAAGCGAATGAATCATGTGAGAGAGGTGACCAAATATATGTTTTAAATATCTTTTAGCCCATCATGTAGTCTGATGAAGAACTATCACTTCTACGAAAGAGAGTGTATATTTTTCCTCGCTCGCTGCGCGCGCTCGTATTATATTTAGATAGAGAATGTTTTCGGAAAGCTAACACATTCAGCAAGTGAGGTGAACAAATATGATTTAGAAGGAAAATATAATACAAATGAACACAAATGAACATGCCTCGTGGGCTCTATACAGTTGAATTTGTCGACGTTGGTCGTCGGCAATCGGAGGCATAATTTGTCGGCAATCTGGCCTCTACACCCCCACATTAAAAAAAGTCTAGCGACGCCCCTGTATCGCCCTCCACAAAATGTACAAGGGAAGACTTTTTGTAGGGGGGGGGGGGGGAGGAGTGGTGCTTCAACATTTTTAGAATAACTGATTTCATTGTTTCTCTTTTAGGTTATATAGGATTCATGCTTATATGAAGTTAGTGAAAAAAGTCAAAATATGAAATGTAAAATATTATATTATGTGATTTGAAATGTTAAATTGAAATGTTGAATTTTTTGTTCATGAAATCAGAATAAAAAAATATGGAAAAATATATATGTTATGCCAAAAGAAATAAAAACAACTTGCAAAACAAGTACTATACATGTATAGCATATTTCTTTTTGGATAACCTGTCCAGATTCCTTCAGTCCAGAGGCGTGGATTCCAGGGGAGGGCAATAATTTCTGAACTAAACTGTGGTAACCATATTGCAATGTTATAATAAAATACTACTCTCGTATCAAGAAATTGTCATTTGTTATATTTGGCCCGCTCGCTTCATTCGATTGTAAAAAGAGCCCCGGTGGTTCATAATCTAGCCAGCAATAGCAATTTCCCCCAAATTGAAAAATGCTTTATGCTTATATACACATGTTTATAAACATGTAGCCGAGGGCATGGCCGTACGCAGCGAAGTAGGGAGGGGAGCATTTGCCCCCCCCCCCCCACGAAATTCTGAAAACTTACATTTCTTTCCTGAAAACTTTCACAAAATCTACCATAGGTGTGCACCAAATCCTTCAATTTTACTTCAAAAATGAAAAAGTGCCCTTATCAAAAGCTCAGTTGCTTCACTCCCGTGCTTTTAAGTTTCTTCGAAAATCTGTATGCTTGTTGTCTCCCCCCCCCCCCCCCCCCCCGCCCCCACCCGGAAAAACGAAAAAAAAAAGTCTGCGTACGGGCCTGGCAAAGGATTCATCTCCTCCTAATCGTCTTGTCCCCCCACCCTTGGCATCCAAAAGTCATACACACATACACACACCTTCATCAACACACACACACA
The DNA here is from genome assembly GCA_029962745.1 of Echinometra lucunter. Lineage (NCBI taxonomy): Eukaryota > Metazoa > Echinodermata > Echinoidea > Camarodonta > Echinometridae > Echinometra > Echinometra lucunter. The sequence goes on along the minus strand of CM057163.1, from coordinate 26,083,011 downwards.
CACACTCACATGCTATCCCACAAACTAACATGCTAGGAGATGAGGGTTATTGTACCATGTAATACATGACCCAACTCTTTTATGTATTCTTTTTAGAAGACTTATTGCTATACTAGCCTATTCTGTATATGATTCAAGACTGAACAAAGTTCATCTGATTCTAAAAACGATCCAAGTCCATCAAACAAAAGGACCCGCACACAGGTAACGTGAAGCTTAATGATAATGAAAATATACATCTCAATTCTTATTTACGTTGCTGTCTCACGCATCATAGTCAAATATAATGTTACTGGACAAATTTTAAAAAGTATTCATTTTTTTTATTTACTCGAAATTACCTCCTAAAGACTTGGGTCGTTTTTATATCCATATTCAAGAATCGAAATGGATAGAGCAACGTCGATCTGGTGCTGCACAGTGACGATCCACGATCAATTGGGCAAAAAGAATTTCCTTTCTCGGACAATAAAATTAGGAGAATTTGGAGATCTGGAGATATACTAAAATGCTTTTTGGTGTATTCACAAAATGTTGATAATCAGAAAAAAAAAAACTTGATACGGTTTTGATCAAAGAAACTTACAGTTAAGATTTTTGAAAAAGAAATGAAAAAGAGCATAATGATAAACCAAAAAATAATAAAAACCTAGATAATAAATTACCAGATGAAATGTTGGAAGCATTTTGATATGAATTGTAATATTCCTTTGCTAATATCTTGTTTATTTTTTTAAATTCCTGTTTCGTCATCTTTTAATGTATTTTAAAAATTAGAAAAAAATCTCATAGAACAATTTGAATCTAATAATACACTTAGGTTGAAATATGGTAAATTTTTGAAACCGGAATGGATAAAGAGTTGCATTTGAAAAGAGGAAAATCTATAGATAAAAAGAATGTTCATCACTTGACGAGACAATTGTACTAATTGGTGTCCTCCTTATGCTGGTCAGATGGCATTATTGTAAAGACTCTGTTTGATTTTGTTTTACCATTTTAATGAATAAACCCCTCGTTAGAGGCAGAAAGAAAAAAAAATTCAGTAAGTAAAAGAGATTAACAAATGATGCAAATGAGAAGTTTAGGGTTGCGTCATTGCACCGTGCCGTACCAGATACTTAATTTGGCATAAACTCCTGTAATTAGTGTCCTCTGGAAGCTATATGCAAAGTTTCATGAAATAACACGCAATAGAATGAACAACACGTTTTCACTTTTTTAAAGCACTGTTCCCTAAGAAATACAAAGAAACAAATCGTTTCATTGTAGAATTTTTCTAGTATTTTGTATGGGAAAAAGGTCTTTTGGAAGCAAAACTACTTTCTTATTTTTTTTTTCTCAGGAAAAGAAAAGCAAAGAGTATATATTTTATTCAATATGATACATCACAGATCGCATGAAGTGGAAGATACATTTTTATCTAAACTAAAATTCTTTTATTTTTTCTGTGACTTTAGTAAAGTTATTCAGTAGATAAACACAAGAAACGTATTACCTGCAACTGTCACAAGAAAAATACAGGTGCCAATGTTTCCTGCAGAATCCGTTGCCGAACAATTGACCTCGGTGTTCCCTAGCTGGAATGTATCATCTGATGTAAGAGAACAGGACGCATCAAGATCTCCATCTACATTATCGTATGCTGTCACATCAATCGTAACTGTTGACGAGAAGTCTTGTCCCATATCCGTAGTGGAAGTTACATTTGTGCAATTCAGAGTCGGTGTTTCATCATCTGGCAAAAAAGTGAATAAGAGCGAATTCTCAGATGAAAATCAATGATATAATTTCGGGGGAATGAAGAGCAGTACCTATCTTAAAAACAAAACGGAAGAAAATGTTTCACCGTAGAAGAGTTCTAGTATTCTGAAAAAAAAAAAAAAAAAAATATATATATATATATATATATATATATATATATTCGAGGAATCAACATAAGTTTCTAATTATTCTTTTCCATGGAAATACATGTGGAAGGATACCAAAGAGAAAATATATCAGTCTGTATGATATCAAATACTGCATTAGGTAAGGGATACATTCTATTTCAAACAATTCGAGGAATCAACATGTGTTTCTAATTATTCTTTTCCATGGAAATACATAGATATGATACGAAAGAATTCTCATATGAAAGAAGAGCAATACGTCCTCAATAGCGATATAATGAAAGATAACCATTTATGGTAAAATGTTCCTGGGATATTGATACAAATGAAGAAAAAAAAATCTTCGAGCAAGCAAAACAAATTTCGAAATCTTTTCCATGCAAATAGATGTGCAACAACACCAAGGACAAAATATATCACTCTTTATAATATCATAACCAGAATGACCAGATTCGGACCCTGATATACTGGACTTTGCTGCGTTTACTTTGAGTGTGGGGGTGGGGGGGGGGGGGGGGGGTCGGAGGTCAATTTACATTTCACCGGTCTGTCAAAAAAGAAGATACATTTTCTTTCAAAGAATCATTTTTATGTTTCCAGCATAATTAGTTGCTTGCATGTATCATTTGAAGTATGAGAACAATACACATTAAGATCCCCATCAACTTTATCGTATACTGTTGGATAAATCGTAACTGTTGAGAACTCTAGTTTCTAATCTGTAGTGAAAGTTACATTTGTGCAAGTGAGAGTCGGTGCTTTATCATCTGAAAAGGTGCAAAAGAGCAAATACTCAGAAGAAAATCAATTATATCATTTCGTGAGAAAGAAGAACATTGCGTCCTTTATAAGACTAAAATGAAAATAAATAGATAATAGAAGAATTCTTGGATTTTGAATTCAAAGAAAAAATCTTCGGGAAAGCAAAATTATTTTCTATTTTCTTCAGAGAAAATATTTGTACAAGGAAAGGAAAGAAAAAAAAAATTACTAAACATCATGTTACAGCAAAAATAGTAATTACATGAAAGATACATCTTTTTAAAACTAGATCATATCTTAAAATGACTTACTCCTATGCTTCTTTAGTATATATATAACCTTACAAACGTATCACCTGTAACTCTGACAAGGAAAATGCAGGTGCCAGTGTTTCCTGCAAAATCTTTTGCCGAACAATTGACCTCGGTGTTCCCTATCCAGAATGTGTCATTTGATGTATGAGAACAAGCCACATGAACATCTTCATCTACGTTATCGTTTGCTGTTGGATCAATCGTAACTGTTGATGAGAAGTCTAGTCCAATATCCGCAGTGGAAGTTACATTAGGGCAAATGAGAGTCGGTGTTTCATGATCTGAACAGGGGGAAAAGAGCGAATACTCAGATGAACTCATGCCTTCGTATCTAAAAGACATTATCCCGAGAAAGGGTCCCTTCTTGGAATAATAACATCTTTCAGATATTCTGATCAATTTTCACCTTTAAAAAAGGGGAGGATGGAAAAAAATATCTTAAAAGATCCCTAACTACCAAGACTCACTCAACTGGAACGCATTACTATCGGACTTAGCCAATGTGCACTACCATCTCTACTTTCTTTCAAGAGGCGATGTAATAATAATTAGTAAAATATATGAGAGATGACATCTGCACGGAGGAAAAACATTTTCCCTTCAACAAGGAAACATGTTTTCTCATTACTTAGTAATGTGCTTCTTAAGTAGATAAAAACACAAAAAACATATCACCTGTAACTGTGACAAGGAAAATGCAGGTGCCAGTGTTTCCTGCAAAATCGACTGCCGAACAATTGACCTCGGTGTTCCCTACCCAGAATGTATCATTTGATGTATGAGAACAAGACGCATCAAGATCTCCATCTACGTTGTCGTATGCTGTTGGATCAATCGTGACTGTTGATGAGATGTCTAGTCCCATATCCGTAGTGGAAGTTACATTTGGACAATTAAGAGTCGGTGCTTCATCATCTAAAAAGGTGAAAAAGAGCAAATACTCAGATAAAAAAATCAATTGTATCATATCGTCCAAAAGTAGAGCAATACGTCCTATAAAGAAACAAATGAAAGAAAACTTTTCATGGTAGAATAATTCCTGGATTCTGAAATATTAAGAAATCTTCCGGAAAACAACATTCAACACTTTATAATCCATTGAATTATGTGGAAAATATATTTTGTTTTAACCTAGATTACATTTCGTAATGAATTAGTCTTATGCTGATTTAGCAAATAGTAATTTAAGAAACATATACCTTTGACTGACACAAGGAAAATGCAGGTGCCATTGTTTCCTGCAGAATCGAATGCCGAACAATTGACCTCGGTGTTCCCTACCCAGAATGTGTCATTTGAAGTATGAGAACAAGCCACATTAACATCTTCATCTACGTTATCGTTTGCTGTTGGATCAATCGTAACTGTTGATGAGAAGTCTAGTCCAATATCCGCAGTGGAAGTTACATTAGGGCAAATGAGAGTCGGTGTTTCATCATCTGAACAGGGGGAAAAGAGCGAATACTCAGATGAACTCATGCATTCGTATCTAAAAGATATTATCCCGAGAAAGGGTGCCTTCTTGGAATAATAACATCTTTCAGATATTCTGATCAATATTCACCTTTAAAAAAGGGAAGGATGGAAAAAAAAATATCTTAAAAGATCCCTCACTACCAAGACTCAATTCAATTCAATTTCAATTCAATGGTTTTATTCATATTCTCATCACGACAGTGAGTACTGTCGAATTGCGAAAATATTTACAGAGTAAAAATAACAAAAAACATCCATATATAAATTCAACCGCATATGTAAAAGACATAATGTTTACAATGAACTGTACAAGTAGTATGAATGACATTAAAATAACAAGTAATGATAACGCTGACGAATTTAAATGTAATTATTGCACCAATAATCATTCACTCAACTGAAACGCCTTACTATAGGACTTAGCCAATGTGCACTACCATTTCTACTTTCATTCAAGAGGCGATGTAATAATAATTAGTAAAATATATGAGAGATGACATCTGCACGGAGAAAAAAAAGATTTTCCCTTCAACAAGGAAACATGTTTTCTCATTACTTAGTAATGTGCTTCTTAAGTAGATAAAAACACAAAAAACATATCACCTGTAACTGTGACAAGGAAAATGCAGGTGCCAGTGTTTCCTGCAAAATCGACTGCCGAACAATTGACCTCGGTGTTCCCTACCCAGAATGTATCATTTGATGTATGAGAACAAGACACATGAAGATCTCCATCTACGTTATCGTATGCTGTTGGATCAATCGTGACCCTTGATGAGATGTCTAGTCCCATATCCGTAGTGGAAGTTACATTTGGACAATTAAGAGTCGGTGCTTCATCATCTAAAAAGGTGAAAAAGAGCAAATACTCAGATAAAAAAAAATCAATTGTATCATATCGTCCAAAAGTAGAGCAATACGTCCTATAAAGAAACAAATGAAAGAAAACTTTTCATGGTAGAATAATTCCTGAATTCTGAAATATTAAGAAATCTTCCGGAAAACAACATTCAACACTTTATAATCCATTTTCCAAGGATATTTTTGTACAAAAAAAGAAAGATAAAATATATCAAACAGTATTATATAGGACAGATTGAATTATGTGGAAATATATTTTCTTTTAACCTAGATTACATTTCGTAATGAATTAGTCTTATGCTTATTTAGCAAATAATAATTTAACAAACATATACCTTTGACTGACACAAGGAAAATGCAGGTGCCAGTGTTTCCTGCAGAATCGACTGCCGAACAATTGACCTCGGTGTTCCCTACCCAGAACGTATCATTTGGAGAATGAGAACAAGACGCATCAAGATCTCCATCGACGTTGTCGTATGCTGTTGGATCAATCGTGACCGTTGATGAGATGTCTAGTCCCATATCCGTAGTGGAAGTAACATTTGGACAATTAAGAGTCGGTGCTTCATCATCTGAAAAGGTGGAAAAGAGCAAATACTCAGATAAAAAAAATCAATTGTATCATATCGTCCAAAAGTAGAGCAATACGTCCTATAAAGAAACAAATGAAAGAAAACTTTTCATGGTAGAATAATTCCTGAATTCTGAAATATTAAGAAATCTTCCGGAAAACAACATTCAACACTTTATAATCCATTTTCCAAGGATATTCATGTACAAAAAAGGAAAGATAAAATATATCAAACAGTATTATATAGGATAGATTGAATTATGTCGGAAATATATTTTCTTTTAACCTAGATTACATTTCGTAATGAATTAGTCCTATGCTTATTTAGCAAATAGTAATTTAAAAAACATATACCTCTGACTGACACAAGGAAAATGCAGGTGCCAGTGTTTCCTGCAGAATCGACTGCCGAACAATTGACCTCGGTGTTCCCTACCCAGAACGTATCATTTGAAGTATGAGAACAAGACGCATCAAGATCTCCATCTACGTTATCGTATGCTGTTGGATCAATCGTGACCGTTGATGAGATGTCTAGTCCCATATCCGTAGTGGAAGTTACATTTGGACAATTAAGAGTCGGTGCTTCATCATCTGAAAAGGTGAAAAGGAGCAAATACTCAGATAAAAAAATCAATTGTATCATATCGTCCAAAAGTAGAGCAATACGTCCTATAAAGAAACAAATGAAAGAAAACTTTTCATGGTAGAATAATTCCTGAATTCTGAAATATTAAGAAATCTTCCGGAAAACAACATTCAACACTTTATAATCCATTTTCCAAGGATATTTTTGTACAAAAAAAGAAAGATAAAATATATCAAACAGTATTATATAGGACAGATTGAATTATGTGGAAATATATTTTCTTTTAACCTAGATTACATTTCGTAATGAATTAGTCTTATGCTTATTTAGCAAATAATAATTTTAAAAACATATACCTCTGACTGACACAAGGAAAATGCAGGTGCCAGTGTTTCCTGCAGAATCGACTGCCGAACAATTGACCTCGGTGTTCCCTACCCAGAACGTATCATTTGAAGTATGAGAACAAGACGCATCAAGATCTCCATCTACGTTGTCGTATGCTGTTGGATCAATCGTGACCCTTGATGAGATGTCTAGTCCCATATCCGTAGTGGAACTTACATTTGGACAATTAAGAGTCGGTGCTTCATCATCTAAAAAGGTGAAAAAGAGCAAATATGCAGAAATCAAAAAAATCAATTGTATTATATCGTCCAAAAGTAGAGCAATACGTCCTATAAAGAAACAAATGAAAGAAAACTTTTCATGGTAGAATAATTCCTGAATTCTGAAATGTTAAGAAATCTTCCGGAAAACAACATTCAACACTTTATAATCCATTTTCCAAGGATATTCATGTACAAAAAAGGAAAGATAAAATATATCAAACAGTATTATATAGGACAGATTGAATTATTTGGAAATATATTTTCTTTTAACCTAGATTACATTTTGTAATGAATTAGTCCTATGCTTATTTAGCAAATAGTAATTTAACAAACATATACCTTTGACTAACACAAGGAAAATGCAGGTGCCAGTGTTTCCTGCAGAATCGACTGCCGAACAATTGACCTCGGTGTTCCCTACCCAGAACGTATCATTTGAAGTATGAGAACAAGACGCATCAAGATCTCCATCTACGTTATCGTATGCTGTTGGATCAATCGTGACCCTTGATGAGATGTCTAGTCCCATATCCGTAGTGGAACTTACATTTGGACAATTAAGAGTCGGTGCTTCATCATCTAAAAAGGTGAAAAAGAGCAAATACTCAGACAAAAAACAATCAATTGTATCATATCGTCCAAAAGTGGAGCAATACGTCCTATAAAGAAACAAATGAAAGAAAACTTTTCATGGTAGAATAATTCCTGAATTCTGGAATGTTAAGAAATCTTCCGGAAAACAACATTCAACACTTTATAATCCATTTTCCAAGGATATTCATGTACAAAAAAGGAAAAATAAAATATATCAAACAGTATTATATAGGACAGATTGAATTATGTGGAAAATATATTTTCTTTTAACCTAGATTACATTTCGTAATGAATTAGTCCTATGCTTATTTAGCAAATAGTTATTTAACAAACATATACCTTTGACTAACACAAGGAAAATGCAGGTGCCAGTGTTTCCTGCAGAATCGACTGCCGAACAATTGACCTCGGTGTTCCCTACCCAGAACGTATCATTTGAAGTACGAGAACAAGACACATTAAGATCTCCATCTACGTTATCATATGCTGTTGGATCAAACGTAACTATTGATGAGAAGTCTAGTCCCATATCCGTAGTGGAAGTTACATTAGGGCAAATGAGGGTCGGTGTTTCATCATCTGAAAATGGAGAAAATAGCGAATACTCAAATGAAATCATGCCTTGGTATCTGAAAGATGTTATCATTCTGAGAAGAGTTTTTCTTTTGCATCATGATATTCTGATCAATTTTCACCTTTAAAAAAAAAGGGGGGGGGGACAGAATATCTCAAAAGATCCCTTCACTACCAAGTCTCACTCAACTGGAACGAATTACTACCGGATTTAGCCCACGTGCATTATCATCTCTCTTTTTTTTTTTTCTAGAGGCGCTGTAAACACCCTTTCCTCTTTAAAATACATTTTAAAATCACGTTAAAAAATAGAGAAAATGCACCAAATTGACATGTTTTTTTTGTTCTTGGGTTCCCCCCTCTCTCTCTCTCTCTTTCATTTCTTGAGCTATGTTTTTTGTCTCAACCACCTAAGGTATATTGAGTGTTTTTTTAAAAGTTATTCTTTGTTTTTCTATATGTGTTACGTAATTTTTCATGTTTTGTTCATAACATACATGATATATTTAATTTATTTATGTATTATATACATGTCAGTATTTAGTTTTTACACATTACGCCTGGAAAGATTAATATGCATTAAAATGGCTATCTTGCTTAAATAAATGAAAATCAGTTACATACTGATGTAAAAAAAAAAAAATGGAGATTCAAAAAAAAAACTTTCAGAGTCGATAAATAAGGGACTTCTTTAAGTGAAAATCTTTTTTTTTTCTTTTTAAATGGAATTGTTAATTCTTTATCAAAGAAAATTTAATTAAATCAAAGATAAAATTCAGTACAATATAATTATGAGAGATGACATTTGCACGGGGAAAAACATTTTCCTTTAAACTAGGAAACATGTTTTTAATGACTCGGTAATATGCTTCTTCAGTAGATAAAAACATAACAAACATATCACCTGTAACTGTCACAAGGAAAATGCAGGTGCCAGTGTTTCCTGCGGAATCGAATGCCGAACAAACGACCTCGGTGTTCCCTACCCAGAATGTATCATTTGTTGTATGAGAACAAGACACATTAAGATCTCCATCTACGTTATCATATGCTGTTGGATCAAACGTAACTGTTGATGAGAAGTCTAGTCCCATATCCGTAGTGGAAGTTACATTAGGGCAAATGAGGGTCGGTGCTTCATCACCTATAAGAAAAAAGAAAATACTCAAATGAAAATCAATACTATAATTTCTTGCAAAATAAGACCTATTCTTCCGTAAATAGCAATAAAATGAAAGAAAACTTTTCAAAGTAGAAGATTTATGGGATATTGAAATTTGGAAAAAAATAAATAAAAATAAAAAAAAAAGCTTCGTGGCGGTCTTGTTGTACCGCTAGGAGTAGTTGGTGGCTCTGTTGTACTGGTAGGAGTAGTTGGTGGTTCTGTTGTACTAGGAGTAATTGTTGGTTACATTGTGCTTGTTAGAGTAGTTGGTGGTGCTGTTGTACTTGTAGGAGAATTTGGTGGGTCTGTTGTACTGGTATGAGTAGTTGGTGGTTCTGCTATACTGTAAGGAGTAGTAGGTGGTTCTGTTGTCCTGGCAAGAGTAGTTGGTGATTTTGTTGTACTGGTTGGAGTATGTGATCTTGTATGTGAATATTGTACAAGCGAGCATAGCGAGCGAGGAAAAATACTCCTTTTCATGGTAGAAGTGAAAGTTCTTCATCAAAATACACGATGGGCCTTTAAGATACCTATTGTGACATATTTGGTCACCTCTCCTACCTAATCTATTTACTTTCAAAGACCATCCTGTATCTAAATATTATACGAGCGAGCGCAACGAGCGAGGAAAAATATATTTACTCTTTTTTATGGTGTAGAGGTGATAATTCTTCAACAAAATACATGATGGGCCCCCAAATATCTAAATTATATATTTGTTTATTTCACTTGGCAAATGTGTTTGCTTTCCGAAAACATCCTGTATCTTAATATAATACGAGCAAGCGCAGCGAGCGAGGAAAAATAGTCTCTCTTTCGTGTTACCAGTGTTATTTCGTCGTCAAAATTCACAAGCAAATAAGCCGAATATGACAATATTTGGGCACCTTACTCATCTTCTTTTTTCTTTTTCCCTCCTTCCTCTTCCCTCTCCTTTCTCTCTCTCTTTTGCCGACAGCGATCGCGAATTTGCCGA
>CM057163.1:25982799-26072124 GCA_029962745.1 Echinometra lucunter | reverse complement strand
TTGAAGGCCACGTTGAAGAGAGAGAGAAAAAAAGCGCCAAATCGTCTGTAGTACCTTTCCGAACCGGACTCTTCATTTATGCAAATATTTTATATGACAAAACTTTTCCAAATTCTTCTACGATTCCAGTTTTGAACATCAATACACGTTATTAACAGGGCTACCCTGTTTAAAGAAGACATAATGAATAAATAAATGACAATCAGTTACATCCTTTCGCAAAAAAAAAGAAAAGCAGTGCGTCCTAAATAGAGATGAAAAGAAACGTTTCAGAGTCGATAAATTCAGGGCTTCTCAAAGACAAAATCTTTCTTTAAGAAAAAAGGAATAACTGTTAATTCTAAAATAAGATTTAATGAAATTAAAGAGAAAATTTATTCATTTCGAGTCATGAAACAACCGTTTCCCAATCTCTAGCACATGTAAAAGCCACGTCATTAGCCAGTACCAGGTCCCTCTCGGTACAAAGGTCATGCCACCTGTCACAACTCAGTAGGTGGAGCAAAGTCCGGATGCCCTGCCCACCCTCACAGGTGTCATTGTATCCCCACCTAAGCATGTTTGCCTTGCACCTCCCCACGCCTGATGGCAGTCTGTTCAGACTGCGCCATGTGATCTATGGTAGTTTGGAACCTGCAAGGAGTGACCCCGATGGATTGATGGCCATGTGTGTATCCTCTTTGTGTTTCTTCAATCTCTCGTCCCATAGCTTGAGGCGTGTTGATGGTACGCTGCCTAAGCATGCTAAGGGGGACACAGTAGCAAGGAAACTTTTACGCGATTTCAAGCGTTCAGGTGCCGAAGGGTGGCCATAGAGGCGGTGTCTCTTATCCTCTGATTTTCCGAGGCGTTCCTATTGGCTGGCTACTGTCCGTCTTACCTCAGGGGGAGCGATGCCAGAGAGAAGATAGAGGTCGTCTGTCTTGGTGGGTTTCATGCAGGCAGTGATGCAGCGACAGCTTGTGTTGAGCACAGGATCTATCTTCTTTGCATAAGCTGAACGTCCCCATACTGCGCAAGCGCAATCAGCAGCAGAGAAACAGAGAGCCAGAGCTGTTGATCCGATAGTAGTAGGATTCGCTCCCCAGCTTGATGTGCTTAGCTTGTGAAGGCATTCCTAGCGCTCACCTTTCCTTTCAGCTTGTTGACAAAAGCTTTGTAGGTTAGAGATCGATCAAGGGTGACGCAAAGATAAGCTGGCTTGTCACAGTGCTCCAGAACAGTGCCATTCCAAGAGATCTTTAACCTTCTGTTAGAATGTTTGTTCTTCAGGCGGAAGGCACATACTTGCGTTTTGGAAGGGTTGGTTCTCAAGTGGTTTTCGTTGTAGTATGAGGGCAAATTGTCAAGTGCCTCACTTAAGGTGGTTTCTGCCTCAAGAACGTCCACAGATTGAGTGCTGATACACATGCCATCTACATATATGAAGCTCCTAGTGTTATGGTGAATAGGCTGGTCATTCACATAGATATTGAACAGGATGGTTGCCAAGACACTCTATTGAGGTAGCCCATTCTTTTTTTTTCCGCCAGCGACTTCTCTTTCCTGACAGTTCAACATAGAAGCGTCTGTTATGGACCAGACACTTCATCAGGTTGGTTAGATACGAGTTGTGTGTCATAGCAAGTACTTTGTCTAGTAATCGGCGGTGATTAATTGTGTCATATGCGGCTGATAGGTCGACACACACAGCTCCTCTAATGACGCCTTTCTGAAAGCCGTCTTCTATGTGTTGGGTGAGATTAAGGAGTTGTCCCGCACACGACTTCCCAGGCCGGAACAATGCCTGTTCTTAATGAGAGATGGCTCTATTACTTCACTAAGTCGGGTTAAGATGAGACGCTCAAGCAACTTGTTAATGTGGCACAGAAGTGATACTGGTCTGTAGCTCTTTGCTGCAGATGCTTCTTTACCTGCCTTCCCTACTGTTCATGTTGCCTTTCAATAACCAGTCTCATACAAGGAACTTGGGGCCAGATGTCATCTTTGCCATGATGTGTCACTTGTATACAGACTAATTGACAATGCTTCCGGACACAAATGTCAGCAAGTAGTTCCTGCTTGGCTGTTGAAATTCCTTCAGCGTTGAAAGACAAAATATGACTGGTCCTGAAAAGGACCTCCTGTCTTGTACTTCTTCAAGATCTTTTTTGTGGTAGCATGGCTTCTGGTTGATAATAAAGCACCATTTATTCGCAAGGTCTTTATTCATTTATTAATAAAAAATATGAGAGATGATATCTGCAGAAGAAACATTTTCCTTCAAATTAGAAAACACGTTTTTCATTACTTAGTAATATGCTTCTTCAGTAGACTAAAAAAAAAAAAAAAAAGAAACATAACAGATATATTACCTGTAATTGACACAAGGAAAATGCAGGTGTCAGTATTTCCTGCAGAATCTACTGCTGAACAATTGACATCGGTGTTCCCTAGCCAGAATGTATCATTTGAAGTATGAGAACAAGACACATAAAGATCTCCATCTACGTTATCGTATCCTGTTGGATCAATCGTAACTGTTGATGAGAAGTCTAGTCCGATATCCGTAGTGGAAGTTACATTTGTGCAATTGAGAGTTGGTGCTTCATCATCTTCAAAAAAAGCGAAAGAAAAGAGAAAATATATCAATCAGTATGATATATCAGACTGCATGGATGGTACATTTTTCTTTAAACTAGGAAGCATTCTTATAACTTAGTCTTGTGTTTTTTTTTCAGTAGATAAAACAACAAAACTTTTTACCTGTAACTGTTATAAGGAAAGTGCAGGAGCCACTGTTTCCAGCAGAATCGATTGCCGAACAATTGACCTTGGTGTTCCCTACCCAGAATGTATCATTTGAAGTATGAGAACAAGACACATTAAGATCTCCATCTATGTTATCGTATGCTGTTGGATCAAACGTAACTGTTGATGAGAAGTCTTGTCCAATATCCGCAGTGGAAGTTACATTTGTGCAACTGAGAGTCGGTGCTTCATCATCTGAAAAAGGTGAAAAAGAGCAATACTTAGATGAGAATTAATAATGTTGGGAAAAAGAGGGGCAATGCATATCATATGTAAAGAAATAAATAACTTTTTTATTGTAGAACAATTCGGGGATTTTGAAAAAAAAAAATATTAGGGAAAGGAGCATTTCTTCTATCGTTTTTCCAGGGAAATACATGTAAAAAGGAAAGGAAAAAGAGAAAACATATCAAACAGTATGATAAATGACAGAATGAATTACATTTTCTTTTTTAATTTAGTCTAATGATTTTTCAGGTGATGAAGAATATATATCATATATTTATATATATATATATATATATATATATATATATATTATCAATGAAAACGTTACATAAGTTCCACTCACAAAACAAATTTTAATTCAAGCTAGGCCGAAGACTAACTGATTTTTCATAGTAAATTTCGTGCAAGTGTAAATATATATATATGTATATATACGGTAGAGGATGACGTAGGATCACAGAATTCTAGATATTAGATATATATATATATACATATGTATGTAGCGTGTATCAAAAATATATTCCAAATTTTTTTTATGTTGATAGATGCCCAAATGTTTTATCTATCAAATGCCATTAACAAAACAAAATTTTAATCCATGCTTGACCGAGCACTGACTGCTTTTGTTCAGAGTCTGAAAATGACAACCAACTAGTCAATCAACCAATCAATTGGGTAATTATTTAATCAACAGCCAATCAATTATTGACTGATCAAATCCTTGACAAATAAAGTGTACAATCGATCAGTCAGTCCACCCGTCAGACTGTCAGGCAATTCTGCGGCAAAGAGCAATTTTCTTTGAATGGGAGTACTTGTTTAGACTGCTGGTTTAATTGCCCCTCTTCTTTGAATTTCGTGCAAGTCATTTTTCACACTATGAAAAAAATCAGTTAGTCTTCGGCCTAGCTTGAAATAAAATTTGTTTTGTGAGTGGAACTTATGTAACGTTTTCATTGATAAATCCTGTATATATATATATATATATATATATATATATATATACACATTTATATATATATATATATATATATATATATATATATATACATGTATATACATATATAAAATGTTACCTGTGACTGACACAAGGAAAATACAGGTGCCCGTGTTTCCAGCAGAATCTATTGCCGAACAATTGACCTCGGAGTTCCCTACCCGGAATGTATCATTTGAAGTATAAGAACAAGACACATTAAGATCTCCATCTACGTTGTCGTATGCTGTTGGATCAATCGTAACTGTTGATGAGATGTCACGTCCCATATCCGTAGTGGAAGTTACATTTGTGCAATTGAGAGCTGGTTCTTCATCATCTGAAGAGGTAAAACATAGCAAATACTGAGTTAGAAAATTGATGATATCATTTCGTGGAAAAGAAAAGCAATACGTTCATCCTATAATGGACTAAAATGAAAAAGAAAAAAGTCATGATACAAGAATTAGGGTATTTGAAAATAAAAAAATCTTCGGGGAAGCAACGAAACTTTCTTTAATATATTTTTCCGAGGAAATGCTTGTGTAAGGAAAGAAGAAAGAAAATATATCAATCAGTATGATATATCATTGTGCATGAAAGATACACTTTCTTTTAAACTATGTATCATTTTTTGGTGACTTAGTCTTGTTTTTTTTCATCAGATAAAAACAAAAGGATCGTTTTACCTATTACTATCACTAGGAAAATGCAGGTACCAGTGTTTCCTGCAGAATCGACTGCCGAACAATTGACCTCGGTGTTCCCTACCAAGAATGTATCATTTGAAGTATGAGAACAAGACGCATTAAGACCTCCATCTGCGTTATCGTATGCAGTTTGATCAATCGTAACTGTCGACGAGATGTCTAGTCCCATGTCCGTAAAGGAAGTTAGATTTGTGCAATTCAGTGTCGGTGTTTCGTCATCTTAAAAGGTGAAAAAGAGTAAATACTTAGATGGAAATCATTGACATCATTTTGTGCGAAAGAAGAGCAACACGAGAGCAAAAAGGAACCAATATGTATTGATGTTTATTCATATCTTAATCACGATTATGATTAATACCTAATACATATTTGTAAAGCTTAGCCCCTCTTCTTTCATTAGATACCACTCATATAATACATAATTCACGCATGAGTTAACTAGAACAATATGAAGAACGGCTACAAAAAAGTCCTTTGCACAGCCATACCTCAAATTCAAAGAGATGGATATGAAAATATTTATGTTACTTGATATGAAAATAATACTTCTGAATAGTTCATTTTCTGCTCTTTAATATGACTCTTCAGTGGATAGACATGAGTCGGGGATGACTAAGCTCTGTTCGTGTAAAGTGATGCATGCATTTCCATGATGTATTACATGAATCCGTTTGTATTCGCTGCCTGTCCTAAGCAGTGAACATAAGAAAACAAATTACTTCATGCATGAAGCGTGAGGGGGTGAAGAGTTAATGGTTTGGAGTTCCGAATGGGGTTAAGGATGGGGTGGGGATGAGGAGGAGAGTGGGAGGGATGGGTTTTAACATGCAATTAATCGGTTATGCAGTGTTGTTTCACTAAATCTATCCATCAGATGAACAAACAACCATAACACAATACATATGCCATCACACACGCATATGAGGGAGGGAGAGGGAGCTTGGGGATTGGGGTGGGGTGGGGTGGGGTGGGGTGGTGATCAGCAATGAGGATGAGGAGGATGGGATAAGAGGAGTCTCTAAAAGAAAGTTTTTAGATTACGCATGACCACCTCCCCATCCATTTATGCGAATAATAGGTGCGAACAACTGGTGAGAAGTTAAGAAAAAATGATTTTAAAAATCAAGGAAATGCAATCAGTATTTCAATTTAAGTTATCTATCATCCCTGGTTCATTTTTACCGATTGAGGTGTCAAACGAAAGGGCAGAAAATGAACCTTCTAGAAATGTGATTATCTCTTTGAAATTCAAACATATTGGGCGAACGATTTTTTACTTACCCAACTTCACATTGTCTTTATTCACTTATGCGTTAAATATATATCATATGAGTGGTAATAATGAAAAATGAGGGTCTAAAGCTTTACAAATATGTGCCACTTATTAATCATAACTGTGATTAAGATATGATTACACATCGATCAATCTCGGTTTTTTTTATTTTGGGACACAGTGTATAAGAATAAACATGAAAGAAAACTCTTCATGGTAGAAGAATTTGGGGATTTTGAGAGAAAAAAAAAAACCCATAGGGGAAGCAACATTCTTGCTTCCCCCCCCTAAAAAAAATACATGTAATATAAAAGAGAAGAGAAATGGATCAGTATGATATAGGACAGAGTGCATTACGTGAAAGATACATTTTCTTTTTATCTAGATTATATAGAAGTAATGACTCAGAATACGCTTCTACAGTACATAAAACATAAATATTTTACCTGTAATTTTAACAAGGACAACGCAGGTGCCTCTGTTTCCAGCAGAATCAATTGCCGAACAATTGACCTCGGTGTTCCCTACCCGGAATGTATCGTTTGAAGTATGAGAACAAGACACATCAAGATCTCCATCTACGTTATCGTATGCTGTTGGATCAAACGTAACTGTTGATGATATGTCTAGTCCCATATCCGTAGTGGAAGTTACATTTGTGCAATTGAGAGTTGGTTCTTCATCATCTGAAGAGGTGAAAAAGAGCACATGCTCAGATGGAAATCAATTATATCATTTCGGGCAAACGGAGAGCAATACGTACTATAAATAGAAAAAAACCTCTTTATGGTAGAAGAATTCGCAAATTCAGGAAAAAAAAATCGGGTTAGGAACATTACTTCTATTTTTCCCAAGGAAATACATCTATAAGGAACGGAAAGAAAAAAAATATATCAAAACAGTATGATAAAGCACATGTGGAATTACGTGGATAATATGTATATCCTTTTTTTTTACTAGAAAACAATTATCTAATGACTTAGCCTAATGCGTATTCAGGAGATAAAAGCATTAAAAAAAAAATATTACCTGTGACTGACACAAGGAAAACACAGGTGCCAGTGTTTCCTGCAGAATCAATTGCCGAACAATTGACCTCGGTGTTACCTAGCCAGAATGTATCATTTGATGTATGAGAACAAGACACATTAAGATCTCCATCGACGTTATCGTATGCTCTTGGATCAATCGTAACTGTTGATGAGATGTCACGTCCCATATCCGTACTGTTAGTTATATTTGTGCAATTGAGGGTCGGTGCTTCATTATCTGAAAAGATAACAAAAAGCAAAGACTCAGATAATAATCAATGATATCATTTCGTGCAAAAGAAGTGCAGTAAGTCCTAGATAGGTATAACACGAAAGAAAACTTCTTATAGTAAAATAATTCGGTTTAAAAAAGGAAAAATTCGGAGAAGCAACATTACTTTCTAATTCTTTTTTTTCCGAGTAAATGCATGCGTCAGGTAAAACAAAAGAAAATAAAACGATCACTATGATATATCAAATTACAAGGAAGATACACTTTCTTTTAAACTAGGAATCGTTTTCTTATGACAAAGTCTTGTGCTTTTTTTAGTAGATAGATCCTAAAGAAACATTTTACCTGTGACTGTCACAAGGAAAATGCAGGTGCCCGTGTTTCCTGCAGAATCAAATGCCGAACAATTGACATCGGTGTTCCCTACCCAGAATGTATCATTTGATGTATGAGAACAAGACACATTAAGACCTTCATCTACGTTATCGTATGCTGTTGGATCAATCGTAACTGTTGATGAGAAGTCTAGTCCCATATCCGTAGTGGAAGTTACATTTGTGCAATTGACAGTCGGTACTTCAACATCTGTAAAGGTGAACAAGCGCAAATAATCAGATGAAAATCAATAAATTATATGATTTTGCGAAAAAGAGCAATAGGTCCTAAATAGGAATAAAATGAAAAAAAAAATTCATGCATGTAGAATTCGGGGATTTTAAAAAGAAAAATAATAATAATAAAAAAAACCCACTTGGGAAGCAATATTACTTTGCTTTTCCCCCAAAAAGAAAAAAATATATATATCGAACAGTATGATATAAGCATATTGCATTACATGAAAGATACATTTTAGTTAAAACTAGATTATATATTAGGGATTGTAGAAAGAAAAGAGAAACATTTTACCTGTAACTGTCACAAGGAAAATGCAGGTGCCAGTGTTTCCAGCAGAATCTTGTGCCGAACAATTGACCTCGGTGTTCCCTACCCAGAAGGTATCATTTGATGTATGAGAACAAGACACATTAAGATCTTCATCTACGTTATCGTATGCTGTTGGATCAAACTCAACTGTTGATGAGATGTCTAGTCCAATATCCGCTGTGGAAGTTACATTTGTGCAATTGAGAGTCGGTGCTTCATCATCTGAAAATGTAAAAACAGCAAATATTCAGAATAAGATCAATAAATTATATCATTTCGTGCGAAAGAAGAGCAATACGTATTTTATAGGGAAGAGATAAAAGAAAAGTTTTTATGGTAGAAAAAATACGGGGATTTTGAAAAAGAAAATATTCGGGGAAGCAACATTACTTCCATTTTGTTTGCAAGGAAATACATGTACAAGGAAAGAAAAGAAAAGAAAAATATATCAAAACAGTATAATAACATTGATGATACATTTCCTTCTTATTAGAAAACAATTAGGCCTATCTAATGACTTAGTCTACTGCTTTTTCAGGACATAAAAGTAAAAAAGAAATATGTTACCTGTAACTGACACAAGGAAATTACAGAAACCAGTAATTCCTGCAGAATCTATTGCCGAACAATTGACCTCGGTGTTCCCTACCCAGAATGTATCATTTGAAGTATGAGAACAAGACACATTAAGATCTCCATCTACGTTATCGTATACTATTGGTTCAATCGTAACTGTTGATGAGATGTCTAGTCCCATATCCGTAGTGGAAGTTACATTGGTGCAATTGAGAGTCGGTGCTTCATCATCTGAAAAGGTGAAAGGAGCAATTTATACTCAGATGAAAACCAATTGTGTCATTTCGTGCAAAAGAAGTGCAATACATCCTTTATAGGAAAAATGAAAGAAAACTTTTCATGGTGAAAGAATTCGGGGATTTTGGAAAAAGGAAAAAAAAAAGGGGTAAAACAATATTTGGCGGATCAACATTACTTTCTAATTCTATTTTTCGAGGAAATGCTGGTGCAAGGTAAGAAAAAAAGATATATATTAATCAGTATGATATATCAGATGCATGGAAAATAGGACATTTTTTTATTGCGGTTTCTTAAAAATAAATTTTAATGGAATTCTCGAAAGGAGCGGAAATAAATTATTCCCATTCTGAGCAAAGTAGTTTGAACATGGCTATAGACTACATGCCTCGAGGTCACTCCTGATAAAAGGGGAGGGGGTCGCGGAAGTATTGCGTCATCAACAAAAATATTAAGATTCGCGCCATAATACTGTATGCTCTCGACTCGCCTCATTATTTCCATGGTCTTCATGGGAGTTGGTCAGCTTCGACCAACCTTTTGCTGTATATCTTTGATTGCTTCATCAACACTGCGATTTTTTTTTTTTTTTGTTAAGCTGTAATTACTTCATCAACATTGCGAACTTCTATCGGTGCTGTATATGTTCTATCGGTGCTGTATTTGTGATTACCTCATCATTACTAACTTTTGTTCTATATGTGCTAAATGTGATTTCCTCGTCAATTTACGTACTAACTTTTATTCTATCAGTGGTTACCTTATATTGATCAACATTAGTGTTGATTTCTTTCTGTCGGGGTTCGAGTCCTGATCTTGCCGTCGTTATCATTTCTTAATTGAGACACCATGCCCGAAACTAAGTCTTAGCAGCGGTCATCGGATCGGGGGCGTGGAAGAGGAAATGCAGTCAACCAGCGGGGTCGGAGTGCCGGCATCGTTGTGACCAGGAATATCGCTCCAGTGCCGTCAGCGGTGGGCCGGGGAAAAAGAGCGACAACGGCACCATCTTCGTTCGCTGTCGACGAAACAACAGGAACACCAGCCCAGATAGCGATTACTTCCGAACCCATAGTGACACCGCTTTCCACTACCAGGCCCATGGTGATCAGCTCTGGCGTCAATTTCCAGCTGCCGTGTGACAGCGGTACGCAGGGTCAACCAGGTGAGTCATGGCCTTTGCTCTCCCCTCATTTAGTGGATGCCCCTCCCTCTTCTACGATTCATACTATGCCCCAACTATCACAACCAGGTCTTCCGTCCATGCGGCTCGGTATTTGCGAGCAGTTAGGCTCAACCGTTCCGCAATCCATATGGGAGCGGATTTGGAAAAGGGAATATATCGATTTTGGGCATCTGCTCAAGGAGGGGTCCTCTACTTTCAACGATTTAACCCTTGCTTTGGATCAGTTAAACGTGAGTTATCATGCTCCGCCCCCGATCCTGTCCGCTGGCCATCTGGTCTGTTGAACAGTGGACGAGTGCTATGCTAATATATGTGTCTATATACACAGAACGTCACTTTGCAAGGTCTCGCAAAATGCTCAAATACATGAGCGTAGTGAGGACGGCAGCGGCGTCGAATTATAACTGGCGTGATTACGATGTACCATCCCGTTTGCCACATGCTACTCAGTCAGAATCCTCTTGGGCGGTCGTGGACACGGAACTGTGGTTGCTAGTGGCGACGGCTCAGTCCTTTCGGGCCTATGGGGCTGGCACGCATTCCAGATCTGCGTGGTTATCCCACGGAGGTCGGCAACAACAACACTCCTTTCTTGGAGTGTGGAGCTCCGGCCAACGCCGGAAGGCAGGAGCGGCCGTTTACCGCCCCAGGTCACGGCTCGGCTTCTGCTTTGCCTTTAACGTGGGCAGATGTAACGAGGGTAAAAGCTGCCAGTACCGGCACAGCTGCAATCGCTGCGAGGATGCCTCCCACGGGGAGTTCACGTGCACTAAAACATCAACAACCCCAAGCAAGTAGAGTATTACCCAGACTCCTGTTAAGTTAGAATGTATGCTACCTTTCCTTATCTCTTATGAAAATGGGTTACAAGGGCAAAAATTAATAGAGGGTCTCACGCATAGTTTATCTCTTGGTTTTTTTCGGGTGAGTGAGTGCCCATGCCGGCCAGAAATTTGAAGTCAGCCTATGGAAATCCCCATATCGTTCAACATAAGATTAGGAAAGAAATACAACTAGGCAGGTTTGTAGGTCCCTTCCCTTCGCTCCCACCCCCCCCCCCCCGTGACAATTTTTGCTGCGCCCATAGTGGTTTAGTTCCCAAACGCACAGCGGGTGAATTTCGCCTTATCCATCATTAATTTTTCTTCCCCAAAAGGCACATCTGCCAACGATAATATCGATCGCAAGGAGTGTATGATCGAGTACTATGACTTTGATGAAGCTAGCTGTCAAACTCATTGGCACCCTCAGGCGGCACGCCTTCATGGGCAAGTCTGATATCAAATCGGCATTTCGATTGTTGCCTATGAATCCAGCTGATTTTGAACACCTTGGTATGTGTATTGTATTGAAGTGCAATTCTGTTTCGACCGTTGTCTGCCGATGGGCTGCTCGGTGTCCTGTGCATTATTTGAGAGATTGAGTTCCTTCTTAAAGGCTTGATGTAGGCGTATTGCGGCTTCACAGTGCATCCTCCATTATCTCGATGATTTCTTTTTCGCGGGAAAATCGGCAGAGGAGTGTACTCGCCGTATAAGGTGTTTCAAGGTGATGTGTGAGTGATTTGGTATTCCAACTGCCAGCGAGAAGAGAGAGGGCCCTGTACAAGTTATCAGTTACTTAGGTATGAAGATCGACTCAGCTAAATTGCAAGTCCGGGTTCCAGAGGAAAAGGTCGGGGCTCTACTTGGCATGCTAGAGGAGTTCACGGCTAATTCTAAGGTGACCCTAAGGCATCTGCAGTTTCTCATTGGTAGTCTGAATTTCGTTTGTAAGACGACTGGCCGAGGCAGGGCATTTCTCCAGAGCTTGATCGACTTGACGAGAGGTGTGTAGAGGGCTCATCATCGAATTCGGCTTTCGAAAGGCGCTAGAGCTGACCTTCTGGCGTGGAAGGAGTTTTTGCCGTATTTTGATGGCATTGTTAGCATTGGGGATAACATCGGGATGGAGAACGATTTCTTTCATTTCTATACGGATGCAGCGGCGAGAGCATAGGCTTTTGCATATATTTCGACAAGAGATGTGCCCATGCACGCTGGCCGGAAGAGATACTGCACGCTATTCCATCGGGTTTTGGGAATTATTTCCCATTGTCGTTGGAGTGTCGATGGGGAGGGGGGGGGGGGGGAATCTCTGGAAAGAAAGTAGTCTTTTGGTCTGACAACCAGACGGTGGTGGCAGTCATTAACAAGCAAACGTCTGCATGTGTGCATATGATGGGGCTTAGTAGTGTTATCCCTCAAGTGGAACATCTGGATTAAAGCAAAATATGTGCAAGGCGTTACCAACGAAATTGCTGACTCTCTGTTCTCACTTTCAGAAGAGGAGGTTTCGACGCCTGGCCCCCGACGCCAAATTCGCAGATATCCCCCTTCCTCCTCTAGGGCCCGGAATAAGATGCGCACCTACGGCATGGCCTCGTCTGCTTTTCAGACTTTTCGGGGTGATTACCATTTTGACACATTGCAAATGCCCAGTATGGAGCACATTGTTTTGTTTATAGCGTAAATGTCTTGGCACGAATATTCCGCGAACACAATTGCCGCCTATGTTTCAGGCTTATCTTTTTATTTGTACAGTAATGGTACGGAAGATATTACACAAGTGTTTCCCATAAAACGCTTATTTGACGAGTGTAGGCGGCGGCATGCTAAGATGTTAGGTGCCCCATTACACTAATCATATTACAGCGTTTGATCTCTGTATTGCAACATGCGTTCTCTAATTCTTACGATTGCAAACTGTTTACTGCGGCGTTTCTAGTAGCTTTCTTTGGTTTTCTACGCGTAGGGGAGTTTACAACCAAGATTGGAGCAACCCCCCCCCCCCCCCTGTTAGCGATGACGTAACAATGTGAGGGGAATCTGCTACTCAAAACAGATCAGCTGGGTGCGGGTTGTGCAATAACAATACCGGAGAGGGGTTCTAACATGTGCCCTTTGGTTGCCGTAGTAGAATAAACACGCATACGCTCAGCGCAGGGTACTGCATTCTTCAGGCATTTTGATACATCTCAAATAACTAGGCATGGATTTAATCGTATTTCGAGGCGCTGTGTATCACTATTGGGGCTTCCCGTAAAATGCTATGCAGCTCATTCCTTTCGAATCGGGGCTGCTACCTCCGGGGGGGGGGGGGGCACTCAGTATATAATGCGTGGTGGGTATGTGCCGCGGAGAAGACCCCATTTTTACACCCAAATTTCCGTTCCAAAGCATAGCATTTTTATCTTATTGAGAAAAATAACAAAGAAAGCCATTCCAAAGCATAGCATTTTCTTTTTATCGAGAAAAAAAGAAGAAAGAAATCCGTTCCAAAGCTTCGCATGTTTTTCGTTACGCCGTTCCGGCAGC
Source organism: Echinometra lucunter (assembly GCA_029962745.1). Taxonomy (NCBI): domain Eukaryota; kingdom Metazoa; phylum Echinodermata; class Echinoidea; order Camarodonta; family Echinometridae; genus Echinometra; species Echinometra lucunter. Next base: position 26,058,605 of record CM057163.1, on the reverse strand, counting down.
ATTAATCCGCTACAATGAGCTGCATTTTTGGTGAAAAGCGGCCCGCAGAGCGCTGTCCGACCATCGCCTCTGCGCGAGCGCACCCGGCGCCCGTGCCGCCGGGCTAGCTGCATGCATGTATGCCCGTTCCATAGGGATACATACGCACGCACACTCAGGCGAACCGTTCCAAAGACCCCCGTTTTCACAAACATTTGTAGTTCCGAAGGCCGTTCCGAAGACCCTCCTTTTCAAAGTAAGCTCGTTCCAAAGCCCCCGTTTTTTGTCTCGCCCGCGGCACATACCTACCACTTTTGGGGTCGAGTATCCCCCCCCCCCCGGGTGCTACCTCTGCGGCTATGCAGGGGTATTCGGATGAGCAGATTCAAAGAATGGTCGCTGATCCTCCGAGTCGTTTCGTCGCTATATAAGGGTCGACATGAGGGACTGTTTGATGGGCAACTGAGATGTAAACTGCATTTGTGACCAGCCGGCTCGAAACCACCAATAAGTCGCATGGATCGCAACTGAGAAAACGGCCAAAAATGTAATTTTGGTCGGATTGGTCAATTTCATGTTTCTGATAGAAATGGGTAGTTTCATTACCATTCTATGTCTCAAACTTTGGGATCGTGATTCGCCCCAGCAATACGTTTTTTTTTTATCAATTTTAAAATGACTCCTCATTTTCACTTGATCCAAATTGACCGCCTCAGAGTGTTCATAGAGCGCTTTTGCATTCATTCATTCCCATCTAAGTTTAAAAATTCATCAAGGTATTGAACTGATTTTGGAGGAAAATGAAGAATACGTCCTATTCCTAAGGTGTGCCAGATTTTAGGCTAATCTGATAATCACTTCATACCTGTTGCCTTGGACGATTGAATACCCTGCTGCGCTTTGGTCACACGAAGAGAGCTTAAGCTGAACGTCTTTTGTTTTGAACTTAATATGTTCAAAGGCTCTTTTCTCTGAATGGAGGTTGTTGATTCACAATTATCTCACATGTTTTTGAGGGAGTTATTGTAGAGCAATTTGAATGAGCCATATACCACTGGAAAGCTGAGAATCTCTTCTTTCAGATAAGCTATAAAACAGAAAAAATTGATTTCAGCGACTTATTGGTGGTTTTGAGGCGGCATGTCACATTTCAGTTTAGTGTACGTTTGAAGTTAACCAGGGCAAAGGTATTATTTGTTGCGAACCACAGAAGTGGCAAGAGTGTTATCTCCTTTTCAGCAAATGGGGAAGAAATATGCAGATGTAAAGTGTGAAGCTTCCCCCCCCCCCCAATTTCTTTATATGTGATGAGAAGTTGTTAGTTTTGTAGGTTTTTTTTTTTGTTTTGTTTTTGTTTTTTGTTTTTACTAGGGGTGAGTTCATATTTATGTGTTGTGTAGGAAGACAAGACGCTGGCCGTTTCTTTTTTGTTTATCCCCTTTTGCAGTCTCTTCGTCCACATCCCTCACTGCATTTCATAATGAGCCACGGGTATGGGTATGGATAGTGGGGTACTCAATCGTGCAATGGGTGGCTAGTATAAACTATACGAGCCTGACTTGGCCTCTCAGTTCACATCACGTGGAGAGGGAAACGCGGGCTTCGTCTGTCGGGGTTGAGGGATTACGTAAGGTCCTTTTGCCACGCCGTAGACTCGCCCCCACATGTCGTCATACACGTGGGTAGCAACAAGCTGGGGCGTCTCGCAAAGCGATATTTCTACTACGAGGTGGCACAGAGCGTCTACGATATATCCACGGTGGCGCCTAACGTCAATGTCCTCTGGTCGGACATTCTGCCTCGCGTATCATAATCATAATAATAATAATAATAATAATAATAATAATAATATAATGCACTTGTATTGCGCCATCTATCTAGTAATACTATTCCGAGGCGCATGAATAGTCAAGAATGAAAAGAAGAAAAGTAAATAGAATAAGAAATTACATATTTGTGTTGAATTACATTCCACTGTATGCTTTGGCAAAGAGGACCGTTTTCAGATTTGACTTAAAGGAATCAAAGGAATCAATTGAACGGATATCGGCTGGTAACTGGTTCCATAGAAATGGAGCAGCCGCAGTAAAAGCACGATCGCCAAAGGATGACTTTGTTCTTCCAGCAACAAGAAGATTCTTACTAGAAGAACGCAAACAACGTGTTGGTACATATTTGGAAATGAGATCTACAAGATATGAAGGAGCACGACCATGTAAAGCTTTCCAAGTAAGGAGCAAAATTTTGTACTCAATACGATCCCTGACTGGCAGCCAATGTAACTCTTTCAAGATAGGTGAAATATGGTCCCTTTTACATGTCCTAGACACTACTCTTGCAGCAGAGTTTTGTGCTCTTTGTAATTTAGCTATTTGAGAAGATGACACATTATACAAAAGGGCATTACAATAATCAAGACGTGAAATGACAAACGCATGAATAATAGTGGCAACTGTTTTATCTGACAAGATCTTCCTAATGTTACTAATGCTACGTAGATGGAAATACATTGATTGACATGTTTTTTTGTACAAAGTCAATCATTGTCATATTGCTATCGAACAACACTCCTAGATTACGTGCACTGTTTGTAGGCATTACATCCAAATCACCAATTCGAAGTGAATGGTGCTGCAATTCTACTTTCAGATACTTAGATGAAATAATTAGCAATACATGTTTCTAGCTTCTGACGTCTGCTATTAACACTTTCAGGGTCCAAAGGATTAAAGGGTACATATAGCTGCGTATCATCTGCATATATGACACATATCCCGATAACCTACAGCACATACCAGACAGAGTTCGTCCGGTGGTGAAGAAATACGCACGGTCAATAGTACGGCGTGTCAAAGGGCAGTCTGTCACGCATCCCCAATTCACTCACGAGGACAGATCGCTGTATTAAAAGGACGGTGTGCATCTGTCCGATAAGGGCAATATTTCTCGACAACTGAAGAAATCTTCATTCATCGATTTGACGCAGGGGGGGGGGGGGCATATGCTTATCTCGGGATGATTCCTACTTCATAATGCTTTTTTGTAAAGTTATCTTCTCTAGCTAGTTTTATTAATACTAAATTATATTTGTGGTGTGCTTTGTTTATCGATAATTTATGGTGTAGTATAATGTAACCCTGAATGTATAAGCTTGTCCGCTTGCATTTTCTACTAAAGTTATCTCACTTGTTAGGGTTACACTAGTTCTAATGTGCTGGTCGTTATCTAAATACCCCCTTTCGCAAAATACCCGCCTTGTTTGGCTGAATACCTTTAACGGATTGAAATCGGAGAGATCCGAAATGATAAGGCGTAGTTTTCATGGGATCATTTACAGTAATGATGTTATTTCAGTATGTTAAGAATGAGCCTTTGCTACTAGGGATGTTTACGTTCGTACAAGCATATTAGTAATTTTTCTGTATGCACAAAAAATGGAATATAATATGGCGGTGAGTTGCTTCACATCTCGTTTGGTGGCATTATTGTGAATTTGGTCGCCTATAATCGCATATATATTGTTATTTCAATGCAAAACCAGAGCAAGCGGTCTGTTAGAAAGGAGAGGAAAAATTTGATGATAACAGGCCGTATAAACTACACGAGCCTGACTTGTCCGCAAGCTGGTGTGGGGGGGGGGGGGGGGTGAGCGAGATCTTGCCCTTAAGCTGAGGTGGATATGGCATCTGCCGTGTGTAACGCTCAGGGTCCAGTCGGGAAGTCATCTTCGCGTCACCCGTGAATTACAAATTCATTGCTGTGTCCCTTGGCTATGTAAAACCAGGGACTATACGCAGTTCCCTCGTTGTAAGCAGCAAGGGATGGGGGAGTCCCGTTCGTTGTCTCATTACGGTGTTAACGCAGCAGGCGAGGGGGCGTTTTCTTACGGCTAGTCAAAATATATATTACTTCAATTGGTCCCCAAGCTGGGTCCCCGAACGGTTCTTTACAGATCGCTCTCGACATTTTTAATGCTCAAAGTCATGATTTGCATTAGTTATATTTTGCTATTCTTGTCATCACTTTGCTGACCAGTTTGTTTGGGAAAGATCGATTATGATAAACAGCTCTCAATAAAGGCCACGGACAAACGCACATGGAAAAAAAAATGCTGATTCTTTTAGCTTGTCTCAGAGTGGGAATAATAGATTTGAACAAAAGAAACATTTTACCTGTAACTGCCACAAGGAAAACGCAGGTGCCTGTGTTTCCAGCAGAATCAATAGCTGAACAATTGACCTCGGTGTTCCCTACCCAGAATGTATCATTAGAGGTATGAGAACAAAACACATTAAGATCTCCATCTACGTTATCGTATGCTGTTGGATCAATCATAACTGTTGATGAGATGTCTTGTCCCATATCCGTAGTGGAACTTAAATTTGTGCAATTGAGAGTCGGTGCTTCAACATCTGTAAAGGTGAAAAAGAGCAAATGCTCAGATGAAAATAAATGATATCATTTCGTACAAAAGAAGAGCAAAACGTCCTATATAGGAATAAATTAAAATAAACTTCTTTTTTTTTTAGATTTTGAAATAAAAGAAATCTTCGGGGAAGTATTTGATATTACTTTCAATTTTTCCCCAAAAATACATGTACAAGAAAAGAAAAAAGAAAATATCAAACAGTATGATATAGGGCTGAATGCATTACGTGGAAGAAACGTTTTATTTTTACTAGATTAAAATTTGTAATGACTTTGTCTTGTGCTTCTTCAGTTGATAAAAACATAACGAGCATTTTACCTGTAACTGCCACAAGGAAAATGCAGGTGCCAGTGTTTCCTGCAGAATCTGTTGCCGAACAATTGACCTCGGTGTTCCCTAGCCAGAATGTATCATTTGAAGTATGAGAACAAGACACATTAAGATCTCCATCCACGTTATCGTATGATGTTGGATCAAACGTAACTGTTGATGAGAAGTCAAGTCCAGTATCCGTAGTGGAAGTTACATTGGTGCAATTGAGGGTCGGTGCTTCATCATCTGAAAAGGAAGAAAATAGCAAATACTCAAGATGAATTTATGCCTTTTTATCTGAAAGATGATATAATTCCGAGAAGAGTCATTTTATGCACGATATGCTGATCAATTCTCACTTATTGAAAAAAAAAAACAGCAATAAAATCGAGAACAATATTTTAAAAGATCCATCTACTCCCCAGGCTCACTCAACTGGATGGCATTTCTAGCAGACTTTGCTACGTGTCATCTCATTTTTTTTTTCAAGCTTCGAAGTATTAAAAGCATCTTTCCTTTCTAAATGCACTTTAAAGGCACGTTGAAAAAAAGAGAGAAAAGGCACCAAATAGACATGTTTGCTTGGTTTGGGGGATTTACCCCCCACCCCCCCCCCCCCCCATCTCTCTCTCTCTCTCTCCCTCTTATATTCTTACAATTCTTACAGTGCCGATGTCACGTATATGTGACAAAAGGACTTTGCATTTTCAATCGACCTTAACTCCACTTAGAAAGATGTATATGGTGATGAAAATATGTCAAAGTTTAGAGGATAAATATAGTATTCAAAATATCTATCTGTCACCCTGACTTTGATTTCTTTTCAGCAAAGAAAAGTTCAGTAGCATTTTCTTTCATTATGCCTTGTTCTTTTGTATGTGCATGCTGTAGCCTGGTGTAAGCATGCTTAGGGTTGCTGCTTTGTAAGGAGCTTGCACACAGTAATGGTTGCTGTTGTTGTTGCTGTTTCGCATTAATTAGGACTAAGAGCAATGCAGTTAAATTTGTTTTTCTGTTGCTATATGTGCAGGGAAAGTTAGTAGGTGATTGGTTATAATTTTGGGCGTGTTGGGTTCTAAGCTGGAGTGGGAGGTGTGTGTAAGGAAAATTAGTACAGATCTCATTTTAACCTTGGTGAGGAAAGGTTGTATACATCCTCCTCTTGTACTTGAGAGGCTGTCGTGTTGTGCTATGACTGGGTGTGATTGCAGGTAGAGAGTTTTCCCCACTAGCAAGCATTTTCCTGGCTGCTCACCGCACACCAACAGCACAACACCAGGAACCAGACTATCAAGATATCCGTAAGTTTTCCATTTTTCTGATTATTTTGTAGAGCAAGAACTTATATAGATATGGTGTGTAGAATTCTAAAAGATGTAGTTTTCTGTATTGCATATGTCATAAGAAAGAACGAACTTACAGTTCATTCGTTATACTTAAAAGGTGAAGTATATATTTGGTTTAATTGACGTTCTGGAAAATTTTGTCCTCTGATGCTGAAAAGACTGAAACAAAAAAAAAAAAACGAAAAAGTTTAATTTCTTGTATGTATTGATCATCAGGCAAAATGTTAAATGCGGAATATATGAGATGTATTATTGTGTTTAAAAGCAGTAAGGACACTTAATTAATAGTAATAGGGAATACTTTTTAGAATCCTGTTTGGTATAATTTCTTTATACAGTCGCAATTTTGGTCTACTACTTAGCTGGGCTAAGTTTGTCAACTCTTGACATGCTTGACAAGGACGCCGGTGTGATAGTCGATGCGTTCCGGGTTACGCAGGAACGAAATGGCTAGTCGACTCGTTCCCCCGAACCAAATGACTTGTTGATTCGTTCCAGGGGAACCAGACGTCTGATACTACTTTTGGCCGATGCGTTACGAAAGCAGCCGTTTGGTTCCGACATTAGCCAAGAGTTTCGGGGTACATTTCAGAGGCCACGGAACGTTATTAGAGGGAGAGGGGAGATGACACCCAAACAGGCGAAATCCAGATCCTACAGATAGGGGCCTAGCGGGGTTCAGGGATGGCACCCCCCCCCCTCCCCGAACCCTTTTTTTTCTGATTTTGAAAGTCGATTTCTTTTTTTTTTACAATTTGAAATATAAGGCGGTTTTTTTTAACTAATGAGGTTTTATTATTTTTTGGCCGAAAGTGTGGGGGACCCCTGCGGCCTCCCCCCCCCCCCCCCTGCTTCCGCTGCCCCTGAATTTTGATCATTAATATTACCAAGAGTATTATTACACATTATCATTTGAGACCCTCTCTCAGGTCTTTGTAAATGCAGTTTATATTGAATAGGTTTAAATAACAGTCATTAAAAGTTCTGATAAATCTATATATTCCGGATATTCTGATAGTGTCTGCAAAGGAGTTAACAAAATGCTTATATTTCTATTTTGAGAAGTCTTCTTCTCAATAAGTTATCCTAAAGCATATGCACTGTCAAAAATGGGCGAATGCTTTGCCCAGCGTTGGGCTTATAGTCAACCCAACGAATTTTTAGGCAATGTTTTGCCCAAGGTTATGCATTTCCCAACATATGGTCTTTTGCCTTTGGGTACCAACATTAACATGATCAACTTACCCATTTTTTGTCACATTGTGGTTGCAAAATGATATCCAGCATCAAAGAAAATGCGAGTACCCTCTAATAAAATTCTCCCTGATAAACAGTGGCGTAATTCGTCAAAATAATTTGAGGGGGTAGAACATGACATATGAAGCGCATTTCTAAAAAGTTGCCAGCTAGCTAAGAGGGCAATTAAAAATCGACTTGTTTAATGAAAATGTTATTTTGTCATAGATCAGGGCATATATCCGGGAGGTAATTTAATTTGTCCCCCCCCCCCTTTTATTTATTTTTTTATTCTTGCGTGGATTTTTTTTTTTTTGGGGGGGAGGGTACTGCCCCCAAGCCCCCATAACAATAAAAATAAGAGGAGCAAACAATAATATTTGACTGCACACTTTTACAATGGCATACTCCAAGTGACACTTAATTTTTTTTCTTTTATTTCAAATTAGGACAAAATATCATTTGAAAAAAATCTTTGAAAATACAACATAAGGCTCATGCTGTTGGTCATGATTCCTTCCTATCATGATAATGGTGTGTTTGTTGTTGTTGTTATAGTTTATTTTTGTTTTGATTTGTTCAGTTTTTAGAAATTGCACTGAAAAGTTTGCGCCCACTAGCGAAAGGTCGGAAAACACAAGTTCAAATCACTAATGCAAACTAAGCAACATTAATCTGCAAAATATACTTATCGTACTCAGATGAACTTCAAAAGAAAACAACGGATTTGCCTAAAGGGATTAGTTACATCTTATCGACTTATCGGGAAAAAAGTACGATTGCAGTAAAGTGGAAACTAATTTTCCATTTTATCTTGAAAATGTCACATAATAGATGCACCTTTCAACTATTACCAGATAAATATAAGAAATTATGCCACTTATCGTTTTCTTCATAATGCAGTAATAAATATAAATCAGAAGTTAAACCAATGGACATGATTTCGAATATAACCCCTGCAATACCCGCAGGACATTACAATTCCTTGACATTCACCCCACAGGACAATTATCCATATTTATCCGATTAACCCCCCACCCCCCCCCCCCCCCGATGAATATTAGAAAATTTAATTTTCAAAGAAGTTTTGGACTTACTTATTTCATGCAGCTGCACAATACTTTCAAAATTGCCCATAGTCGCTGCGCAGAAAGTCATGAAAAAAAAAAACCACTATGGAAATGTCCTTTGTGTGACATTTTTTACCGTAATTCACAATTTAATTTTTTGTCTTTCTTTGAAATGACGATCTTTCGGCCTTATATCTAAGTAACGCGCTGATCTGTGCGTAAAAATATTAAAAAGTGTTTAAAAACTCAAAATCATTGTATTGTGTCCTAATCATTTCATCATCTCATCTCATTTCAGTCCACATCATCATCATCATACTTTTTCCACACTCTGTCTGTATGTTCCCACACTCTGTTTATTTTCAGTCTGATATACAAATCTCCTCCCCTGCTGCGTCAATAACTCACTCAGATGGCAGCGAGCACCAGACATGTTATGTAACTGGTTTTGGAGGAGTTTGATTGGCTCCGAAAGGTGCATCCAGAAGAGTACAAATTTTCTTAGGGGTGTTACCATGACGTGATACGCTAGCACAATAGAGATTCGGATCGCCTTCGCTGCTAAATCCTTCGTCGAATGGTCGAAAGGAACAAATCGCCTGGTCGGAACTAATCGCCTATGACGATCGCATTTAGTCGACCAAAGCGGTTCTAATCGGCGGGTAGATATTCAGGCGATTTGTTCCGGAGGATCCAATCGACTGCCCGGAACAAATAGTCTATGACACCGGCTGTGTGCCCATATCGTCATCACTTTATGTCTCCGATGGCGTCTTTCTGCTTAGGGCGTTCTCGTCATCTTCGATGACGTCGCAATATACCAGGCATTGCGTTTTTCATCGCGACTGTTTTCCTCAAATAAGGTTGTGATTCACAGACTGTTCTTTCATTTGTGCATGCAAGCTTACGCATGAATCGGTAAAGTATAATCAACAGTATACTTGTATTCTTCATCGAAAATAGGGACTCAAAGACAGTTGGTGCACTTAGAAAGAATTGTTCATTTGCTCAGCATAATGTAATTAATCTTCATAAACTACTGAAGAAAACACCATTTGGTTTGTAAGCGTATCATTCAGAAGCATGCAAACATTATTTTCCATGTGATATTTTATTGATCGTTGATCGTTGATTTGTGGTTATTGATGAATTATTGATTCATAATTCTGTGAATGGAACTGACTTGCAAAAATTTGAAGACACAAATAATAAACCATCAAGCTGATATAATTGGATATAAATCATTCCTAGTTTACTTGTAAATTATTTTGCGGTATTGTGTAGTTAGTTTTTATACATTTCACATAAATTCCATTCATATAAAACCGTATGATCAATTTATAATAGTATATTTCTTATTTCCAGAAAAAAAGGGCAATAAGTGACACTATCATTCACTTTAATGATCCTATAGGATTTGTTGAAGGAAAACATTTGAAAGGGTAATAAATTTTCCACAACTTCTGTGTACAACATATTTGCATAGAAGTTACTGCTAAAGATTTGCAGGCGTTTGAAAAGTAAGCATCGTTCATGATTTGGTAAAATCCTGAAACAAGCAAAACCCCCTGGCACCATAAGAAGTTGAGCTGTGTTTGTTTTTGTTTTTTTTTTTTGTCTCAAACACCTAAAGTATCCTGAGTGGTTTTTTTTTTTTCTTCTTTTTAGTTTTCAATTTTCATTCCATATTCTTTGAGTTACGTAATGATTTATGTTTTGTTTATAGTATATTCAATTTATGTATTCTATACATGTCGGCTTTTTAAAATTTCATACAAGGCCCCCTGGAACATCAATATACGTTATTAAAAGGGCTACTCTGTTTAAAAAAAGAGATAAATAAATGTAAATTAGTAACATCCTTTCGCAAAAGTGAAAAAAAAAACAGGGAAGCTTTGCAAAAAAAAAAATAACATGTTTCAGAGTCGATAAATTGAGGGTTTTTTTAAAGAAATACGCTTTGTTGAAACAAATACAAGAATGTAATAATTGTTAATTCTCAAATTGTATTTAATGAAATTAAAGAGGAAATTAATTAATTAGCACAAGATGTGAGAGATGATATCTGCAGTGGAAAAAAAAACATTTTCTTTGAATGTGGAAACATGTTTTTCATGACTTAGGAATGTGCTTCTTCAGTAGAAAAAACAAATATTAAACATATTACCTGTGACTGACACAAGGAAAATGCATGTGTCAGTATTTCCTGCAGAATCGATTGCCGAACAATTGACCTCGGTGTTCCCCAAACCGAATGTATCGTTTGTTGTATAAGAACAAGACACGTAAAGATCTCCATCTACGTTATCGTATGCTGTTGGATCAATCGTAACTGTTGATGAGATGTCTAGTCCTATATCCGTAGTGGAAGTTACATTTGTGCAATTAAGCGTCGGTGTTTCATCATCTGAAATGGTGAAAAAAGCACATTCTCAGATGAAAATCAATTATATCATTTCGTGCAAAAGAGGAGCACTACGTCCTATATAGGAATGAACTGGAAAAAAAAAAAAACTTTCATGGTAAATGAAATCGGGGAATTGCTAATAACAAATATTTGGGAAAACAGCATTACTTTGTAATTCTTTTTTTTTTCAGGGAAATGCAAGTGCAAGGAAAGAAAAAATAAGAAAATATATCAATCAGTATGATAATTCAGATTGCACGGGAGATACACGTTCCATTAAACTAGGAATCTTTTCTTAAAGACTTAGTATTGGGCTTTTTAGTAGGTAAAAATCAAAGAAACATTTTACCTGTAACTGTTACAAGGAAAATGCAGGTGCCAGTGTTTCCAGCAGAATCAATTGCCGAACAATTGATCTCAGTGTTCCCTACCCAGAATGTATCATTTGACATATGAGAACAAGACACATTAAGATCTCCATCGACGTTATCGTATGCTGTTGGATCAATCGTAACTGTTGATGAGATGTCTAGTCCCACATCCGTGGTGGAAGTTACATTTGTGCAACTGAGTGTCGGTGTTTCATCATCTGAAAAGGTGAAAAATAGCAAATGTTAGATAAAAATCAATGATATCATTTTGACCAAAAGAAGAGCAAAAGGAAAGCAAAATTTATAACTCAATTCAATGTTTTCAAAACAATTTTAATTTAAAAAAAAAAATCGTTTTCGGACTCTTTACACATAAATGCATAACAAAAAATACATCAATGACATACAGTGTGCACATATAGGGTGCCTAGCAAACGCACAATGAAAAAAAAAATACAAAATGAATACGTGAGAAAGATATGTACACACAAAATATACCTATATGAAAGTTGAGAACAAAAGTAAATTATGCTAGAAATACCCTCCTCTGCCACCCACAAACTTGCACTTGATAACCGACAACCAATGAACACCCCCCCCCCCCCCCCCCCCCCGAGAATCTGCATGAATTTACATTGAGAAAGATATGAAAAAATAATAATCAGAATATTTAAAAAAATTCCGGGAAAACAACATTACTTTCTATTTTCCCACAAAACATATAGAAAGTATATCAAACAGTATGATATAGGACTAAATGCATTATGTGGAAGATACATTTTATTTTTACTAGATTAAATTTTGTAATTAGTCTTGTGATTATTCAGTAGATAAAAAATAACAAACATTTTACCAGTAATTGTCACAAGGAAAACGCAGGTGCCCGTGTTTCCTGCAGAATCGATTGCCGAACAATTGACCTCGGTGTTCCCTACCAAGAATGTATCATTTGAAGTATGAGAACAAGACACATTAAGATCTCTATCTACGTTATCGTATGCTGCTGGATCAATCGTAACCGTTGATGAGAAGTCTAGTCCAATATCCGTAGTGGAAGTTACACTGGTGCAATTGAGGGTCGGTGCTTCATCATCTGAAAAGGGAAAAAAGAAAAAATACTCAGATGAATTCATGCCTTCGTATCTGAAAGATATTATCATTCCGAGAAGAGTCTTTTTTAGACACGATATGCTGATCATTTCTCACTAATTGAAAAAAAAAATCCAAAAAAATCCCTTCTCTCCCGAGATTCACTCGATTTGAACGCATTACTACAGGACTTAACCTACCTGCAATCTTATCTCTTTCTTTTTTTTCAAGAGGGATGAATTGAAAATACTTTTCCTTTTTAAATGCACTTTAAATGCAGAAAAAGGCACCACAAACGCCAGCTACGATAGAGGTCGGTGGGATAAGCCTACTTGACTTCACTAGGATAGCGCATAAAATTAATGAGACTTTGGTGAATGTCGCTGAAGATATCAAACGGCTGGACACAACTTCCATCGTTTTTTACCTGCCCGTAAACCTCTCCGTCCACCCTTGGGAGGTTTTTCATGAACTTCTCAACATAAATCGCCGAAAGGCCCCCGGCCCGGACCGCATCCCGTCTAAGATTATCGCGGAGTTCGCATACGAATTGAGTTGCCCCTTAACACACATCTTAAATACTTCCTTATGTAAGACCCCCGTACCGTGTCGCTGGAAAAGGGCGGTCATTGTCCCCATACCGAAAACCCCTAAACCAGCTATTGATGACTAACGAGTTCCATGGCCGTACGCAGCGGGGGAAGTTGCCCCCCCCCCCCCGGACATTTCGAAAACTAACATTTTTTTACTGGAAATTTTGACAAAATCCATGAAAAGTGTGCACCAAATCGTTCAATTTCACTTTAAGAAATGCAAAAGTACCCTCGTGAGCAGCTCGGTCGCTTCGCTCCCTCGCTTTTGAGCTTTTTCGAAATTTTTGTCTTGCCCCCCCCCCCCCTACCGGAAAAAAAAAATCTGCGTACGGCCCTGCTTACGACCCGTATCCCTAACCGATCACTTTCCGAAAATAATGGAAAATTTCATCGCCCGTTGGCTCATTAGTGATATCAGCAGCGCCATCGACGAATCCCAGTTTGGTAATAGAAAGAGTTGTTCCACCGCTCAGTACCTTATCGACATACTAAACGCTATCTATGCTAATGCTGACAAACCAAGGACGGTGCCAACGTTAAAAGCGACTGATTTCAGCGAAGCGTTTAATAGAATTGGACATCACCTTGCGATTGTTAATCTGCTTGACATGAATGCTTCACCATCTATCCTTGTATGGATCAGTAGCTTTCTTTCGGATCGCGAGCAGTGCGTGAAGTACATGTCTGCCTACTCGGAGTGGACAAAGGTGTCGGCGGGGGCTCCACAAGGGACCCGCCTTGGCCCACTATTTTTTTTTTTTTTTTCGTCTATGTCCAATGATGGAAAGCGAGCGCCCAAGTCGAAATACCTTGATGAACTGCCATTGTTGGAGTGTAGAAAATTTAATGAAACTTCTACCATCGAGAGCAGTGTAAGCGAACTTGAACATTGGACAAACAAGAATAACATGAAGCTAAATCCGAAAAAAGGGAAGTACTGAATGTCCATTTCAATTCAATTCAATTCAATTCAGTTCAATTCATGGTTTATTAAAAAAAAGGAACATGTCTTGCAGCAATATAAAGACTGAATTGCACATGTTTTTACAAAGTTTTGAATAGTTTACGAATAAAATGTTTAAATACGGAATTGCACAGAAACTCATTGACAAGAATAACAAATAACATAACATAGATTTATTGATAAAATTATTCATAATAAATTCTGAAAAAGACATGTTCACATAGTTGTGAAGATATATCATAAATCTGTTGTCCTACAATTGAATTCTTTATATTCACATTTCGTAGATTAAAATTATTATTTTCTTAAGGGGGGTAACCAGGATTGGCACATTGTATTCTTTTCAAATAAAAGTGCAAAGTCTTAAGTGAGTTTTTCTCTTCGAGATAAAAGAGTTGGTGACCCTAACCCTGACGATGCATCATCATATGAACTGTAATTCGATCCTAGAATTACTCGACACGTTGGTCGTCGGCAATCGGAGGCATTATTTGTCGGCAATCTGGCCTCTACAACCCCCCCCCCCCCCCCAACAAAATAGCGACGCCCCTGCATGTTGATTACATTTTTCGGACTAACGAACCTTATTTCATTTTCGGAATAACGAAGCTTATTTCATTTTCGGACTAACGAACCTTATTTCATTTTCGGACTAACGAACCTTATTTCATTTTCGGACTAACGAACCTTATTTCATTTTCGGACTAACGAACCTTATTTCATTTTCGGACTATCGAACCTTCGGAATAACGAACCTTATTTCATTTTCGGATTTACGAACCTTCGGAATAACGAACCTTATTTCATTTTCGGATTAACGAACCTTCGGAATAACGAACCTTATTTCATTTTCGGATTAACGAACCTTCGGAATAACGAATTTTATTTCATTTTCGGACCAACGAACCTTCGGAATAACGAACCCTCGGAATAACTCCACAAATGTTCGGATTAATGAACCCTTTTTCATTTTCGGACTAACGAACATCTAGGTATACGCAATTTGCGTGTTTCGGAATAACGAACCTTCGGAATAACAAACCTTCGGAATAACGAACCTCCGGAATAACGAGCTGTAACCAAGTGTACGCTCATATGCTTTGAGGTAGGGTCGAGAGGTCTTATTACGAAAGACAACAAAATGCAAATCTCTAAATTGCTGAAGTCATCTGGCCAGTCAGTCAAAACTAAAGAATACATTCAAGACGATGCGAAAATTGCTATTCTTATCTCCTATGCAATATACAATGCTAGAGGGGAACCAACTTGGATCAAACCAGGTTTGCTCACCCCTTGAACCATTTGACTGGTGAATATTCGTATTTGTACCTATTTTATGGAATGCGTACTGATTATTACCTGTTTACTTTTCAAAGACATATTTTCTTATTATAATCACTTTGATTCTCATGTTACATGGAGAGCCATCATTCTCCACTGTTTATACCGCATCACCTCTCTTAACAGAGGATAATCACTTCTTCTGTTTTTTAAATGATTATCTCATATCTGCATGCGTTCATGGAAGAAAACACAAAGTTAAGAGTAAGCTTTATGCGCTAATGTCTGTTTGTATGTATTGTCTGATGCAAATCTATGACCTTTTTTATTCGTTGCTCAATAAGACTAAATCTGCATACTACATGTATGTACTTCTCTACTTTATTATAATGAATATAACTATGCTTGCATTTCGTATCTTCGAAACTACAATCTAAGTGTAATTGTTATGATTACGAGTTGTTGATATATATTTTTAATACATTGATATATATATATATATATATATATATATATATATATACATATATATATACATATATATATAATACAATTTCTCCAATATATTTTTAAACAAAAACAGAACGATTTACTTTAATCACGTATATAAGACTCTCATGAGCTCATAGAACGAAAATATTAAGTTAACACTTTTTGCTTTCTATATTTATGTGAAAGATTACCATGACTATTCGTCGCCAATCTTTAAATATTTTCTTACAATTACTCGCTTTTATTTCTTTATTTACACTGTTAGAGTGGTTGCTTGGGGGTCGTTCGGTTATTCAGTGTGTGGGCCTTCCGACTGTTCTTTGAAGAATCCCCACCTGTGGTACCCTAATTATTAGGTGACTGTCATTTCCTATTCTTCTACACGTATTAATCACTAATTTAGTATCAGACTCTGTCGATATGTGACCACTTTTTTTGTTTTGTTTTCAATGTAATTATGTTTAATTTTCTAATGTATAGTCTGGTGAATCTTTGTATATGTGTACTCTTAAAATTTTTTACCTGTAGGCCTAACGTCCTGATAACACAAGGTGTAGCCTGGGCTAGATATTTTCTACATGCTAATGTCTGGAAATTATTTTCAATAAAGCAAGTATGTATAATAAACCCAAAAGTATGTGAGATAATATTTGCAGGGGAAATAAGCATTTTCCTTGAAATTAGAAACATGTTTTTTTATGACTGAGGAATATGCTTCTTCAGTAGATTAAAAGAACATATCAAAAATAATACCTGTGACTGACACAAGGAAAATGCATGTGTCGGTATTTCCTGTAGAATCGATTGCCGAGCAATTGACCTCCGTGTTCCCTAGCCGGAATGTATTGTTTGTTGTATGAGAACAGGACACGTTAAGAGCTCCATCTACGTTATCGTATGCTGATGGATCAATCGTAACTGTTGATGAGAAGTCTAGTCCGATATCGGTAAAAGAAGTTAAATTTGTGCAATTGAGAGTCGGTGCTTCATCATCTATTAAAAAGAGAAGGAAAGAGAGAGAAAAAATCAATCAGTATAATATATGATTACATCGAAGATACACTTTCCTTTAAACAAAGTATCACTTGTTGTTTTGTCCAGTAGATAAAAACAAAAGAAAGATTTTACCTGTAACTATTGCCATGAAAGTGCAGAAGCCAGTGTTTCCAGCAGAATCAGTTGCCGAACAATTGACCTTGGTGTTCCCTACCCAGAATGTATCATTTGATGTATGAGAACAAGACACATTAAGATCTCCATTGACGTTATCGTATGCTGTTGGATCAAACGTAACTGTTGATGAGATGTCTAGACCTATATCCGTAGTGGAAGTTACATTGGTGCAGTTGAGAGTCGGTGCTTCATCATCTGAAAAGATGGAAAACAGAAGATACTTCCAGTATTGAGAAACTCTATGAAACAGGGTCATACGTCCTCTTTAGAATGATAAATGCGCCCAATGTCGACAACCCCCCCCCCCCGATTTTCTTACGTGGTAACTAATTATCTTTGTGACGATTCTCTGGTGCCGCCGCTAAAACGCAAAAAAACATGTGCGCCGCTCGGTAGCAAGCCCCCCCCCCCCCCCCCCCCATTTGTGAAAACCTGGATCCGCCTATGAATACGTAAATTGTTCGAAGAAACATGGGAAGAGACAAAGGCAGTCATAATTGCGCTTTTAGCGTTTTTGAAATCAAAATTAAAGGTTTTGGCGCCTACTTTTTTGTTGAATTTGGAAAATTATCAGTCAAAAGTGTGGTCTTGAAAATTTCGGGAGGGGGGGGGGGGGGGGGTGGAGGCGCGACTGTCCCCCCCCCCCCCCCCCCCACCCCCCCCCCCCCCCCCCCCCCCCCCCACTGCATACGGTCACGCGTTAATTCGCTACCGGCCTCTGTTCCACTATGATATGAACAGAATTAAAATTCTTGAGAAGGTTTCTGCCTAGGAAGTGACTCAATGGTCATGATGGCAACAGAGTGTTGATCGGACCCTTCTTATACGATGGAAACCTCGATCAAGAACAACTCATGAAAGAAGAGATCGCTCCATTGCTTGTTCAACACTTTGTCAGTTAACCAAATGGGAGCTTCGAAAGAATCGGGTGATCACAAGATGGGCTGATGAAGCACATCCTCATCTAAAAATGATCATCAGGGCGAGACTGTGAGAACTCTTCAACAAAAGTCATGAAGATAAAAAAATAAACTGCGATAAAACAACAGGAAAGATAGCTAGGATTTAATCAGTAAAACGAATATACTATATCAGAGTGGAAATAAAATAAACCAAAATGAACGAATAAAGGAAAATTTACAAAAAATGGACTAAAGACCGAAACAGAGAAGAAAACATGAATGAAAAGATAAGAATAAAAACAAATTCGTAGCATGATCTCCTTAAAAATGTTCTTTATCATCATGATTATTCTGCGCAATTCGTTTCTGACATGCAGCAGTTGTAATTTTCGTAATCCGTCATGCGTGAACGATTCACCGTGTATGTGATATCAAATAAAAGAGACTTTGCTGCTACTACTAGTGTCAATTCATCAAACATATCTCATTATTATAATATCTATCTCCAAATACGGGTTTCCTTTTTTTCTGGGACGCACTGTATCTATACGCGTGATCCGAAAAGAGGGGCTTACGAAGAGGGCCGTTGTAAGACATATATACCACCAATTAAGACAAAGGTTTCGGGCACCTGCTCTTCATCAGGATCTGGAATCAATAATAATGATCACGACAGTACAGTACAATACACATATGAAATGACAATAAATATATCAACAAAAAGAACATAATTTATGAAACGATAAACATATAGACGGCAGAAATATACAAAAATAAGGTAGAAACGGTAGAAACCCCCTTTTCGGATCACACATATAATATGACGAAGAACCGCGAACGTACATCACCGAGACTGATCACAGTTATATAAAAATATATATATATATATATATTTTATATATATATATATATATATATATTTATATATATATTTCCTCCTTGGTTGGCTTGGTATCCATGGAGCTCTTTGCGCTTTTGCGCTCTACGCTTTGAATGTTTGATACTAAATAAAATTTTCATCATTACCTGATGAAGGCCTATGGCCGAAAATTTGTAAATTTCACGTCTGACGGAATTTGTTTATTTATTGGCATCTTTCATTTTATATATATATATATATATATATATATATATATACATGAATATTACCTGTGACTGACACAAGGAAAATGCAGGTGCCAGTATTTCCTGCAGAATCTTTTGCCGAACAATTGACCTCGGTGTTCCCTACCCAGTATGTATCATTTGAAGTATGAGAACAAGAAACATTAAGATCTCCATCGACGTTATCGTATGCTGTTGGATCAATCGTAACTGTTGATGATATGTCTAGTCCTATATCCGTAGTGGAAGTTACATTTGTGCAAGTGAGAGTCGGTGCTTCATCATCTAAAGAAGTGAAAAAGAGCACATGCTCAGATGAAAATCAATTAAATATTTCGTGGAAAAGAGGAGCAAAACGTCTTATAATGGAATAAATGAAAGAGAAGTTTTCATGGTAGAAGAATTAGGAGATTTGAAATAATAACAAAAAAATCTTCGGGGAAGCAACGTTACTTCTTTAATATTTTTTTTTTCCCGAGGAAGGAAAGAAAGGAAAAAAAAAGAAGTATAGAAAAAAGAAAAGTTATCAATCAATGTGATGGATACTTTATAAGCCTACTGAACAAAAACTCATAAACCCGTTAATCTTTTTAATTCAGGGCAATTACTTACGTGCAAAATACATACTAATTTTGTGCAATAATGATTCCAAGCAATTACTGAAATGTAAATTTTGATTGAAATGAACGTGCTCATATACCTAAAAATTCGATGTATAATGATGAATCGAATATGATATAGATTTTAACTCTTTAATCAATGATATATGATATGGAAACTAAATTGTACATTTGGAATAATAAATTCGCATGGTTTTAAATAACAAATAGCGGTATAAATTGGACACTAGGCAAAAGTGGCTAAGAATTAAATCTTAAGGACAATTCCGTTCCCTTTTTGTTGTCACTGCTAGGGACAAGATAACACTCCCTACCACCATATTGATGTTTTGTGATTTTTATATTGATTTCCTATAGTACACAGCTTGACTGGTAGACGTTTTAAATTTATTTGACATTTAGCAGATTCACCATACCCAAGTTCTCATTTGCATTAATATCTGAGAGTTTAATTAATTGAATTCCTTTCAACCGCTATAAATTTCATCGCTATACTGTAATATTACTAAATCGCAATACTCAATATCCAAAGAGCCATTTCTGAATTATCGATATAATGATTTTAAAAAAAAGATTCACTGTTAATTCTAAAATAGATTTAATGAAATTGAAGAGGAAATTCATTAATAAGTACAATATGTGAGAGATGATATTTGCAGGGGAAAGAAACATTTTTTCCTCGAAACTAGAAACATGCTTTTTCATGATTTAGGAATATGCTTCTAAAGTAGATTTATAAAAAAAAACATATTAAAAATAATACCTGTGACTGAAACAAGAAAAATGCATGTGTCAGTATTTCCTGCAGAATCGATTGCCGAACAATTGACCTCGGTGTTCCCTAACCGGAAGGTATCGTTTGTTGTATGAGAACAGGACACGTTAAGATCTCCATCTACGTTATCGTATGCTGTTGGATCAATCGTAACTGTTGATGAAATATCTAGTCCGATATCCGTAGTGGAAGTTGAATTTGTGCAATTGAGAGTCGGTGATTCATCATCTATTAAAAAAAAGCGAAGGAAAGAGAAAAAAAATGCCAATCAGTATAATATTCGATTGCATAGAAGATACTCTTTCCTTTCAACGAAGTATCACTTTTTATGACTTAGTCTTGTGTTTTTGTTTTTTCAGTAAATAAAAACCAAAGAAAGATTTTACCTGTAACTATAACCAGGAAAGTGCAGAAGCCAGTGTTTCCAGCAGAATCAATTGCCGAACAATTGACCACAGTGTTTCCTACCCAGAATGTATCATTTGAAGTATGAGAACAAGACACATTTAGATCTCCATCTACGTTATCGTATGCTGTTGGATCAAACGTAACTGTTGATGAGATGTCTAGACCTATATCCGTAGTGGAAGTTACATTGGTGCAATTGAGAGTCGGTGGTTCATCATCTGAAAAGGTGGAAAACAGCAGATGCTCAGATGAAAATCAATAAATTATATCATTTCGTGCAAAAGAAGAGCAATATATATCATATAGCAAAAAAAAAAAGAACAAAGATAAAACAACTTTTCTCTTAATGTTAGAATGATTCGGGGATTTAAAAAAAAGTATATTCGGGGAAGCAACATTACTTTATTTTTTTTTCCTCCTAGGAAATACATGTCCAAGGAAAGAAAATCGAAAATATCGTCCCTGTTTTTACGAAGTGAAGGATACGAGGAAAATCCAAAATTTTGACAACTGCTACTGCACTGTCATGCATTTAATCAAGTGATATATTCAAGTCTCTTACTTTATATGCATCCATGACTGTAAGCATGATAATTGCACATGTACTGCCCTCAAATTTGCGTACAGTTGTATACCGGTAATTTGTGAATATCATGAAAGTGCTGCTTGTCAACATGCAAGAAATAAATTGAGCAGGGTATAATAAATAACGTAAATATATTTTGTTTTGTTTTCATATATGTCCTTGGGATCGAGCATAACTGTAGAGATAAATTATACACTAATTATAAACCATTGCCATTTTACCGTAAAGGTATATGCCTGGATTGACGGGGGAGGGGATGGGTGGACCCATTTGAATTCATACAGACAAAAATAAATGGGTTTTTTTGAGGGAGGGGGGCTGTCACATCATGTGTAATTCGGCGAGCAAAAAAGAAAAAATAAAAATAAATAAATAGACAGAAATGTGTGTGTGGAGCATTTTTGGTCATTTTGGGTCATATTGGGGTACTTTTTTCCTAAATTCTGGAGGGGGCAAGGTCCACTCACCCCTCTCTCCCTATCCACCCCTGGTTCAAGTATGAAAACTGGTGTAATTAATTTTTATCTTGAAGAAATGTGAACTGTGTAAAGCGCCCTCTTGTGTTTGGTGTTGAAAAGAGCTTCAAGTTCACTTTCCAAGGGTTGCTATAGACATACTTAAATGCCATGAAAACAAAGAAATTTGTTGATTTTTTGAATGCATGAGCTAATTATGGTCCAGTGAGATGGTCCATACTGTTAATTTGTCATAATATTGCGAGAATTTAATAGGGGACATAGTGACGTAACTATATAGTGAATTTGGCGAAAAAATGCAACTTTTTCTCTAAAATCAGGTGATTTACAAGTGAGATATTATCCATTAACGTAATAATATGTATTCTCCAAGAACGCCATATAAAACATTGTATTTACAATGCAACCCCCAAGTTTGGTGACTTTTAGGTGATTCTAGAGAAAGTTCTGGAGTAAAGGGTCAACACAGTACCCGAAGGGGGCTCCTTAAAAAATGAAACAAAACGAAAATTGAACTTTTGACTGCCCCCTTTAGTATCAACTAGAACAGCCACTTTTTGTTCCTGTTAACATCTTGACTAGGTTTTAGAATGTCACTGGGATCCTGAAAATGTAAGTTTCGATTAGTCCTGGCGGGGGTCTTCGGTAACCCCCCCCCCCCCCCCCCCCCCCTTGCGTACCCGACTAATACGGGGACATAAAATATATTAACCCTTCATACTTAAAGATGTTGAGATTGAGGTTTTAAACTTTGAAAGCGATTAACTCAAACCTATTTTTTTTTAAGTTGTGCGCTCATCCGTCACTTCGTGAAAACAGGGACGATATATCAAACCGTATGATGAATGACAAAATTACATAAATGATACATTTCCTTTTTAACTTAGTCCAATGCTTTTTCAGGACATAAAAGTATATATATATATATATATATATATATATATATATATATATTACCTGTGACTGACACAAGGAAAACACAGGTGCCAGTGTTTCCTGCAGAATCTTTTGCCGAACAATTGACCTCGGTGTTCCCTACCCAGAATGTATCATTTGAAGTATGAGAACAAGAGGCATTAAGATCTCCATCTACGTTGTCGTATGCTGTTGGATCAATCGTAACTGTTGATGAGATGTCTAGTCCTATATCCGTAGTGGAAGTTAGATTTGTGCAATTGAGAGTGGGTGCTTCATCATCTGAAAATTGAAAAAGAGCACATGCTCAGATGGAAATCAATTATATTATTTCGTTGAAAAGAGGAGCTATATGTTTTATAATGGAATAAATGAAAGAGAAGTTTTCATGGTAGAAGAATATGAGGATTTTGAAAAAAAAAAGTTTTCGGGGAAGCAACTTTACTTTTTTTCCGAGGAAGGAATGAAAGAAAAATAAAATGAAAGGAACAAAAACAAGTTATCAATCAGTATGGTATATCATATTGCATGGAACATACATTTTTATGACTTAGTCTTTTTAGTTTTTTTTACCTGTAACTGTCACAAAGAAAACGCAGGTGCCTTTGTTTCCAGCAGAATCAATTGCTGAACAATTGACCTCGGTGTTCCCTACCCAGAATATATCATTTGAAGTATGAGAACAAGACACATTAAGATCTCCATCTACGATATCGTATGCTGTTGGATCAATCGTAGCTGTTAATGAGATGTCTAGTCCCGTATCCGTAGTGGAAGTTACATTTGTGCAGTTGAGAGTCGGTGCTTCAACATCTGATAAGGTGAAAAAGAGCAAATGCTAAGATAAAAATCAATTATATTATATTGTGTAAAAGACATGAAAAACCTTCTATATAGGAATAACAAGTCAGAAAAGTTTATATGGTAGAATAATTCGAGGATTATGAAAAAAAAAAGCGAAGCAACATTACTTTCTATTTTTCCCAAAAAATACATAAGAAAAGAAAAAAAACAGTATGAGTATTACACAAGACTGATTAAATTTTGTAATGTCTTCGTCATCTGGAAAGGTGAAAAAGAGCAAATACTCAGATAAAAATCAATTATACTAGTTTGTGCAAAAGAAAATCAAAGCGTCCTATATAGGAATAAAATGAAAGAAAAGTTTATATGGTAGAATATTTTGAGGATTAAAAAATAAAATCTTTGGGGAAGCAACATTACTTCTATCCCCCCCCCCCAAAAAAAAAAAACATTTCCAAGAAAAAGGAAAGAGAAAATATATCAAACAGTATGATATAGGACTGAATGCATTACGTGGAAGATGTCACGATCGTCGTCTAATACTCATGGATAAGGTACGCATTGAATAACAGTTACAGACAGGTTGATAGTTGTTAGCCATGATTTATGCAGAAAACGTAATTATCGATAACGATTTCCGCAGATATCGTAACATCCCCCTTGCTCTGCAAAGATTGGGAATCGGTGGTTTTACATTACAATAGATGAGTAAATGTATAATAAGTTTGGGTAGCATGAAAATTTCGTTATTTGTTTTATAGTAACTTTTCCAATGAGGCTAACTGGCATTATTTTTTGTTTAGTTTTGTTTTGTTTTTGTTCCATGTTTCTTTTGTTGTGGGGAATATGTACAAATAGCTGTTCAATTACTGTTGCACTATCAGTTTCACAAGTTTTCCTTTATGCAATATGGAACATAATTTTGCATAATCAGATTTTTATCTGAAATAAACTTTCGAAATAATTATGCTTTGGCTAGCATATGATTTTTTACTTCTTGTCAAACAATATAACAGTATAACGGTATAACAGTTACTGTTCTATACTATGACCCAACGTGAATTTTGAACAATAAACTTCTTAAACTACATTAAACTATCTACATGTCTTCAGTGTTCTTCTTATCTTCTGTCTTCTCTCTTTTTTGGATTTATGAGAATTCAATGAAAGTTCATTTTCAATTATCTGCAAATATATATCTTGCTGGCTTTCGACCACTGCGTCCAGATCTGGTGGTGGTTTGTGAGTTTGTCGCAGGCTTCTGAGTTTGAGCGTCTTGTGTTGGTGCTGCCTGGTGGTCGTCGTACCGTTGTGGCGGGTTTGATTGGGTGGGTGTGGTGTGGTCTTCGTCGAACCACACACGCTTCGGAGTTGGGTTTGCTGAGGGGATCTCTCTCAGTTGAGATCGGTTCCGTCTCAGGATTCCTCCGCTGGGTGTCAATATTTCGAACGATTGAGGTTTTTGGAGACTTTGGATACTTTGGCTGGTATCCAAGTATGATCTTGGGGATGTAAGACTCTGACTGGCTGTCCTACGTGAAGTAGTGGAATATCTGAACCTGCATGTCGAGCAAGCGTTTCCTTCATCCTTTCTTGGCGATTCAAGATATAGTCAGTGGTGGTAGATTCTTTTGAAAGATGATGACTTACGAATCTTGTTCTGATTGGTCTCCCAAACAATATTTCTGCAGGACCTCATGTGACTGTCTACGGGTGTCGCTCTCAGATGTAACATAGGCAGTTGATGTTTTGGCCAGTTTGCGAACACTTTGTCAATAGGTTCTTGACAGTACGAACCATTCTCTCAGCTAGTCCGTGATCTTGGATAGTGTGGAGAAGATGTGGTATGTTTGATGGACCACTTCTTACACATGTCTTGGAATGGCTTTCCTACGAATGGTTGACCATTGTCTGATATGATGATTTTCTGGTGGACCAAATAAACTGAAGGTCCCACTCATCACGTTTGCTTCGGCTGCACTAGATGTATCATTCAGCTTGTAGATTATCGGATACTTGGAGTAGTAGTCGGTGATGAGTAGATACTCTTGTCCACTGAAATTGAACAAGTCAGTTCCTAGTCTTGTCCATGGTGCTGGTGGTACATCATGGGGAAGCAATGGCTCTTTCTGTTGCCTTGCTTGATGTTCCTGGCATGCGTCACATTGCTTTGTGATTCGTTCAGTGTCGTGTGTTCTCGATACCCATGTGTCCCAGGTGAAGTTGTGTCAGGATATCTTCTCGAAATGTCTTGGGTATGATCACTCGATTTCCTTTGAAAAGTACTCCATATGACACGCCAATCTCGTCTCTGTAAGACGAGAATTTTCTTAGGGATGTTGGCAACTCCTTGATGGTCTCAGGCCAACCTTGTGTGACGATCTGCTATAATGACCGAAGAACTGGGTCATTTCAAGTTTTCCTCTGGAGTTCTGCTCACTTGTGTTGTCCGAAGATCAGGTCAATCTCATGACAGTACAAATAATGGAAAAGAGGTCATCCCGCCAATGCCAATGGGTCGTCAGCAGCACAACAGGGATCACCAGTGTTTCGGCCACTTAAGTACTGGACACCTTCCCCTGCCTGGCCGGTGCTGCGCTGGGGTTCCCTATACAGCTGCCCCACTGACATCTCTCCACGCTTTCCGAACAATCTATGCAGATCCCGTCTCAGCCGCTCCACAAATTCTCTTCACCTACCCTTCCCCCTCCCTACCACCCAACCCCATAGCTCGACTCAACCTTCTCACCGAATTTCAAGCAAACCCCCTGCACCCAACCACAACAGTGTGCACCTCCGCTCTCCACCCATTTTGCTCACACTCCACCTTCAGTTCAATATACCTATCGAACTTCCTTTCCCTTGCCCAACACCATCCCCTTACCCCTGTCTCTTCGTAGTGCATCTCGCTCCTTCGGGGGCCTATACTTCTTCCTCGCCTCCACCGCTGCCCTTGCCAATCCCTCCATCTCCTTCAATACCTGGTTATGCCTCCATGTGTAGGCCTGCAATAACCCTCCACAAGCTGACAGAGCATGCTCCAGTGATCACCCTGCCTTCTTTCAAACCCTGCAGCTATCGTCTTCCCCACTCCCCCATCTCTTCAAATTCACTGGCGATGGCAAGACATCGAAGATGGAGCTGATCATGAAGCGCACGGCTCCAGAGGATATTGTTCTGAGGTCGTCCCATGAAACATACCTCTGCTCCACCCCCTCCCAGCGAGTCCACACCCCTGCACTCCCTGCTGTGTAGCCTTTGTCAAATGGCATTCCTCCTCTTTCGCTTTAACTGCCTCACCACCAAATCCCTCCTGCCCTTGCTATATCATCTCATGCCCGGACGAAACCCGATCCCGCTCCTGCCCACCTGAACAGTACAACGCATCTCCTTCCACTTGGCCATTGCCACTGCTTTATCCGCAGCCTCCTCCCCTCTCCGCATCCTCAATGTGCGGATCGGTGGCCTAGATTCAGCTATTGTTTGGTACTGTGACTCCCTCATCATCATTACCAACCTAACCTTCCCAGCTTTGAACTCTTCCACCCCTGACGTCATGAGAGTCTTCTACTCCCGAGCAGATGGATTCCACTCTGACATCTATCGGAATGTCCTGTGCTTCCTATGGGTTAGGAAGTCGGCTCAAGGTATCTGATAAAATCATATCTTTCCCTGGCCGGTACTTGACTTGGTATCGGTATCTTTGTATCTTGATCAGTAGTCTTTGTAGACGGGTGGTGCGCTTCTGAGAGGTTTCTTCCATATCATCTCTTATGGTCTGTGATCAGATATCACGGTGAATTCCTTCCCGAAGAGGTAAGTATGGAAGCGGGTGATACCAACACTAGGGTTTCCCTCTCTATGTTTGAGTAGTTGGACTGTGCACTGGAAAGACTTTTGGAAGCGAAAGCTACCGGTTTGCCGTCTTGGAGCAGGCATGCTCCTAGCCCTTTCATTGATGCATCTACCTACAGTGTCGTCTCTTTCTTTGGGTCATAGAACTGCAAGCATGCACCCGAAGAGACTGTGTTTTTCAGGTTGTTAAGGGCTTGTTCGTGATCCTCGTCCCAGGTGAAGAGAGTTTCTTTGTGAAGGAATTCAAGAAGTGGTGCTGAAAGCTTCGACCTTGCTAGCATCTGGGTGGATTCCACATCTTGTGTGCATGAATCCGAAGAAGTTGATAGCTTTCTTCTTGATTGTACATTTGGATCCCTTAAACACGAGGCCTTCTTTCTTTGCTGTCTCCATGAGCAGGTGGAGATTCCTATCGTGTTCCTCCTCAGTTCTTCTTACAGTCGCAATCTGCGATACATACACAGCCAGGCACATTCTCGACGATTCTATGCTTGTGCTGCTGAAAGATACCTTGGCTTATGTATAAGCCAAAGGGTAGTCTCAGGAAACAATGGGCCGTATCGATAAAAGTAGTATTTGCTTAGAAGCAAAGCTACCTAGTAATAGCTATTATGCCAAAGTAAAAGTACTTGCGCCGGAACTTTTTCTTGGCCAGAGATCTGTACCGGGTGTCCCAAAAAGCGGAAAGGCGGATTTTCTTTTTTTTCAGTATAGGGGACCTACTTTGCTTTTAAAAATTATATAGCTTTTTTATCTATCATTTCGAAAGCATTTTCTGTCTGAGACAAATATACCAAGACCAAGCTGGGGTAATAATATCCAAGTCCTTTGGAAGCGCATAGAGACGTTATATCATAATGTGATATGCGCTATACGAGAACTGTATATAATTATTATTATTATTATTGTTGTTGTGTCCGTTTCCTAAAATTGCCTTTTAACACATGCGTTATGGCATGTTTCTGCTGTTAAAGTGCATCATTTACGTCATTAGGCTTTCCTCAACCATCGTAACATGATACATACACACTGACAAAGGCCATTCCTGACACAACTCTACTCTAATCGGTTGCAAAAATCTAAATAAAAGGGCAAAGAATCAAAATTACTTAACCTATTTCAGTGATCTTAACCAATGCTCCCAATGATGTAAAAAATACTTTTCGAAAGCAAAGTGCTTAATATAAGCTGCCGTTAAGCTTTTTTTTAGACACCTGGTTAAGCTCAAGCACAGGGCTACGGTTCAAAAATTCTTCTGAAAGAGCATCAAATGGGCTCTTAGTAAAACGTTATCAATCAAATATTTATACCGGTATAGGGCCCAGTATTGCCAGTTGAGCGGTATGTTGTTTGACAGGTGGTATATTCATGATATTGTTTGAAAGTTTTCAACAGGTAATGCACTTCAACTTCAGATCAAGATACCTTCTGGAAAATAGTACAAAGGAGATTTGTGCTTCGATGCATAAGCCTTGTCGAAAGCTTTACCCCTCGCTCACTTTCCAAATTTGATGCAGAAAACGATTTGACCTACTTCTTTTAAATGTAACCAAATTGGTTTTAATGTTCAATTTTATAATAAGCTTTGAGACTGAAGATGAATACATGTATCGGCTTTCTAATGTGACCACCAATAAGTCGCCAAAATTCATTTTGCTGTTTTATAACTCATTTGAAAGTAAAGATTCTCAGCTTTGCCAGGGTATATGACTCATCCAAATTGGTCCATAATATCCCCCTCAAAAACACATTAGATAATTAGGAAACAATAACCTCCATTCAGAGAAATGAGCCTTTAAAGTTCGGAACAAAAGAGCGCACAGGAGCTCCTCTGCGCTCTTTTGTTTGTAAGGAAGCACAGGAGGGTATTCAATAGTCCATAGCAAACTGGTATAAAGGGATTAGGCTAAAATTTGGCACATCTTCGGAATAGGACCTATTCTTTAGTTTCTCAAAAAATCAGTTTTTTACCTTGGTGAATTTTTGGCTAGGATGGCAATGAATTAAAGTGCAATAAAAGCACTCTGACACTCCGTGAGGCTGTCCAGTTGTATCAAGGGAAAATGAGGAGTCATGTTGAAATGGCTAAAAATCATATTTCTAGGGCGAATTACGATACCAAACTTTCAGACATGATAAAATGATACTGAAACTACCCATTTCTATCGAAAACAAGAAATAGACCAATCCAACCAAAATGATCATTCTCAGCCATTTTCTCAGTTGTGACGCATGCGACTTATTGGTGGTTTCGAGCCGGCGGGTCACTAATGGTCTTAAAAAGAAAGTGATGGCAATTTGAATTTTTAAATGTGGAGAGGTGCATACATTGTATGTGAGCAAGCCTGAATCCGATGACCGGGGTAATAATAATTCGTAAAGGGTAATAATAATTCGTAAAGCGCTTAGAGACTCTCTTGGAGATGTATTAGGCGCTAGATAAATCCAGAATATTATTATTATTATAAAATAAAGACTGGTAATTTACATCAAGTTTTGCAAGAAAAAGCGTAAGCTACCTGCAGAGGAGCTTGCAAAAAAAAAAGCAAGCAAATGCTTGCTGAAGAGAGAATATTTCTCATTTTCATACAGGCATTCCCTAATCTGGCAGGCCTTTGTGTAAAAGAACAAAACCTTTCCTTTTGATTTTCAGGAAATTTTGAACAGGACTGTTAGCTTATGCTGAAGAGGAAACATGCTTCTGCTTCTTCTTGCTAGTAATGACTTATTTGCGTATCTACAAGCAGGAGGTTAGAAAAAGGATTCGCTAGGCGTTTGCTAGTTTTATCGATAGGGCCCAATATCTACCGAATGGTGTTCTGATGTTCGTCAGGTCTTGGCATTCCTCTGCTAGGTGGACTGACCAGTATTCAGCCTTCGCATCAAGCGTTAAGAAGTATTGCGCTCCGGCAAAGATTGGTTGGATTTCTTCTAAGGTTGGGACCTTGTGCGGACATCTCTTCAGGCATTGTTCAACCTTCTCGGATCAAGACATATCCATATGCCACCATCTTTCTTTACAGTGGTGGTCATGGAGCTACACGAGTCTATGTGATAATCCACTTTTCTAATGACCCCTTGTTGCTCCATGCTATCAAGTTCGGCCTTGATTTTGTCTTTCAAGTGTACACTGCACTTTCTAGGTGCATTTATGGTGGGCTCTGCATCGTCTTTGAGATGCAGCTTTGCTTTGCCGCGAAAGCTTCCAATGGCATCGAACTGTTCTGGGTACTTTTGTTTTTAAGTCACTAACACTGCTGTTGGGTGTAGGCCTATGTATAGATGTTTGAGGTTTAGATATGTCAGTATGCATCTCATGGATTGTGATAATCTTGAGATCCGTACAAGCGAACAGCCCCAGAATTGCTGGTCCCTTGACAACTGCTACATAGAATGTATGTGTAGACCACTCTGGACTCTTGTATCTACACTTTATGTCTAGTGTACCCTTGCATTGTATTGGTGTTTCTCTATATGCTATGAGGTTTTTGTAGGTTTCAGTGCTGATTTCCAAATGTCACCGTGCATGTTTCTTACTGTGCGTACTGTAATTCTGTTAGCACTTGCTCCTGAGTCTACTTTCAGTAGAGCTTATGCTGTCCAGTTTTCTGTGGACATATGATGTCAATTGTGTGCGAAGTCTGATGGACTTGTGGATTGGTGATCATGATCTGTGGTAGTATCATGTTTAGTGTCCATTTCGCTGTCTGGTTTACTTTTTCGACTCTTAGAAGATTTCGATCGTGATTTGTCTCGTTTCGGTTCACGGTCTTCAGATTTTCGATCATCTGATTTACGACTACGATGCCCTGTGGCCCTTTAAGCCACAAGCACGGCAACATCACCATACGCAGGGCACTGACGACGCTTGTGGATGCGTCCGCAGTTACATGCCCTTCGCCCTTGGCCACGCTTGAACGCATCTACGCTTTATTTGGAATCGAACGTTTCTAAGCACTGTCTGCTTGCCGCAACGGCTTCATATTTTCGTCCTTCTGTCAAGATAGCCTCTATCTTGTATCCCTTTGACTGATCCAACAAGGATTTCTGGAATTCTTCAATTGGTGTTTTAGCAATTTCAAGTTCCATGATACGTTCACCGAGTTCAGTTTCCTCGAAATCGCAATTTTTTGCTTTATCTCTGCATCTGGTAACGAATGCATCGACACTCTCATCTTTTTTCTGCCGGTACTGCATCAGCTCTAGGCGGCGTACCTGAAAATTGATGTTAACCTTCAACTGTGCTTCTAGCAATTTCCAAAGTTCTTCTCTGGTAGCCCCGACGCATTCATTCTGCGTAATCCTTCATTTACTTATTTTGATTTTGATAGCCTTTTTTCTTATCATCATTCACATCTTGGTCTACAAATACAAGCTCCATGCTTTGCTTGAATAATTTGAACTCTTCGGGCAGGTCGGTTGCCTCCAGGTTCATCTGTGGATATTTTGCCATCTTCCTTGTGAATGTTCGTGTGTGTCAGTATTGCGTCTTCGAAGGTTTAGTGAGGGTAGATCTTATGCGTGTTAATTTTCACGTGTGAACCTTCCCTACTGGCTGGTGTTGACAATTTGTACACGGAGGCTTGTGTACATTCTCACACCGGTAAATGTTATTAGGTGTCTCATGCAGTGAAAATGTTGATCACTCTCACTCGACTAGATCAGCTTATGATTCATCTAGTGCGTCCTCACACACTTAAAGTTATGTGACGTCTGATTTTAGTTTAACTTTACTTTTCCTAAACTTTTTTATATATGCAGAACCCTGAGCCAGTGACTATCAGTGCATCGACTACAAAACGACGCTGCATTACGAGATGAATTTCACGAAAATTTCGGTTTCTGTTATTTCTTGACGATCAGGAACTAGATCAAGATGTGCGATGGGTTTAGCAATGATCCCACCGCTGCCATAATGTCAAGATCGTCTTCTTTTACTTCTGGATAGGTTACGCAATGAATAACAGTTACAGACAGGTTGATTTAGTTGGTAGCCATGATTTATGCAGAAAAGGTAATCATTGATAACGATATTCGTAGATCTGTAGTCTGTAGATACCGTAACAGAAGATACATTTATTTTTATAGGTTTTACCGTTCATTTTCAAACTTTTTTCATTCGGTTTAATAGATTTGTAGTTCAATTTCGTCCCGAGAAGTCTGGAATATGCCAATCCTAGTTTCAAATTCGTCTTTTGTCGATCATTTTCGAACGAAGTCTATTCGATTTAGTCATTTGGCAAACATTCTCGTCATTTACTATTCAAATTCGTCGGTCACACTCGCTGCACACATGACAGCAAAAGCAATTTCGTCTTTCAGTGATCATTTTCGTCAAATTTTCCTTCAAATTCGTCTCGTATATCTTCTGTTGTGATTTTTCGGTTATTTTTTTTTCCTGCAACCGTTTACTTTGTCCACATTTAGGAGTAACATACACACACGTGCGCTCACCTCCCCCCCCCCCCCACACACACGCAAACATACACGCACGCACGCACACATGCACACCCAGAAACAACCCCAATCAGAGTACATACGGAGACAAACATAACAGTGTACTGTCACACAACGTAGACAGTGATCCACGATTTAGAGTTTAAGCCTGTATTAATGTAAACAAAAAATGAATAAATAAAAATACATAGTTATGTGTGTATGTGTGTGTGTGTGCGACTGTGACGGTGAGGACAAAGTAAACGGTCGCAGGAAGAAATAATAACCGAAAAATCACAACAGAAGAGATACGAAACGAATTTGAAGGAAAATTTGACGAAAATGATCGCTAAAAGACGAAATTGCTTTTGCTGTTATGTGTGCAGCGAGTGTGACCGACGAATTTGAATTGTAAATGACGAGAATGTGTGCCAAATGACTAGATTAAATAGACTTTGTTCGAAAATGATCGACAAAAGACGAATTTGAAACTAGGATTGGCATATTCCAGACTTCTCGGGACAAAATTGAACTACAAATCTATTAAATTGAATGAAAAAAAGTTTGAAAATGAACGGGAAAAGCTATAATAAATTAAATTTTGTAATGAATTAGTCTGATGATTCTAGCGAAAATGTTACCTGTAACTGACACAAGGAAAGTGCAGGTGCCAGTGTTTCGTGCAGAATCTGTTGCCGAACAGTTGACCTCGGTGTTCCCTACCCAGAATGTATCATTTGAAGTATGAGAACATGACACATTAAGATCTCCATCCACGTTATCGTATGCTGTTGGATCAAACGTAACTGTCGATGAGATGTCTAGTCCAATATCCGCAGTGGAAGTGACATTTGTGCAATTGAGAGTCGGTTCTTCATCATCTGAACAGGGAGAAAAGAACAAATACTCATATGAATTTATGCCTTCGTGTCTGAAAGATGTTATCATTCCGAGAAGTCTCTTTTTATACACGATATGCTGATCATGTCTCACTTCTAAAAAAAAAAAAACAGCAAAAAAGAGAACAGAATATGATAAAAGATAACTTCACTACAAAGGCTCACTCAACTGTAAGGTATTACTAGCACACTTTGCCTCCGTGCCATCTCATTTCTATGTCTATTTTCATTCTAGGGGCAGTGTATTAACAACACGTTTCCTTTCTAAATGCACTTCAAAGGCAAGTTGAAAACAAGAGAAAAAAGGCACCAAATCGACATGTTTGCTTCGTTGTTGGGATCTCCCCCCCCCCCCCCCACCCCCCTCTCTCTCTCTCCTTTATATTCTTAGTGTATCTTAGTGCTTTTTATAATTATTATTTTGTTATTCTATATGTGTTACATAATGTTTTTGTTTGGTTTACAACATTTACTATTTATTTATGTATTCTATACATGTCGGCTTTTTTAGTTTATACAAGACCCCCTGCAACATCAATATACATTATTAGAAGGGCTACCTTGTTTAAAGAGGAGATAATAAATAAATAAACGAAAATCAGTTACATGCTTCGCAAAAAAAGGAGAAAGCATTGCATCTTAGATAGAGATGAATAGAAACTTTACAAAGTCGATAAATTCATGCCATCTAAAAAAAACCACAAAAAACCAACTAATTGTTGAAACAAATACAAAAAAAGTGTTCATTCCAAAATGAGACTTAATGAAATTTAAAAGGCAAATTCATAAATTATCACAATATGTAAAAAAGATGATTATTTGCACGGGGTAGTAACATTTTCCTTTAAGCAAAGAAACATGATTTTCTTGACTTGGTAATATGCGTTTTTAGTAGATGAAAACATAACAACCATTATACCTGTAACTTTGACAAGGAAAAGGCAGGTGCCAGTGTTTCCTGCAGAATCAGTTGCCGAACAATTGACCTCGGTGTTCCCTACCCAGAATGCATCATTTGAAGTATGAGAACAAGACACATTGAGATCTAAATCCACGTTATCGTATACTGTTGGATCAATCGCAACTGTTGACGAGATGTCTAGTCCCATATCCGTAGTAGAAGTTACATTCGTGCAATTAAGAGTCGGTGCTTCATCATCTGAAAAGGTAAAAAAGAGGAAATGCCTAGATGAAAGTCACTTAGATCATTTCGTGCAAAAGAGGAGAAATACGTCCTATATACGAATGAAATGAAAGAAAACTTTTCATGGTAAAGGAATTCGGGATTTTTAAATAAAAATAATTGGGAAAACAGGCTAATGTCGAAAGGGTGCGTGCGCGGAGCGGGATGGGAGCGGGGAGGGAACGGGGAGGGCCGCACCCTTTCGAGAGAAGCCCCCCCCCCTTCCCGGTTGTCTCAAAAGGGTGGGTTGCAGGAGAGGAGTTAAAAAATTAACGCACCCATTCGTGGAAACCGGGGGGGGGGGGGGGTGGGGTCCTGTCTCAAAAGGGTGTGTTGAGTAGTCTGATGTACCAGCCCTTTGTTGTTAATGTAAGTTAAAAAAAAAATTAAACAATGTAGGAAAGGAGACAGGCAGTTGGCTATCATCTGATAGGGGTGTCCAAGGCAGGCGCGGATCCAGGGGGGGGGGGGGGGGGGGCGAGCGGGTCTTGGCCCCCACCCAAAATTTGTGTTTTTCAGCCCATTTTTGACCATTTTGGGTACATCGCCCCTCCCCCCCCCCTGAAAAAGAAAGGGGGGGGGTCCAAAAAAGAAGAACGCCGAAATGGGGAATGTAATGTGCAACTTTTTTTTTTTTTTTTTTTTTTTGGGGGGGGGGCTATTCTTACACTCAAGAACGCAGAAGCAATCTTCTGCACCGCACACACATACACACGCGCGCGCACACACACACACACACACACAAACTAATTTGGTTGTGATTGCTTGATTGCTTGAAGTGCACATGTTGTCTCGCTCCATGCAGAATGGAAATATGACTTTCTATTCTGCCTCATCTGTCCTTTGGAAATGCGCATTCCATTACGAAATCAGCCTCATGCCCATCTTTAATTTGCGACAGTAAGAAACTGAAGGAAGATAATCGGAAGTGTATGTGTGCGTGCGGGTGCATAAGATTGCTTCTGCGTTCTTGAGTGTAAGAATACTCATAAAGAAAATGCCCATTCACTTTTCTTGGAGGGGGGGGGGCACACATTTCTCCCGTTTTATGCATCCCACCATAATATTCTAGCAGACAGAAAGGGGAATTCTTTCCCACATGTATATTTTGGGGGATCTTTGGATCCAGGATTTGATGATGGGGGGAGGGGGTGCATAATTTTTTTTTGCGTGTGTCGTAAAAACCTTATTAGGGGAGTAGGCGTATCCTATTATCCTATTACAGGTGCAAAGATTTCGCGACAAAAAAAAAAAAAAAAAAAAGGTTGTACATTACATTTCCCATTTCGGCGTTCTTCTTTTTTTAGGGGCCCCCTTTGTTTTTCGGGGGGGCGAGGTACCCAAAATGGTAAAAAAAAAAGGGCGGAAAAAATGGGGGGGGGAGCAAGGCCCGCTCGCCCAGCCCCCCCCCCCCCCCCCCCCGGATCCGAGCCTGCCTTGGACACCCCATCAGGTGATAGCCAACTGCCTGTCTCCTTTCCTACATTTTTTTTTTTTTTTTTTGCTTACATTAACAAAAAATGGCTGGTACATCAGACTACTCAACACACCCTTTCGAGACAACCCCCCCCCCCCCCCCCCCCCCCCCCGGTTTCCACGAATGGGTGCGTTAATTTCACTCCCCACACGTAACTCACCCTTTCGAGACAACCGGGGGGGGGGGGCTTCTCTCGAAAGGGTGCGGCCATCCCCGTTCCCTTCCCGCTCCCACCCCCTCCGCGCACGCACCCTTTCGACATAAGCCGGGAAAACAACATTACTTTGTAATTCTTTTTTTTCAAGGAAATACAAGTGCAAGGAAAGAAAAAAGAAAATATAGCAATCAGTATAATAAATGAGATTGCATGGGAGATAAACTTTCTATAAAACGAGCAATCATTTTTGTACGACTTAGTCTGGTGCTTTTTAGTAGATAATAACAACAGCAAAGACAAAATTTACCTGTAACTGACACAAGGAAAAGGCAGGTGCCAGTGTTTCCTGCAGAATCAATTGCCGAACAATTGACCTCGGTGTTCCCTACCCAGAATGTATCATTTGAAGTATGAGAACAAGACACATTAAGATCTCCATCTACGTTATCGTAAGCTGTTGGATCAAATGTAACTGTTGATGAGAAGTCTAGTTCAATATCCGTAGTGGAAGTAACATTTGAGCAATTGAGGGTCGGTGCTTCATCATCTGAAAAGGTGAAAAAAGAGAAAATGCTCAGATAAAAATTGATTATATTAGTTTGTGCAAAGGAAAAGCAAAATGTCCTTTGCAGAAATGAAATGAAAGAAAAGTTTATATGGTATAAAAATTTTGGGATTTTGATTTTGAAATAACAAAAACTTCGGGGACGCAACGTTACTCTCTATCCCTCCCCCTAAAAAAAAATACATGTCCAAGAAAAGGAAAGAGAAAAATGAATCAAACGATATGATATAGGACTGAATGCATTACGTGGAAGATTTTTGGTAATGAATTAGTCTTATGGTTCTTCAGTAGACAAAAACGAAAACATTTTACCTGTAACTGACACAAGGAAAATGCAGGTGCCAGTGTTTCGTGCAGAATCTGTTGCCGAGCAATTGACCTCGATGTTCCCTACCCAGAATGTATCATTTGAAGTATGAGAACATGACACATTAAGATCTCCATCGACGTTATCGTATGCTGTTGGGTCAAACGTAACTGTTGATGAGAATTCTAGTCCAGTATCCGTAGTGGAAGTAACATTTGTGCAATTGAGGTTCGGTGCTTCATCATCTGGAAAGGGAGAAAAGAGGAAATACTCGGATTAATTTATGTCTTCGTATCTGGAAGATGTTATCATTAAGTCTCTTTTTATACAAGATATACTGATCATTTCTCACGTATGAAAAAAAAGAAAACGAGAACAGAATATTCTAAAAGATAATTTCACTACAAAGGCTCACTCAACTGGAAGGTATTACTAGCACACTTTGCCTCCGTGCCATCTCATTTCTATCATGTCTATTTTCTTTCTAGGGGCGGTGTATTAAAAACACGTTTCCTTTCTAAATGCATTTCAAAGTTGAAAAAAAAGAGAGAAAAGGCACCAAATCGACATGTTTGCTTAGTTGTTGGGATTCCCCCCTCCCCAACACCCATCTCTCTCTATCTCTTTAATATTCTTAAGCTTTTTTTTTTTGTCTCACACACCTAAAATATCTTAGTGTTTTTAAGTTATTACTTTTTTATTCTGTGTTACGCAATGTTTTATGTTTGTTTATATTTACTATTTATTTATGTATTCTTTACATGTCGGCTGTTTTAGTTTATACAAGACATCCTGCAACATCAATATACGTTATCAAAAGGGCTATCTTGTTTAAAGAAGAGATAAATGAAAATCAGTTACATCCTTTCGCAAAAAAAAAGAGAAAATGATTGCGTCTTAAATAGAGATGAAAAGAAACTTTTGACAGTCGATAAATTCAGGGCTTCTCAAAGAAAAACTATTTGCTGAAACAAATAACCAAAATAGGAATAACTCTTAATTCGAAAATAAGATTTAAGGAAATTAAAAAGGAAATTCATAAATTTTCCTAATATGTGAAAGCTGATATTTGCACGGGGTGGAAACAGTTTCCTTTAAACAAAGAAACATGATTTTCTTGACTTAGTAATATTCTTTTTCAGTAGATAAAAACATAACAAATATTTTACCTGTAACTTTGACAAGGAAAATGCAGGTGCCAGTGTTTCCTGCAGAATCGATTGCCGAACAATTAACCTCGGTGTTTCCTAGCCAGAATGCATCATTTGATGTATGAGAACAAGACGCATTAAGATCTCCATCTACGTTATCGTATACTGTTGGATCAATCGCAACTGTTGACGAGATGTCTAGTCCCATATCCGTAGTAGAAGTTACATTCGTGCAATTAAGAGTCGGTGCTTCATCATCTGAAAAGGTAAAAAAGAGGAAATGCCTAGATGAAAGTCACTTAGATCATTTCGTGCAAAAGAGGAGAAATACGTCCTATATAGGAATGAAATGAAAGAAAACTTTTCATGGTGAAGGAATTCGGGATTTTCGAATAAAAATATTCGGGAAAACAACACTACTTTATAATTCTTTTTGCAAGGAAATGCATGTGCAAAGAAAATATAACAGTCAGTATAATAAATGACATTGTATGGGAGATACACTGTCTATAAAACTAGCAACCATTTTTTTGTACGACTTAGTCTTGTGGTTTTAGTGGACAAAACCCCTAAAAAATGTTTTACCTGTAACCGTTACAAGGAAGATGCAGATGCCAGTGTTTCCTGCAGAATCGACTGCTGAACAATTGACCTCGGTGTTCCCTACCCAGAATGTATCATTTGAAGTATGAGAACAAGACACATTAAGATCTCCATCTACGTTATCATATGCTGTTTGATCAAATGTAACTGTTGATGAGATGTCTAGTCCCACATCCGTAGTGGCAGTTACATTTGTGCAATTGAGGATCGGTGCTTCATCATCTGAAAAGGTGAAACAGAGCAAAAGCTCATATAAAAAGTGATTATATTAGTTCGTGCAAAGGAAAAGCAAAATGTCCTTTGTAGAAATAAAAATGAGAGAAAAGTTTATATGGTATAATAATTTTGGGATTTTGAATTTAGAAAAAGAATCTTCGGGGAAGCAACTTTATTTTT
Organism: Echinometra lucunter; assembly: GCA_029962745.1. NCBI lineage: Eukaryota > Metazoa > Echinodermata > Echinoidea > Camarodonta > Echinometridae > Echinometra > Echinometra lucunter. Next base: position 26,019,244 of record CM057163.1, on the reverse strand, counting down.
TTATTCCGCCCCCCCCCCCCCTTGAAAACAAAACAGAACAAAAACAAAACGATACATGTCCAAGAAAAGGAAAGAGAAAAATATATAAAAAATATGATATAGGACTGAATGCATTAGGTGGAAGATTTTTTTCGTAATGAATTAGTCTCATGATTCTTCAGTAGATAAAAACCAAAACATTTTACCTGTAACTGCCACAAGGAAAACGCAGGTGCCAGTGTTTCGTGCAGAATCTGTTGCCGAACAATTGATCTCGGTGTTCCCTACCCAGAATGTATCATTTAAAGTATGAGAACATGACACATTAAGATCTCCATCGACGTTGTCGTATGCTGTTGGATCAAATGTAACTATTGATGAGATGTCTAGTCCAATATCCGCAGTGAAAGTGACATTTGTGCAATTGAGGTTCGGTGCTTCATCATCTGAAAAGGGAAAAAAGAGGAAATAGTTAGATGAATTTATGCCTTCGTATCTGGAAGATGTGATTATTCCGAGAAGTCTCTTTTTTTACACGATATACTGATCATTTTTCACTTATGAGAACAAAAAAAAAAAACGAGAACAGAATATTCTAAAAGATAACTTCACTGCGAGGCTCACTCAACTGGAAGGCATTACTAGCACACTTGCCTTCGTGCCATCTCATTTATCTCATGAATATTTTCTTTTAAGGGGCGATGTGCTAAAAACACTTCTTCTTTCTAAACGCACTTTAAAGCAAGTTGAAAAAAAAGAGAAAAGGCATCAAATCGACATGTTTACTTGGTTGTTGGGATCCCCAACCCCATCTCTCTCTCTCTCTCTCTCTCTTTCATATTCTGAAGCAATGATTTTTGTCTCAACTAGTCAATTACCTTGAATGTTTTGTAAGTTATTATTTTTTTTATTCTATATATGTTACGTAATGATTTATGTTGTGCTTATAATATATTCTATTTATGTATTCTATACATGTCCGCTTTATGATTTCATTCAAGGCTCCCTGGAACATCAATATACGTTATCAAAAGGGTTTTTGTTTAAAGGAGAAATTTCAAATTTTAAAATGAAGAAATGAAAATCAGTTATATTCTTCTGCAAAAAAAAAGAAAATCATTTCGTCCTAAATAAAGATGAAAAAAAACTTTTCAGAGTCGATCAATTTAGGGCTTCTTAAAGGAAAAACTCTTTGCTGGAACAAATACAAAAACAAATAATAAAAGGAATAATTGTCAAATGCAAAATGAAGATTAATGAAATAAAAGAGGAGTTTTATTAATCAGTACAATATGTGAAAGATGATAATTGCAAGGGGTAGAAACATTTTCCTTTAAACTAAGAAACATAACGTTTTGTTGACTTTCCGCAGATAAAAATTGACAGTAATAATAATAATAATAATAATAATAATAATAATAATGATAATAATAATGATAACTCTTATTTGACCCAGGGTAGCCACTTCAGCTATAAGCTGATCTTCCAGCGGGCCCTGCATAATATAATATGTTATTTTTACCCTTCTCCATTCTTATATGCCGAGCGCCTGGCTAGAAGGCAGAAGGCCCCATTTTTGTAAGTCTTTGGTATGACTCGGCCGGGGATCGGACCCACGACCTCCCGTTCATGAGGCGGACGCTCCATCAATTGAGCCAACATGCCCGGTTAATAGATAAAAACATAACAAACATATTACCTGTAACTTTGACAAAGAAAAAGCAAGTGATAGGGTTTCCTGCAGAATCGATTGCCGAACAATTGATCTCGGTGTTCCCTACCCAGAATGTATCATTTGAAGTATGAGAACAAGACACATTAAGATCTCCATCTACGTTATCGTATGCTGTTGGATCAATCGTTACTGTTGATGAGATGTCTAGTCCCATATCCGTAGTGGAAGTTACATTTGTGCAATTGAGAGTCGGTGCTTCATCATCTGAAAAGGTGAAAACGAGCAAATCCTCAGATGAAAATCAATTAAATCACTTCTTGCCAAAGAGGAGCAATACGTCCTTATAGAAATGAAATGAAAGAAAACGTTTCATGGTAAAGGAATTCGGGGATTTGCCAATAAAATTCAGAAAATCGGAAAATAGCATTGAACACGGACATACTGAAGCATTTCGACATACTCTCAAAGTAAAATCGCATAAATGAACATAAAGCCAAATCGAAACATTATATAACGGAAATGGAAGAACGATACGCGCGTAAAATGACGAGCTGTGATAGGCGGTCACTTTTAACAAAGTTGGCCTTGCTGCCAGGCGGTTACTCAAATAATACTACAATAATACTTATACAATGCAAGCGTTCTCACAGTCTTCTTCTTATGGCACAGGAAGGGGTCAGTGAGCTGAATGTATGCCCATTCGAGCATGCGCAAATGTGTGAAGCTTCTCGCTCGGCTGATTACCACGTTTTGTGCAAACTGCACAGGGTTTGCCCACTGAGACACCGATCTTTGAACCTAAGAGATGTCCGATCTATTCCAAACTCCCGCGGCGAGGGAAAGCTTCATAAAAGTTTCAAATCAAGCGAGCCGTATTTAGCGCTTGATGATGTACTACCTATTGTGCATTGTAGCAATGTCATTTATGAGTTCAAGTGCCGATGTGAAGCTCGGTACATAGGGCGTACAACCTAACGGTTGACAGATTGCATAAGCCAACATGTGCCAACCTCGATCCGGTTTCGAAAGACAAGCGTACGTTCTCAACCTTTGCGGGCATGTAAACAAGCAAATGTGCGTACTACGACGAAAAGCACCATTTCGACCATTGCTCACCACGTAAGGAATAGCTAACAGTGCGCAGAACTTTCAAGTTCAAGTTTCAAGTTCAAGTTTTATTTCCAACAACATGAGACATGAAATTTATTTAATTGTATATATATTTAATTATAATCAAACAAAACATATCGTTCAAGGTACTCAGCCTAGCGAAAAGCTTCACCCATCTGCGCATGCTCGACGCGGCATGCACTAAGCTCACTGGCCCCATTCTGTGTCCTCAGAAGGAGTTTGTGAGATCGCTTGCTTTATTTAAGTATTATTTGAGTAATCGGCTGGCAGCAAGGTTAAAGGCATTGGCTAACTTTGTGAGCAGCTGATTTAAAAATTTCTCAAACTAAGATGAAACATGTGTATGAGTACTTGTATTTGTACTCGAAAACCCTCAAACCAACCATAATTTGGAAGGAAAAGCTGTAAGTTAGACGCAAACCGCGATTTTATTAGCTTTCGTCTCGAGAGACACTGAACTAAGAGGGCCATTTGCATGAATTAAAAAATGCCGTTACCTGCCTTCCGCCGCGTGATACGTCAATATACACACAGTGCGGTCCGTTGAGTCATGTGCGCATGCGCATTCCTTACGTTGAGCCTATGCAACCAACCCTCGTATATTTTTCAAACATTGGTTCACATTTCTAATATTTAAAAATATTTCCCGTGGGTATTATGCTCTGAAACTTTCAGACTGGTTATTTTACACTATAACCCTAATGTTTATCTCATTTTTAAGTAACAAAATGAGATTTTTTTAAAATCATGACAATGTTAGCCAATGCCTTTAACTTTGTTTATTGTGACAACCTATCACAGTTCGTCATTTTTCGCGCATATTGTTCCTTTGCTTACATTACATATTGTTTCAATTTCACTTTCTGTTCATTCATGCAATTTTACTCTAATGAGTGTATGTCGAAAAGCTTCAGTTTAATAATAATAATAATAATAATAATAATAATAATAATAATAATAACAATAATGATTCTAACAATCCGTTCTTCTATGGCGCATACACTAAGAAAAAAAGTGCAATCTTACACCCTTCAAATGCAACACTGGCACACCTTTTAGCCACATTTAGGGAACAAATTTGCACCTTTTACAAGCTTTTCGCACCTTTAAAGGTGCAATTAGCGGCATTTTCCACCCTAAAGGGAGCAGAGTTGCACCCTTTTAGAAAAGGTGCAAATTTGCACCTTTTTGTACACAAAAATCTCTGCACCCTAAAAGGTGCAAAACGGGCATTCAAGGTTTCAAACAAGAACAAAAAAGGGCATTTTTGCACCCTTTTCCGTGCGGGATACAAGATTGCACCCACAAAGGTGCCGCCAGTGTTGCATTTAGGGTGCAATTTTTTCTTAGTGTGCATACCACGTTATTTTTTTTACGTCTCTATTGTTCCAAAGGACTTTGGATATGTCCGTGTTCAATGCTATTTTCCGATTTTGCAGTACCAAACATCTATTCGGATATTCGAGAAAACAACATTAATTTGTAATTCTTTTATCAAGGAAATGCAAGTGCAAGGAAAGAAAAAGGCATCAGTATAAATAATCAGATTGCATGGAAGATACATTTCCTATTTAACTAGTAATCCTTTTCATGGCTTGTGATTTTTAGTAGATAACAACAAAAATAAACATTTTACCTATAACGGTCACAAGGAAAATGCAGGTGCCAGTGTTTCCAACATAATCGATTGCCGAACAATTGACCTCGGTGTTCCCTACCAAGAATGTATCATTTGAAGTATGAGAACAAGACACATTGAGATTTCCATCTACGTTATCGTATGCTGTTGGATCAAACGTAAGTGTTGATGATATGTCTAGTCCCATATCCGTAGTGGAAGTTACATTTGTGCAAGTGAGCGTCGGTGCTTCATCATCTGAAAAAAAAGTGAAAAAGAGCAAATGCCGATATAAAAATCAATTAGATTTTTTGTGCAAAAGAAAAGCAAAACGTCATGTATGGGAATTGAATGAAAAAAAGTTAATATAGTAGAATAATACGGGGATTTTGAGGAAAAAAAAGACTTAAGGGAAACAACATTACTTTCTACCCCCCCCCCCCAAAAAAAAAGTCCAAGAAAAGGAAAAAAGAAAATTTATCAAACAGTATGATATAGAACTGAATGCATTACGTGGAAAATACATTTTATTTTAACTAGATTAAATATTTTTAATGAATATGTCTTGTGAATCTTAAGAAGATAAAAACATATCAAACATTTTACCTGTAACTGTTACAAGCAACCTGCAAGTGCCAGTGTTTCCAGCAGAATCTATTGCCGAACAATTGACCTCGGTGTTCCCTACCAAGAATGTATCATTTGAAGTATGAGAACAAGACACATTGAGAGTTCCATCTACGTTATCGTATGCTGTTGGACGAATCGTGACTGTTGATGAAATGTCTAGTCCCATATCCGCAGTGGAAGTGACATTTGTGCAATTGAGGTTAGGTGCTTCATCATCTGAAAAGGGAAAAAAGAGGAAATACTGAGATGAAAATCAATTAAATCACTTCTTGCAAAAGAGGAGCAATGCGTCCTGATAGGAATGAAATCAATGAAAACTTTTCAGGGGAGAAGATTTTGGGGATTAAAAAAAATCGTCGGGGGAAGCAACATTACTTTCTTTTTCTACTTCCGAGGAAATGCACGTGCAAGGAAAGAAAGAAAGAATATAGACAGATATATATATATATATATATATACCCATATATATATACATATATCAGTCAGTGTGATTCCATAGAAGATATACGTACTTTTAAACTAGGAATCGTTTTTATTTTTCATGACCTACTCTAAATTGAGTTTTCAGTAAAGACGCAAAGAACATTTTACCTGTAACTTTCACAAGGAAAATGCAGGTGCCAGTGTTTCCTGCAGAATCGATTGCCGAACAATTGATCTCGGTGTTCCCTACCCAGAATGTATCATTTGAAGTATGAGAACAAGACACATTAAGATCTCCATCTACGTTATCGTCCGCTGTTGGATCAATTGTTACTGTTGATGAGATGTCTAGTCCCATATCCGTAGTGGAAGTTACATTTGTGCAATTGAGAGTCGGTGCTTCATAATCTGAAAAGGTGAAAACGAGCAAATCCTCAGATGAAAATCAATTAAACCACTTCTTGTAAAAGACGAGAAATACGTCCTTATAGGAATGAAATAAAAGAAAACTTTTCATGGTAAAGGAATTCGGGGATTTGCCAATAAAAATTCGGAAAATCGGAAAATAGCATTGAACACGGACATACTGAAGTTTTTTGACATGCTCTCAAAGTAAAATCGCATGATTGAACAGAAAGCCAAATCGAAACACTGTATAATGGAAGTGGATGAACGATACGCGCGTAAAATGACGAGTTGTGATAGGCTGTCACTGTTAACAAAGTTGGCCTTGCTGCCAGGCGGTTACTCAAATAATACTACAATAATGCTTAAACAATGCAAGCGTTCTCAAAGTCTTCTTATTAAGGCACAGAAAGGGTTCAGTGAGCTGAATGTATGCCCATTCGAGCATGCGCAAATGTGTGAAGCTTCTCGCTCGGCTGATTACCACGTTTTGCGCAAACTGCACAGGGTTTGCCCACTGAGACACCGGTCTTTGAACCTAAGAGATGTCCGATCTATTCCAAACTCCCGCGGCGAGGGAAAACTTCCTAAAAGTTTCAGATACAAATCAAGCAAGCCGTATTTAGCGCTTTCCCTTCCGTTGAAGCGCGTGTGGTATTTTACCACACACTAAATGATCTAAATGATGTACTACCTATTGCGCATTGTAGCAATGTTATGTACGAGTTCAAGTGCCGATGTGAAGCTCGGTACAAAGGGCGTACCTCGATCCGGTTTCGAAAGACAAGTGCACGTTCTCAACCTTCGCGTGCATGTAAACAAACAAATGTGCGTACTACCACGAAAAGCGCAATTTCGACCATGGCTCATCACGTAAGGAACAGCTAAGAGTGCGAAGAACAATACTGTTAACCTTGTTTTTTTCAAGATGAAGTTTCAAGTTCAAATTTCATTTCCAACATCATGAGACATGAAATATCATTTTTCATTTTTTTAGAAAAAAAAAATATATATGTATGCCGTTCAAGGTACTAAGCCGAGCGAAAAGTACACAACTACGCATGCTCGACACGGCATACACTAAGCGCACTGGCCCCATTTTGTGTCGTCAGAAGGAGTTTGTGAGAGCGCTTGCATTATTTAAGTATTATTTGAGTAACCGGCTGGCATCCAGAGGCGTAACAACCAGGGGGGGGGGGGGGGGGGGGCAGGGGGGGGGCAGAGTACCCCTCGGAAAGATTTCAACGGGAAAATCCTCCAAACCACGGGGAAAAAATGAAAGGAAGAGAAAGGAAGAACAAGGAAGGGAGAAAGGGAAAGGAAGAAGAAAGGAAAAGAAAGAAGGAGAAAGGGAAAGAAAGAAGGAAAAAGGGAAAGGAAGAAGAAAGGGAAAGAAAAAAAGGAGAAAGGGGAGAAAGAAGAAGAAAGAGAGAGGGAAAAAGAGGGAAAGAAAAAAAAAAAGCAAAGTGAAACAAAAGAAATGAGGGAAAATTTAGTACCAAAACTCCGGAGTTTTCGGGGGCTCCCCCGCAGTGACTTTCACTGTTGACCCCCATCAGGGGCCTTAAGCCAGAACCCTTGGACCCACCCGCTAAAGGCTTCACAACAAGCAACTCGCGGTGAGGGCTTACCTCCGCATATTCTATATCTATACTGAGCTATTTTCGGCTCTGCCCCCCCCCCCACGAAAACAGGCAGAGAATTACACCACTGATTCTAGATTTAATTACCGGGGAATTTTTGGCCATGCATATGCCCCCCCCCCCTCCACCCCATAACCCTATGTATTATTATTATTATTATTATTATTATTATTATTATTATTATTATTATTATCATTATAACGGGCAAAGCGCGTAAGAAAAGCGGGAACTGACATCGCAAAAACGTTGGAGCTTCCGCGCTTCGCGCTGGAGCGGGAAAACTCCCTTCTCCCTGCACCCTCCCCTCTAGGGAGCACTACATTGGCGTAAATTCCTGGGGTAGGAGAATCTATCACCCCAACTTGGAGGAGAGGGGGGATGGTGTGTACAAATTCCCCCCCCCCCCCATGCAGACACACCTTTTAAGGAAGAAAATATATTTCAATTAATCAGTAAGTAAAAAATTCTCAATATCTATCATAAAAAAACATCATATTTTTAGAATTTCTATTTGAAAAAAAACTATTGAAAAAAAAAGTGGTTATTTTTGGCTCGCTCGCTCGTCAAAATCTTAGGATTTCCATCCGATAATGCGATTAAAATCGAGAAAAGTTGTTATTTTTGGCTCGCTCGCTTCGCTCGCTCGCAAAATAGATATGAAAATGTGTGTGACTGGGAAAAAAAATCGTTAAAAAAGTTTTCATCCCCACTCCTCAAATTGGATTTACGCAGATGGAGCACTACCGTCCTCCTAAAATGCAGTCCTAGCTACGCCACAGATTCTACACATAGACTAGTTACCGGGAAATTTTGGGCTCTGCCCCCCCCCCCCCCCCTAGTAACAGGTGCCTGTTACGCCCCTGCTGGCAGCAAGGCTAACTTTGTTTATTGTGACAGCCTATCAAGTTCGTCATTTTTTGCGCATATTGTTCCTTCGCTTATATTGTTTCAATTTGCCTTCCTGTTCATTCATGCAATTTTACTCTCATGAGTGCATGTCGAAAAGCTTCAGTATAATAATAATAATAATGATGATAATAATAAAAATGATAATAATAATAATAAAGATAATAATAATTATCCGTTCTTGTATAGCACATACAACTAAGAAAAAAAAAAGCATCAATCTTCCACCCTTCAAATCCAACACTGGGAGCACCATTTAATAATATTATTGATATCGATGCTTATATAGCGCCAGTATCCGCCAGGCGCTCAAAAAATTACACATGACAATCCAGAAAAATAAATATTGGAAAAAATAAATTCTTACACTACAAATATAAGGAGAGAATAATCTGAAACTGAGGTGCATACAAATCAACATGATAATTCAAGGAAATGCTAGTGGTTAAAAAAAAGTAATAAATAACAAAAAAAATAAGGGGAGCCAGCCATTCAAAAAGACATGAGATCTTAGGGCAGCTTTGAAGTCACTAAGGGATGATAGGGTACGTATTTCAAGAGGGTCCCTATTCCAAAGATGAAGGCCAGTGTGAGATAAGGCTCTACCCCCCCCCCCCCCCCCCAAGAGCTCCGTGTCTTGGGGATTACGAAAAGGGAAGATTGAGAAGAAGGTAGGTGTCTTGTAGGCTTTTACTCAGTTATTAAATTCACATTGTAGGAGGGAGCAGAGTCATGAAGGGAACAGAATACTAGTAATAATATCTTGAAGATGACCCTATCGCACACAGGAAACCAATGTAGGGCTTTAAGAACAGGAGTGATGTGGGTTCTACAGGGAGAAAAAAATGACAATGCGTGCAGCGGTATTTTGTAGTTTCTGGAGTAGAGTAATTCGGGTGTTGGGAGTTGATAGAGTAAGGAGTTTCAAAAATCTAACTGTGAAGAAATGAGAGCAGGGACAAGTTTCTCTGTAGCTGAACGACTTAAGTATTTTCGGATGAAAATCTCTGCACCCTAAAAGGTTCAAAGCGGGCATTTCTGGGTGCAAACAAAAACAAAAAGGTGCATTTTTGCACCTTTTTTCGCGCGGGGTGCAAAATTGCACCCAAAAAGGTGCGGCCTTTGTTGCATTTACGGTGCAATTTTTTTCTTAGTGTGCATACCACGTTATTATTTTACGTCTCTATGGCTTCCAAAGGACTTTGGATATGTCCGTGTTCAATGCTATTTTCCGATTTTGCAGTACCAAACATCTATTCGGATATTCGAAAAAAAAACAACATTACTTAGAATTCTTTTATCAAGAAAATGCAAGTCCAAGGAAAGAAAAAGGCATCAGTATAAATAATCAGACTGCACTGAAGATATATTTTCTATTTAACTAGTAATCCTTTTTTTATGGCTTGTGATTTTTAGTAGATGAAAAAAAGAAAACAAAAACAAAAAACAAAAAAATGAACATTTTACCTATAACGGTCACAAGAAAAATGCAGGTGCCAGTGTTTCGAACAGAATCCATTGCCGAACAATTGACCTCGGTGTTCCCTACCCGAAATGGATCATTTGAAGTATGAGAACAAGACACATTGAGATTTCCATCTACGTTATCGTATGCTGTTGGATCAAACGTAACTGTTGATGATATGTCTAGTCCGATATCCGTAGTGGAAGTTGCATTTGTGCAATTGAGAGTCGGTGCTTCATCATCTGAAAGTGTGAAAAAGAGCAAATGCCGAGAATAAAATCAATTAGATGTTTTGTGCAAAAGAAAAGCAAAACCTCATAAATGGGAAAAGATTGAAAGAAAAGTTTAGTTTAAAAAGTAGAATAATTTGAGGATTTTTCGAGAAAAAAAGGTCTTAGGGGACGCAACATACCCTCTATTCCCCCCCCCCCCCCCCACCAAAAAAAAAAAAAAAAAAAAATGTCCAAGAAAAGGATAAACGAAAATTTAGTAAAGAGTATGATATAGAACTGAATGCATTACTGGAAAATATGTTTTAACTAGATTGAATTTTGTAATTAATATGTCTTGTGATTTTAGTAGATAAAAACAAAAATAAACATTTTACCTATAACGGTCACAAGGAAAATGCAGGTACCAGTGTTTCCAACAGAATCGATTGCTGAACAATTGACCTCCGTGTTTCCTAGCCAGAATGTATCATTTGAAGTATGAGAACAAGACACATTAAGATCTCCATCTACGTTATCATATGCTGTAGGATCAATCGTAACTGTTGATGAGATGTCTTGTCCCATATCCGTAGAGGAAGTTACATTTGTGCAATTGAGAATCGGTGTTTCATCATCTGAAAAGGTGAAAAAAGACCAAATAATCAGATAAATATGAATTATATCATTTCGTGGAAAAGAACAGAAATACGTCCTATATTGTAATAAAATGAAAGAAAATTTTTCAGGGTATCATATTTTGGTGATTTAAAAAAAAAATCCTCGGGGGAAGCAATATTACTTTCTTTTTCTACTTCCGAGGAAATGCAAGTGCAAGGCAAGAAAATATTTGTAGATATATATATATATATATATATATATATATATTCCCAGCGGAGACATTTTTTCCACCTTTGCCAAAATTTCCAAAATGGTAGGACAGCTTTTGGGAACTTTGATTCATGCTACGCAATTATTCTCTCAATTGTCTCACATGTATTTATTTCCACGAGAGTTGCAAAAGCTGTTGTATATGTTACCTGATCAAAAAATTATCACAATTATTCCAGCATATACATGGATCCTAAAGCGTTCGCTCGGATCCAGCTGAGGTGTGCGGCAGGTCATTCTTCGAAACTCATCTGCCACCAACAAAGGGATTAATTAGCGAGGGTTGAAAATTTGTCAATTTGTCGGATAAGTGAATTTGGAGTCGCCGAAACCACCGGCCCGTCTCCGTGGTCTAGTGGTTAAGGAATTGGCGTTCATAGCCAAATGCCCAGCTTCAATTCCCGGCGGAGATATTTTTTCAACCTTTGCAAAAGTTTCCAAAATGGTAGGGACAGCTCTGGGGAACTTTGATTCATGCTACGCTATTATTCTCTCAATTGTCTCATATATATATATATATATATATATATATATATACATCAGTCAGTATGATTCCATGGAAGATATACTTACTTTTAAACTGGGAATTTTTTTTTTTCATGACTTATTCCTGTGTTTTTCAGTAGATAAAGACGCAAAGAAAATTTTACCTGTAACTTTCACAAGGAAAATGCAGGTGCCAGTGTTTCCTGCAGAATCAATTGCCGAACAATTGATCTCGGTGTTCCCTACCCAGAATGTATCAATCGAAGTATGAGAACAAGACACATTAAGATCTCCATCTACGTTATCGTATGCTGTTGGATCAATCGTAACGGTTGATGAGATGTCTAGTCCCATATCCGTAGTTGAAGTTACATTTGTGCAATTGAGTGTCGGTGTTTCATCATCTGAAAAGGTGAAAATAGGAAATACTCAGGAAAATCAATTATGTAATTTTCTGCAAATTAAAGAAGAACAATACGTCCCATACAGGAATGAAATAAAAGGAAACTTTTCATCGGTGAAGAATTATGGGATTTCAAAACGAAAAAAAAAAAACAAACAAACAACGACCAAACATCGGTGAAGCAACATTATTTTCTGAGTTCCCCATAACTTAAATGTACAAGAAAAGGAAAGACAAAATATATCGAACAGAGTGAGATAGGACTGATTGCATTACGTTAAAGATACATTTTCATTTCTTCACTCAGGGATGTTCCTTCGTATGAATGAGTATTTATAGTAGTCTTTATTGGTGGTAATTGGGATATAAGGCGTTGATGAAGAATTCCGTAGAGACCTTCGGGCCGGACGCAGAGCCTTTCGCACTGGTATGGATAGGCGACCCGCAAGCGCTTTGCGAAATGTTACACGAGACTGACTTTGCGACACAACTGCAGTGGTTCCCCGACCAGCTTCTGCTTCGTGACGGTGACGCTAATGTGCATTTAATGTCAGATCATTTGTTATGTCGACACCCAGGTACTATGTGTGTACCTTTGACACCGGTAGACGGCTGCCATTCAGTGTATACTGATACTTAGTAGGGTTTTGGTATGGGTTATATGTAAAACATGACACTTTTGGACATTGAAATCCAACTGCCATCTTGCTTGCCATTCTGCTAACCTGTCTAGGTTTCTTTGGGCTTTTTTAGGTTCTTCCACACAAGAAACTTGATCTGAAATTATACAGTCGTAGGCAAACAAGCGCATGTGGATTTCAATCCATTTGGTAGGTAGTGAATGTATATATGAAAATACAGTGGCCCAGTGACCGTACCCTGTGGTATACCGGAGTCCACCGTCACCCACTCTGATTGCTCCCCAACCACAACCACCCTTTGCTTGCGGTTAGATAAGAATTCTCTTATCTATCTGTGTGTTTTCCCTCTAATACCACGAGACAGTACTTTAACCAGTAGTCTCTGGTGAGGTACTTTGTCGAACGCCTTTTGGATGTCCATAACGATAGAGTCGATCTGCTTCCTATGGTCCACTTCCTGAGCTTTATCCTGTATGGAAAAGATTAATTACGATTCACATGAGTGTTTTCCTGAATCCGTGTTGGTATTTATTTAGTACTCTGTGCTTATCTAGATGCATGATTTTGGTATGTATAATGTGCTCCCGTACTTCACTACATACTGAGGTAAGGTTTACCGATCTATAATTGGAAGGGTCTGCTTTATCTCCCTTCTTGAATATTTGAGTAATATTTGCTCGAAGGGGGTTGGTAAATAAATCGGATGGTTGTCGACTTGGGGTGTCTTGACCTCCTGTGTCCCGACCTCAGGTGGTTTTTCAGGTGTGCATTTCCATTGCTACATATATATGTGTGTGTGTATATCTCTTTCAACAGGCTTTCACCTGATGAAAGAGATAATTGAAAAATAATAGTCAGTGCTGGTGCTACCTCTTCTGCTGTTTCCTGTAGGAAACATCGTCTGGACCTGTGAGTTCATGAGGGTCAAGATCTTTGAGTAATTTAGAAACACCTGCTTCGGTTACGTTAATAACCGGCATAACAGTATATCATTCTCCTGTAGTCTTTCCTGTGTGAACTGTTCTTGGTATTAAATAAGTGATAAGTTCTTTATACACATCCAGAATTTTATTTACCTGTGACAGTTTCGACGACGGGCTGTCATCTTCTTCAGACGGCGACTAATTGGTATTGTCTGTTTTGATAATTTTGCTTTCTGTTTACTGTCCGTGACCAATTCACCGGTAGTCCTGTCTTTCAGGGCTGGTATTCCCACTGATTCTTTTCCAAGGGATTTAACAAATGACCAAAATTGTTTTGCTGAATCCGGACATTTACGATGAAAAATTTCCTGTGTGCTTTCCTTGTTGCACTTTTTGTCTGTTTTCGTAGGATCTTATACTTCTCCCAATCTTCTGGCTTCTTTGTCTTAATTGCCCTATTGTAAGCCCTTTGTTTACGTTTATGCAGAGGCTTAAGAGCCTGATTAATCCATGGAGAACTATTCTTCTTACTCAAAGTCTTAGATGGGACAGTTTCGTCAACTGCTTTAAGTAATCTCAGTTTGAATTTACACCACACTTCTGCCACGGAGCATGTACTTATTTCGTTTTGTACCTCACTTTGTGTATCTCTACTTATACGTTTTACTTTTTCTTTCAACTTCCCTATGTCTGCAATCTTGAACAGAAAGAAAAAAACATCCCGGGCTTATATATGTTTACTATAAAGCGAAGGCCTGGTGTTTAGGAGGATCATGGGAATGCCACAATGACCGCTTAATCCAGGCACAGTGGAGGATTTGATGACTAGTGAGGGGGTTCTTAGTGAAGAACAAGTCAAAAATATTATCCCCAGATAAGGTTCTGTGAGATTCGCTAAAGAGCATAGTCGTTAGCTATGTCACTGGGACCAGAATGTACTGTAAACAGACTAGATGAAAAATTTGGTAAGCCACACATGCAGCATATCCATGACAGACATGACAGACCATTCATCACATCTATCGCAGCAAACTGCCCTTTCACCCCACAAACATGCACCTTTACACACATGACATGGACATTTAAGTGAGAAACATCCATACCATAGATGTACTCCAGCGATATCAAGAAAAATATGACCCAGTACCACCCTAGCATAATTGAAAAGATGGTCAAAAAAAAAGCTAAGACAAGTAGAAAAATAAAATTGCAGCTACTGCATTTAACAAGGAGAGGCAGTAATCAGATCTAAATGTCAAGTTAAGTATCAGGGTGAAACAGGTCAAATTTGAAACCGTCGTGAAGCAAGAGCTGGACTTATTCACATCATGACCATATAAATGCAAAAGCTATGAGCTAGCGCACGCAAATATTAAAAATAAATCAATCATAGGCAACAGCAGGCGCACGAAGTACGGGCCACCACACACATCACGATTACTTCACCCATACGTCCGGCCGTCCGGAGGATGACTAAGCTTGCACGGTGTCTTGATGTTGACTAGCAACGAAGAAAACTTCCATCGTTAGAGTGAGAAAAGTAACTGTGAAAATGGTTGCGATCCTTGGCATTGTATCCAACGAAAAGCAGTTCAAATGTATCTTCGATGATTAAAAATCGTAATGTTCAAACAGTATAAGAGCAAAGCTACCCTTAAAAAAATGAATTTTAGGGTAGACAAAGTCTCTCCGACGCATGCGCAAGTGGTCGTAAGTGTACTTCATTAGTAATGACTTACTATTATGCTTATTCAGTTGAGAAAAGCATAAGCATTAATTACCTGTAACTGTCACAAGGAAAATGCAGGTGCCAGTGTTTCCAGCAGAATCGATTGCTGAACAATTGACCTCTGTGTTCCCTGCCCAGAATGTATCATTTGATGTATGAGAACAAGACACATGAAGATCTGCATCTACGTTATCGTATGCTGTCGGATCAAACGTAACTGTTGATGAGAAGTCTAGTGCAATATCCGTAGTGGAAGTTACATTGGTGCAGTTGAGAGTCGGTGCTTCATCATCTGAAAAAAAACGTGAAAAAAGGCAAATACTCAGATGAAAATCAATGAATTATATCATTTCATACAAAAGAAGATCAGTATATATATATAAATATATATATAGGAAAAAGAAAAAAAATGGTAGAACAATACGGGATATTTTGAAAAAATAAAATAGGGGAAGCAACATTACTTCTATTTTTTCCACTGAAATACATGTACAAGGAGTGGAGGGAGAAAATAAATCTAACACCATGATAAATACCAGAATGATTTACGTGGATGTTACATTTCCTTTTTAACTTAGTATAATGCTTTTCAGGAGATAAAAGTATATATATATATATATATATGCAGCAATGGAAATGAACACCTGAAAAAGCACCTGAGATCGGGACACAGGCCGAGACACCTTAAGTTGAAAATTTTCAAAGTTTGTACAGTGGATAACAGGAAAGGGGTTGGTAAATAAATCGGATGGTTGTCGACTTGAGGTGTCTCGACCTCCAGTGTCCCGACCTCAGGTGGTTTTTTCAGGTGTGCATTTCCATTGCTGCATATATATGTGTGTGTATATATATATGTATACATGTTACCTGTGACTGACACAAGGAAAATGCAGGTGCCAGTGTTTCCAGCAGAATCGATTGCCGAACAATTGACCCGGGTGCTGCCTAGCCCAAATGTATCATTTGAAGTATGAGAACAAGACACAATCAGATCTCCATCTACGTTATCGTATGCTGTTGGATCAATCGTAACTGTTGATGAGATGTCTAGGCCCATATCCGTAGTGGAAGTTAAATTGGTGCAATTGAGAATCGGTGATTCATCATCTGAGAAGGAGAGCAAATACTCAGATGAAAATCATCATTTCGTGCAAAAAAAAAGAGCAATGCGTCATGTATAAGAAAAAGAAAGAAGGCTCTTCAAAGTTAAAGGATTTGGGGATTTTAGAATTAAAATAAAAATCTTCAGGGAAGCAGCATTACTTCTCATTCTTGTTCTGAGGAATTGCATCTCCAAGGTAAGACAAAGGAAAATATATCAGTCAGTAAGAAATATCAGGTTACATGGAAGTTTTTCTTTCTTTTCACTTCTCATAAGGTAAAAATCAATTATATCATTTCATGCAAGTGAAGACTATTACGTCCTCAATAAGGATTGAATAAATTAAACATAAAATTTGGTATAATAGAAGAATTGTAGGATACTGGAAAAAAAAGAGAATCTTCGTTGAATCAACATTACTTTCCTATCTTTTTTTCTGAGGAAATGCATGTGCAAGGGAAGCATAAAGAGAATATATCAACCAGTATGATTTATCAGCATAGAATATACATTTACCTTTAAACTAGGCCTCATTATATATAAATTAGGCTTGTGCTTTTTCAGTATATAAAACAAAATGAAAAAAAAAAATTATGTGTACTCATATGGAAATCAATTATATCATTTCGTTCAAGAAAAAAAAAAAGAGCGATGTGTATTATACATTAATCATCATAATAATAGCTCGTCTTATATAGCGCCTTTTCGAAAGGATACAAGGCGCTATCACTTAAAGTCTAAGGGCAAATCAAGAGTTATCTAATCACATTTTCAAATGCTTCTTAAAATATAAGGAAAGCGTACAACAAAACTCTCGTATGAGAGAAGAATTCATGGATTTTTGAAAGAAAACATATTTGGGGAAGCAACATTCTTCTTTTTTCAAAGGAAAGGAATCAGTGTTTTCAAAGAATGCTCGTCTCGTGATCAGTTTAAGTCCTGGTTAAAATCACATCTTTTTGCAAGATAATATCTTAGCCTTGTACAATGTCATCTACAGTATTTGTGATTTCCTGTTATGACCTTTTTGCATGCTGTTATGTTCTGTACCACATACTATTTCATTTGTTCTATGCCAACTTCTTGCTTTTCTTCTTTTCCATGGAGAGACTTAATTGTAATTTGCGCTATATGAAAATTGAGTATCATTATTATTATCATTATGAGACAAAAATATATACCAAACAGTATGATAAAGCACAGACTGAATTACGTGGAATATACATTTCCTTTTTAACTAGAAAACAGTTATCAAATAAATAAGTCAAACGTTTTTTTTTTTTTTTTTTTTCAGGAGATAAGAGTATAAAAGAAATCATGTTACCTGTAACTGTCACAAGGAAATTGCAGGTGCCCGTGTTTCCAGCAGAATCAATTGCCGAACAATTGACCTCCGTGTTCCCTACCCAGAATGTATCATTTGAAGTATGAGAACAAGACACATTAAGATCTCCATCCCAATTATCGTATGCTGTCGGATCAATCGTTACTGTTGATGAGATGTCTAGGCCCATATTCGTAGTGGAAGTTACATTGGTGCAATTGAGAGTCGGTGTTTCATCATCTGAGAAGGAGAGCAAATACTCGGATGAAAATCAGTTATATCATTTCGAGCAAAAGAAAAGCAATACGTCTCATATATAGGAAAAAAAGGAAAGAAAACTCTTCAAAGTAAAATAATTCTGGGATTATAAAATAAAAAAGAGCTTCGGGGAAGCAACTTTACTTCTATTTTTTCTTCCGAGGAATCGCATCGGCAAGGTAAGAAAAAGTAAATATGCAAATCAATATGATAATGACATTGGATGACACTTTCTTTTAAACTAGGAAATATTTCTTAAGACTTAGTCTTGCGTTTTTAGTAAATAAAAACAAAACATTTACCAGTAACTGTCGCAAGGAAAACGCAGGTGCCAGTGTTTCCAGCAGAATCAATTGCCGAACAGTTGACCTCGGTGTTCCCCACCCAGAATGTATCATTTGAAGTATGAGAACAAGACACATTAAGATCTCCATCTACGTTATCGTATGCTATTGGTTCAAACGTAACTGTTGATGAGAAGCCTCGTCCGATATCCGTAGTGGAAGTTACATTTGTGCAATTGAGATTTGGTGCTTCATCATCTGAAAAGGAAAGCAAATACTCATATGAAAATCAATTGTCATTTCGTGCAAGAGAAGAGCAATGCCTCCTATACAGGGGAAAAAATAAAAGAAAACTCTTCAAAGTAAAAGAATTCTGGGAGTTTTAAAATAAAATAAAACTTTCGGGGAAGCCACATTACTTCTAATTCTTTTTCCAAGGAAATGCATCTGGAAAGGTGAACAAGAAAATATATCAATCAGAATGATATTCAGACTGGATGACACTTTCGTTTAGACATTATTTCTAATGGCTCAGTCTTGCGTTTGTATTAGTGTCACAGGTGAACGTTAAAAGTGAACATTATATTTATTTTCCCCAGTTACATCGAGGAGTTGCTCGTTTCCAAAATAAAATTGTTTATTGGGGTATACTAGTTTCAAGATCGAGCGTCTTTAAAATTATAACAGGTGTGTAGCGTGCCTATAAGGCTATCGCTAGAGCTGGCATCTTTTCCAATGAATAGTGTTTTTTCTCTACGTACCGCTTGTCTACGGCAACGTATGCTAATTGATAAGTAGGTGTATCAGTATTAAGCCATTCAGTGTTAGCATTTTCTGTTCTCACTGACAAAACGTAATCTTAGAGTAATCTGTGAGTGTATGTATTAAGAAAGGAAATAAGGGTAAAGGTCATGAGCCACGCCCGTAGTGCTGGGTCGGGCAAGGCTGTTAGTGGTTTCATATAGTGGAACGGGCATTAAGTTTTCTGCCTTGGTTGAATTGAGTTGTGTCCTGTTCAGTTTTTGCCAGCATGAACAAGCTGTTATTTTTCGTTTGCTAGCCAGAGTCTGCCTGTACTGAACGATGTCGAACATGGCATCCGTTGTATGTAATCGTCGTATTATTTAGTTAGGAAAACTCACATGCGGTGGTAAGCATAGATTTGAATATTTTAATTTTTTTGCTTGGCATAGAAATGTGTAGGAATTACAGTCATATTCTTAGGGGAATGAAATAAAAATAATCATGCTGTATACCAAGAAAATGTTATGAAAGTATAAAGAAACGTTATTATTCGATACTGTGGAATTAATTACTGAAGAGAAGAGAAATGCAATTAATTATGATTTGATAATGATATTGTAAGCTTTCAAATATTATAATTATCAAACTATACAACAGGGAGTAACATGATGATTGAGGTGCATATGCGTCTGATTGTGAGTGTTTGTGCTTTGAAGGGAATTGGTATAAATTATAAAGTTTCTGGAAGAGTGTTTGACTTGTTTTTTCGAACAGAGTTTTAGTTACGGGATTGAACTGCTCTCCCTTGGAGTCCACCCGACAGTACGTCTACCTAAACCGACTGATCTGAGGGTCAGACGTCAGTGATCATGGCCAGTCGTCGCCAGTGGTCGTCGTTGATAGGTCGTCGCCAGTGGTCATCGTGAGTCATCGACGATGGCACCGACATCGTCGCATCGTGCAGGCATCTTCATTTGACTACACAGCCTTAGTGACTTTTTGTTCGCATTTTCGTCATATTACGGGGCCCCTACCGCGAACTGATATATCCTCAGGCTTTTTTCGAAAATTTGTTTTCCCTGCTTGCATGAGTGGAATGAGTGTGTGGATGTTTGTTTAACGAGTCCGTGCTAGTGTCAGGCATATTATGGTCAATTATTTTTTTCTACCGGTTCGTAGGTAGTTGAGTAAAATGCATTATTGATTTTCTTATATCATGGAGTGTGAAAGAAACAATTGATTTCGCTCTATGCAATACTGGTATGCATGTGAGCTTTTGGTATTGCTAATGAATGCAAGAAAGGGATTATGAATTGACTAAAATACTTAAACTAGAGCGAAGGTTTTAAAGCCTGTTTGTTGCGTCTGAGTCCTAAGTTTTCCTTAGCTAATTTTCCATTGGTTCTTAACAGGGCCGTGACAATTACATTAAAACAAAAGAAAGATTTCACCTGTAACTGTCACAAGGAAAATGCAGGTGTCAGTGTTTCCAGCAGAATCAATTGCCGAACAATTGACCTCTGTGTTTCCTAGCCAGAATGTATCACTTGAAGTATGAGAACAAGATACATTGAGATCTCCATCTACGTTATCGTATGCTGTTGGTTCAAACGTAACTGTTGATGAGATGCCTAGTCCCATATCCGTAGTAGAAGTTACATTTGTGCAATTGAGAGTCGGTGCTTCATCATCTGAAAAGGTGAAAAAGAGGAAATGCTCAGGTAAAAATCAATTATATTAGTTTGTGCAAAAGAAAAGCAAAACGTCGTGTATCATGTACATAGGAATAAAACGATAGAAAAGTTAATATTGTAGAATAGTTTCGAGATTTTGCAAAAAAGGGAAATATTTCTTCAGGGAATTAAGATTACTTTCAATTTTTCCCCCAGCATCTGGAAAGGCTAAAAAGAACAAATACTCAGAAGAAAATGAATCATGTCATTTCGTGCAAAAGAAAAGCTAAACCTCCTACATAGGAAAAAGATGAAAGAAAATATATGGGAATTTGTTGATATTTAAATTAGAAATATTTGGGAAAGCATTATTACTTTCGAATTCCTTTTCAAGGAAATATAGGTGCAAGGAAAGAAAAAAAGCAAGAAAACATATTAGTCAGTAAGAAATCTCAGAAATGTAATGGAAGGTTTTCTTTCTTTTCACTTCTCAAAAGGTAAAATCAATTATATCAATTTTTTGCAAGAGAACACTAATACGTCTTCAAAAGAATTAAATGAAAAAAAATATATAAAAAATATGATATAATAACAACTGAAGGTCCTTGCAAAAAAAAAGAAAAAAGAAATCCTCGTTGAATCGATATCTATTTCCTATTCTTTTTTTCCGAGGAAATGCATGTGCATGGAAAGTAACAAGACATTATTTCAACCAGTATAATATATCAGATTGCATAGAAGATACAGTTACCATTAAACTAGAAATTATTTTTCATTACTTAGGGTTGTTGTTTTTTTAGTAGATAAAAACATAGGAAACATTTTACCTGTAACTGTCACAAGGATAATGCAGGTGCCAGTGTTTCCAGCAGAATCAACTGCCGAACAATTGACCTCGGTATTCCCTACCCAGAATGTATCATTTGATGTATGAGAACAAGACACATTAAGATCTCCATCTACGTTATCGTATGCTGTCGGATCAATCGTTACTGTTGATGAGAGATCTAGGCCCATATCCGTAGTGGAAGTTACATTGGTGCAATTGAGAGTCGGTGTTTCATCATCTGAGAAAGAGAGCGAATACCCAGATGAAAATCAGTTATAACATTTCGTTCAAATGAAGAGCAATATGTCTTATACCTGCAGGAAAAAAAATGAAAGAAAAACTCTTCAAAGTTTAAGAATTCGGGGATTTCGAAATAAAATTTAAATAAAAAATAAAAATCTTCGGGGAAGCAACATTCCTTCTAATTCTTTTTCCGCAGAAAAGGCATCTCTGCAAGGTTAGAAAAAAATAAATAAATACTATGAATCAGTAAGATAATCAGTTTAGATGACACTTTCTTAAATTAGGAATTATTTCTTATGACTTAGTCTTGCGTTTTTAGTAGATAAAAACAAAGGAAACATTTTACCAGTAACTGTAACAAGGAAAACGCAGGTGCCCGTGTTTCCAGCAGAATCAATTGCCGAACAATTGACTTCGGTGTTCCCCAGCGAGAATGTATCATTTGAAGTATGAGAACAAGACACATTAAGATCTCCATCCACGTTATCGTATGCTGTCGGATCAATTGTTACTGTTGATGAGATGTCTAGTCCAATATCCGTAGTGGAAGTTACATTGGTGCAACTCAGAGTCGGTGTTTCATCATCTTTAAAAAAAAGAGCAAATGCTCAGATGAAATTCAATTATATCTTTTCGTGCAAAAGAAGAGCAGTACCTCTTATACGGGAAAAAATGAAAGAAAACTCTTCAAAGTAAAAGAATTCGGGGAGTTTTAAACCAAAATAAAACTTTTTGGGAAGCCACATTACTTCTAATTCTTTTTCCAAGGAATGCATCTGAAAGGTAAAGAAAAAGAAAATATATCAATCGGTATGATATTCAGACTAGATGGCACTTTCTTTTAAACTAGGAATTATTTCTAATGCCTCAGTCTTGCGTTTTTATTAGATTAAAACAAAAGAAAGATTTCACCTGTAACTGTCACAAGGAAAATGCAGGTGTCAGCGTTTCCAGCAGAATCAATTGCCGAACAATTGACCTCCGTGTTCCCTAGCCAGAATGTATCATTTGAAGTATGAGAACAAGATACATTGAGATCTCCATCTACGTTATCGTATGCTGTTGGTTCAAACGTAACTGTTGATGAGATGCCTAGTCCCATATCCGTAGTGGAAGTTACATTTGTGCAATTGAGAGTCGGTGCTTCATCATCTGAAAAAGTGAAAAAGAGCAAATGCTCAGGTAAAAATCAATTATATTAGTTTGTGCGAAAGAAAAGCAAAACTTCCTGTATCATATACATAGGAATAAAACGATAGAAAAGTTAATATTGTAGAATAATTTCGAGATTTTGCAAAAAAGGAAAAATTTCTTCGGGGAATCAACATTACTTTCTATTTTCCCCAATCATCTGGAAAGGTGAAAAAGAACAAATACTCAGATAAAAATGAATCATGTCATTTCGTGCAAAAGAAGAGCTAAAGCTCCTACACAGGAATAAGATGAAAGAAAATATATGGCAATTCGTTGATTTTCTAAATTAGAAATATTTGGGAAAGCATTATTACTTTCGAATTCCTTTTCCAAGGAAATATAGGTGCAAGGAAAGAAAAAAAGAAAGAAAACATATTAGTCAGTAAGAAATCTCAGAAATGTAATGGAAGATTTTCTTTCTTTTCAATTCTCAAAAGGTAAAATCAATTATATCAATTTTTTGCAAGAGAACACTAATACGTCTCCATAAGAATTAAATGAAAAAAAATATATAAAAAATATGATATAATAACAACTGAAGGTCCTTGCAAAAAAAAAGAAAAAAGAAATCCTCGTTGAATCGATATCTATTTCCTATTCTTTTTTTCCGAGGAAATGCATGTGCATGGAAAGTAACAAGACATTATTTCAACTAGTATCATATATCAGATTGCATAGAAGATACAGTTACCTTTAAACTAGAAATTATTTTTCATTACTTAGGGGTTTTTTTTTAGCAGATAAAATCAAAGGAAACATTTTACCTGTAACTGTCACAAGGATAATGCAGGTGCCAGTGTTTCCAGCAGAATCAACTGCCGAACAATTGACCTCGGTGTTCCTTACCCAGAATGTATCATTTGAGGTATGAGAACAAGACACATTAAGATCTCCATCTACGTTATCGTATGCCGTCGGATCAATCGTTACTGTTGATGAGAGGTCTAGGCCCATATCCGTAGTGGAAGTTACATTGGTGCAATTGAGAGTCGGCGTTTCATCATCTGAGAAGGAGAGCAAATACTCAGATGAAAATCATTTGTATCATTTTGTGCAAAAGAAGAGCAATACGTCTTATACAGGGAAAAAAAATAAGAGAAAACTCTTCGAAGTGAAAGAATTCGGGGATTTCCAAAAACAAAATCCTCGGTGAAGAAATATTGCTTCTAATTCCTTTTTCCGAGAAACTGCATCTTTTAGGTAATGGAAAAGGAAATTAATCAATCTGTATGAAAATCAGATTAGATGAAACTTTATTTTAAATAAGGAATCATTTCTTATAAAATAGTCTTGCGTTTTTAGACGATAAAAACAAAATAAATAATTTACCAGTAACTGTCACAAGGAAAATGCAGGTGCCTGTGTTTCCAGCAGAATCGATTGCCGAACAATTGACTTCGGTGTCCCCTACCCAGAATGTATCATTTGAAGTATGAGAACAAGACACATTAAGATCTCCATCTACGTTATCGTATGCTGTCGGATCAATCGTTACTGTTGATGAGATGTCTAGGCCCATATCCGTAGTGGAAGTTACATTGGTGCAATTGAGAGTAGGTGTTTCATCATCTGAGAAGGAGAGTAATTACTCGGATGAAAATCATTTATATCATTTCGTGCAAAAGAAGAGCAAACACGTCTTATAGAGGAAAAAAAAATGAGCGAGAACTCTGCAAAGTAAAAGAATTCGGGCATTTTCAAATGAAACAAAAAAGTCTTCGGGGAAGAAATATTGCTTCTAATTCTTTTTCCAAGAAACTGCATCTGCAAGATGAGAATAAAGTAAATATATCAATCAGTATGATTACCAGATTGGATGACACTTTCTTTTAAACCAGGAAACATGACTTTCTTGACTTAGTTCTATGCTTCTTCAGTAGATAAAATAAAAGAAACCTTTTACCTGTAACTGTCACAAGGAAAATGCAGGTGCCTGTGTTTCCAGCAGAATCGATTGCCGAACAACTGACTTCGCTGTCCCCTACCCAGAATGTATCATTTGAAGTATGAGAACAAGACACAGTAAGATCTCCATCTACGTTATCGTATGCTGTCGGATCAATCGTTACTGTTGATGAGATGTCTAGTCCCATATCCGTAGTGGAAGTTACATTGGTGCAATTGAGAGTCGGTGTTTCATCATCTGAAAACCAATTATATCATTTCGTGCAAAAAAAGGGCAATACGTATTATGTAACTGAATATGATAACTGAATCTATATAGCGCATTTTGCAGAGGATACAATGCGCTATCACTGGAAGTCTAAAAGCAAATCAAGATTTATACAAATATGTTTTCAAATGTTTCTTAAAATATAGGGAAAGCATATAACAAAGCTTTTTTTATCAGAGAAGAATTCGGAGATTTTGAAAGAAAACATATTCGGGAAGCAACATTCTCCACCCCCCCCCCCCCCCAAGGGAATACATGTACAAGGAAAAGAATGAGGCAAAATTAGTATGATAAAGGACAGATTGAATTACGTGGAAGATACGTTTCTTTCCTTTTTAACTAGAAAACAATTATCTAATGAATTAGTCTATTTTTTTTCAGGAGATTATCAGTATATATAACAAAACCTTTTACCTGTAACTGTCACAAGGAAAATGCAGGTGCCTGTGTTTCGTGCGGAATCAATTGCCGAACAATTGACCTCGGTGTTCCCTACCCAGAATGTATCATTTGAAGTATGAGAACAAGACACATTAAGATCTCCATCCACGTTATCGTATGCTGTTGGATCAAACGTAACTGTTGATGAACTGTCTAGTCCCATATCCGTAGTGGAAGTTACATTGGTGCAATTGAGAATTGGTGATTCATCATCTGAGAAGGAGAGCAAATACTCGGATGAAAATCAATAAATTATATCATTTCGTGCAAAAGAAGAGCAATATGTCTAATACAGGAAAAAATGAAAGAAAACTCTTCAGAGTTAAAGGAATCGGGGATTTTAGAATATAATTTAAAAAAAAATCTTCGGGGAAGCAACATTTCTTTTAATTCTTTTTTTCCAAGGAAATGCAGTGAAAGGTAAGAAAAAAAATTCAATCAGTCTGTATGAAAACCACATTAGATGACAATTTCGTTTAAATAAGTAATTAATATTTTTTATGACTTAGTCTTGCGATTTAACTAGATAAAAACAAAAGAAACTATTTACCAGTAACTGTCACAAGGAAAATGCAGGTGCCTGTGTTTAGTGCAGAATCAATTGCCGAACAATTGACCTCGGTGTTCCCTACCCAGAATGTATCATTTGAAGTATGAGAACAAGACACATTAAGCTCTCCATCCACGTTATCGTATGCTGTTGGATCAAACGTAACTGTTGATGAACTGTCTAGTCCCATATCCGTAGTGGAAGTTACATTGGTGCAATTGAGAATTGGTGATTCATCATCTGAGAAGGAGAGCAAATACTCGGATGAAAATCAATAAATTATATCATTTCGTGCAAAAGAAGAGCAATATGTCTTATACAGGAAAAAATGAAAGAAAAACTTTCAAAGTAAAAGAATTCGAGGATTTTCAAATAAAATTATAAATCTTGGAGGAAGAAATATAGCTTCTATTTTTTTTTCCCGAGGAACTGCATCTGCAAGGTAACAAAAAAAAATCAATCTGTGTGAATATCAGATTAGATAACACTTTCGTTTAAACTAGGAAATATTTTTTAAGACTTAGTCGTGCGTTTTTAGTAAATAAAAACAAAACATTTACCAGTAACTGTCACAAGGAAAATGCAGGTGCCAGTGTTTCCAGCAGAATCAATTGCCGAACAATTGACCTCGGTGTTCCCTACCCAGAATGTATCATTTGAAGTATGAGAACAAGACACATTAAGATCTCCATCTACGTTATCGTATGCTGTCGGATCAATCGTTACTGTTGATGAGATGTCTAGTCCCATATCCGTAGTGGAAGTTACATTGGTGCAATTGAGAGTCGGTGTTTCATCATCTGAGAAGGAGAGCGAATATCCAGATGAAAATCAGTTATATCATTTCGTTCAAATGAAGAGCAATATGTCATATACATGCAGGAAAAAAAATGAAAGAAAACTCTTCAAAGTTTAAGGATTCGTGAATTTTGAAATAAAATTTAAAAAAAAAAAATCTTCGGGGAAGCAAAATTATTTCTTTTTCCGAGGAATTGCATCGGCAAGGTTAGAAAAGGATAAATATGTCAATCAGTATGATAATGAGATTGGATGACACTTTTTTAAACTAGGAAATATTTCTTAAGACTTAGTCTTGCGTTTTTAGTAAATAAAAACAAAACATTTACCAGTAACTGTCACAAGGAAAATGCAGGTGCCAGTGTTTCCAGCAGAATCAACTGCCGAACAATTGACCTCGATGTTCCCTACCCAGAATGTATCATTTGATGTATGAGAACAAGACACATTAAGATCTCCATCTACGTTATCGTATGCTGTCGGATCAATTGTTACTATTGATGAGATGTCTAGTCCCATATCCGTAGTGGAAGTTACATTGGTGCAATTGAGAGTCGGCGTTTCATCATCTGAGAAGGAGAGCGAATATCCAGATGAAAATCAGTTATATCATTTCGTTCAAATGAAGAGCAATAGCTCTTATATGGGAAAAAATTGAAAGAAAGGTCTTCAAATTAAACGAATTCGGGGGTTTTCAAAGAAAATTAAAAAAAAAAAAACTTCGGGCAAGAAATATTGCTTCTAGTTCTTTTTCCAAGGAAATGCATGTGCAAGGTAAGAACAAAGAAAACATATCAATCAATATGATAATCAGATTGGATGACACTTTTTTTTCAACTAGCAAACATGACTTTCTTGACTTAGTTATAGGCTTCTTCAGTAAATAAAAACAAAATAAACTATTTACCAGTAACTGTCACAAGGAAAACGCAGGTGCCCGTGTTTCCCGCAGAATCAATTGCCGAACAATTGACCTCAGAGTTCCCTACCCAGAATGTATCATTTGAGGTATGAGAACAAGACACATTAAGATCTCCATCTACGTTATCGTATGCTGTCGGATCAATCGTTACTGTTGATGAGAGATCTAGTCCCATATCCGTAGTGGAAGTTACATTCGTACAATTGAGAGTCGGTGTTTCATCATCTGAAAAGTTGAAAAAGGAACAAATACTCAGATGAAAATCAATTACATCATTTCGTGCAAAAGAAGAGCTATACGTCTTGTATAGAAAAGAAAACTTTCATATGGTGGAAAGATTCGGGGATATCGAAAGAAAATTATTCGGGGAAGTAACATTACTTCTGTTGTTTTTTTTTTCCAGGAAATGCATGTAGAAAAAAGGAAAGACACAAAAAATATACCAAAACAATATGAAAAGGGATGGATTGAATAACGTGAAAGATACATTTCCTTTTTATCTAATGAATTATTCAAATGGGTTTTTTTTTTTTTTTCAGGTGCCAATGTTAACTGCAGAGTCTATTGCCGAACAATTGTCCTGGGTGTTGCCTAGCCAGAATGTATCATTTGAAGTATGAGAACAAGACACGCTACGATCTCCATCTACGTTATCGTATCGTAACTGTTGATGAGATGCCTAGACCCGTATCCGTTGTGGAAGTGACATTGGTGCAAATGAGAGCCGGTGCTTCACCATCTGAAAACCAATTATATCATTTCGTGCAAAAAAAGAGCAATAGGTATTATATAATAATCATAATAATAATAACTGGATCTATATAGCGCCTTTTGCAGAGGATACAAGGCGCTATCACTGGAAGTCTAAAAGCAAATCAAGATTTATACAAATATGTTATCAAATGTTTCTTAAAATATAGGAAAAGCATATAACAAAACTTTCTTATGGTAGAAGAATTTGGGGATTTTGAAAGAAAACATATTCGGGAAGCAACATTACTTCCTTGATTTATATTTTGCAGAGGATTTATTATATAATAATCAAAATAAATAATCATAATAATAATAACTGGAGCTATTAGCGCCTTTTGCAGAGGATACAGGGCGCTAACACTTAAAGTCTAAAAGCAAATCAAGAATTATACAAACATGTTTTCAAATGTTTCTTGAAATATAGGGAAAGCATACAACAAAACTTTCTTATGGTAGAATTCGGAGATTTTGACAGAAAACATATTCGGAGAAGCAACATTACTTCTCACCCTTTTTCCGAGGAAATGCATCTGCAAGGTAAGAACAAGCCAATAGGAAGATTGTGTCTCGCCCACCCGTGGCTAAATAACACGAAAGTTTCCCCAAGTACATCCCTTGCCCTAACCAAGTTTGATGTCACAAGAAAGTCTTGCAGGTCGTAAAGTTTGACCTAAAATGACCTTTCACCTTACCATGTGACCTGACAGCACAATAGCATGAATGTACCCCTAGTGCATCTATCACCCAAATTTGGTTGCTATTGCAGCAACATGTGCCAAGTTATCCGTCATAAGAGAGTCTTGCAGGTAAACTTTAACGTTTGAAATACAAGAAATGACAGAGGAAAAGCAAATTCAAGAATTTGAAAACATCTGTAACATATGACCTCCAATGACCTTTCACCTTATCATGTGAAGTCCAACAGAATGATAACATGCACTTCCCCTTAGTGATCTGCAACCCAAGTTTGAATGAAAAGTGTGACACGGTTGCAAAGTTTTGTGTCATAAGAGAGTCTTGCACGTAAACTTTAACCGTTCAACGTTTGACCTGTAATGACCTTTGACCTGACCATGTGACCTCTGACTGGACCATAACATGCAGGTCCCCTTAGTGCATCGACAACCCAAGTTTGATAGATAAGTGCCACACGGTTGCAGAGTTTTGTGTCATAAGAGAGTCTTGCACGTAAACGTTAATGTTTGACCTGAAATGACCTTTGACCTTACCATGTGACCTATGACTGGACCATAACATGCAGGTCCCCTCAGTGCATCGACAACCCAAGTTTGATAGATAAGTGCCACACGGTTGCAGAGTTTTGAGTCATAAGAGAGTCTTGCACGTAAACTTCAACGTTTGACCTGAAATGACCTTTGACCTTACCATGTGACCTCTGACTGGACCATAACATGCAGGTCCCCTCAGTGCATCTACAACCCAAGTTTGGTTGAAAAGTGAGTCACGGTTGCAAAGTTATGTGTGATAAGAGAGTCTTGCACGTCAACTTTAACATTTGACCTGAAATGACCTTTGACCTTACCATGTGACCTCTGACTGGACAATAAGATGCAGGTCCCCTTAGTGCATCTACAACCCAAGTTTGATTGAACAGTGTCACACAGTTGCAGAGTTTTGTGTCATAAGAGAGTCTTGCACGTAAATTTTAACGTTTGACCTAAAATGACCTTTGACCTTACCATGTGACCTCTGACTGGACCATAACATGCAGGTCCCCTTAGTGCATCTACAACCCAAGTTTGGTTGAAAAGTGAGTCACGGTTGCCAAGTTATCTTTCATAACGTTTGTGACGGACGGACGGACGGACGACGGACGGACGACGGACGGACGACGGACGGACGACGGACGGACGACGGACGGACGACATTTGGATCCCTTAGTCTCGCCTTCACCTCCGGTGGGCGAGACAAAAAAGAAAATCTATCAGTCAGTATGGTAATCAGTTTGGATGACACTTTCTTTTGAACTAGGAATCATTTCTTATGACTCAGTCTTGCATTTTTAGTAGATAAAAAACAATAGAAACATTTCACCTGTAACTGTCACAAGGAAAATGCAGGTGCCCATGTTTCCAGCAGAATCTGTTGCCGAACAATTGACCGAGGTGTTCCCTACCCAGAATGTATCATTTGAAGTAAGAGAACAAGAAACATTAAGATCTCCATCTACGTTATCGTATGCTGTTGGATCAATCGTAACTGTTGATGAGATATCTAGTCCTATATCTGTAGAAGAGGTTGCATTGGTGCAATTGAGAGCCGGTGCTTCGTCATCTGAAAAGTGGAAAAAGGAGCAAATACCCAGATGACAATCAGTTACATTATTTCGTGGAAAAGAAGAGCAACACGAATAGGGACTGCCTCGACAGAACCTTTGCTTGGTTCTTTTGCAGTTTCCCATTTTTTGTTCATTACTATACATGTGCTGTGAATATCCATTGTACACTTTTACTCTTTGTTTCTTATCTTCTAACCCTCTTTTTTATCTCTCTCT
This sequence comes from Echinometra lucunter, assembly GCA_029962745.1. Taxonomy (NCBI): domain Eukaryota; kingdom Metazoa; phylum Echinodermata; class Echinoidea; order Camarodonta; family Echinometridae; genus Echinometra; species Echinometra lucunter. The sequence goes on along the minus strand of CM057163.1, from coordinate 25,988,284 downwards.
CTCTCTCTCTCTCTCTACTTTTTGCTTGTTTTTCTTGGGGGGGGGGGGGGTTGCACGTTTCATATGCTAAATGTAACTATACGTGTATCTTTTAATGGACCTGAAAAAATGAATAAATGAATAAATGAAAACGATCTATATAGGTAAAGCATAAATGAAAACTTTCTCATGGTACAAGAATTCGGGGAGTTTGAAAAAAAAAATATTTAGGGCACTGGCGTAGGTAAGGGGGGGGGGGCACAAGCGGGTCATGCCCCCCCCCCCCCCCCGATGTTCGGCAAGCCAAAAACAAAAACAAAAACAAAAATATTTTAATAAAGTCCCCTTCACATAAATTACCCTACCCCTGTCCTGCGAAATGAAAGTAAAACGTAAATATGCCACTTTTTCGTATAATTTGACTCGAATCTCAAGAGAAGAGGGCCTTCAGCGGCTTCTTCGGGTGTACGTGTACCGTACGTTATAAGCATGCATGTACCAGTGATACACAACGTACATAATATATGGCAAGAATTGCCCAAACACAACAGTATGTGCGTCTTCTCAAATTTTAGCAATTTTTGCAAGGATATGCTTTATCATTTATTGAAAAAGACTGTGTTTTTTTGTTTTTGTTTAACCAATCATAATGATTTTGACATCTTTAGAATCCTTGGAATTTTTACATCTCGATTTCTTTTCTTTCAGCTGTATATGACAATTTGGCGCGAAGTTACGACAGTCGGCAGTTTCGCGAAGCTGAGAAAAACGCGCATTTACTTAAAGGAATGGGGCAAACTGGAAAAAAGTATTTCAAAGAAGACGGTATTTTTTTTTCAAATTAATGAATATTGATTATAACTGTATGAAAGAGGGGAATTCAAAATTTAATAAAATGAAAATCCGCAATTTTGAGCGCGTTTTCTACACGTACAGACATGGTTTTGGGGCTGCGCGAAAAGTGAACATCATAATTATGATTTAGAATGAATTTCAACTTAACATAATGTTGAACGATGTCGAATGTCGAATGTGCAAAATAACGCAAAAATGCGCAAGAGATGCCTTTTTTATATTCCGCAATAGATCCTTAGAAAGGGTGGAGACAACCTCCCCCCCCCCCCCCGCTTTTTTTTACATAATATTCTGAAAGAGTATGACTTGTAAATTTGAATTTATGAAGAAAAATGGCCATTTCCTGGTTAAAAAGTCATGATATTCTCATGTCAAATCAACAATTTGATTTTAAATTTATGACGTCATATTTCCTGTATTCAATTGGGGTTATTTTTAATTTGGACAATGGTATCATAGTCTTATTTTACAATCAAAAGCGGCATGTCAATTGTTCACGTTTTACGTGTATTCTGTATAGGGCATGATCTTTTCTCACTTCTTGATTCTACATTGTCGTCTTTTTTTTTTTTTTGGGGGGGGGGGCAAAAGCTCCGTTATTTCTGGTCGATTTTTGCCCAGCTTCGAGTATGCTGTAGCTGAGAAAATCCTAATATGCCCCTTATATATTCTGTCAATATTTGTACAGTTTCCATTTGTGGAATGGAATCACATGGGTAATTGTATTGGATTGGGGTAGATTCCTTTGTATAATGACGGGTGCCTTCTTTTGTAGTATCTGGTGTTTTCTTTCCAATACTGATACCCCCCCCCCCCCCCATCTGATATTGCCCGCTCTTACAACAAATAAATGCTTCTGTTGTATCATTTTGCAAACAGATACGAGTGCAAAATTCGGATAGTAAAATTGGGTTCATTATTTCCGATGTTCACAAATCCCCAAACAATACAGTGTTAATATATTCCATCTTCGGAATTACTTTAAATGTTAACTAGTAATTATGAAGTCATATTTCATTTTCGGACTATAAAACCTCGCTTACCTTTCCTACTTACGAATTACGATGGTGTAAATACATGAAATGGGAATTGCAAACGTCTTAAAACCTATCCTTCTTTTTTCTTTCTTTTATTTTACATTGATTGACTTGTTTTATCTAGAATAATTTGAAGATGTCTGAGGGTTACGGGTGGCGTCAAATCCAACCTAAGCGACTATATCATACCCATCGACTTTTGCATTTTTGAAGAAAAGGAGCTGCATCATTTTCTTCTATCCCTATTTTAATGGCAAAATACAACAACAAACAAACAAACATCAATGACATTTTAGATTCAGGCAAATCCGAGAAGTATATGCTGCTCCATGCAACAATTGCTCAACACCATTACATTTTCAACATGTTAACACTGGGGCTTTTTATGGGCTCCTAATTCAGTTTGATATCACCGACCACTGATCCATGGTCCGTGAGCACTTTGCACCATGAAGACATTCCACAAAAAAAAATATTGGCTCATGATAACAATTCAATGGAAAAGTCGGCCTGTTTGCAAGAAATAAAGGACCCTGTGAACATTTCAAAAGATCTGATTAATTATTTATCATTAAGACAAAACATAAACAAAACATTTATGAATTTCGTATCTTTTTCATCCTCCTTTATGAAAGAGTACCAAGTAGGCCTACTTAGCTGCGTTAGAGGCCTATGGGCCACATGTGTGTTCAGAATCGGATTTGAATAGGTGCCCCATATTGCCGATGTGGCATAGGCCTAATCATATGAGAAAGAAGCGAACTAAAGAGTTTTTTTTTTCATCCTTAAAAAACAAACACACAAAAAAATGAATCAATATAAGCTCAAAATTGGCCGGTAACATGATATCATTTTAACACAATACTTGCTCAATATTATCACATTTCGAGCAACTTTTGCAAATGAGCCCACTTTACAACCACGTGCAATGGGTACCTTAATTTGTATTGATATCAGCCATTATTTAATCAAGGTTCGTATACATTTCAAATTTGAAAATTCATACGAGAAGGGGGCCAAATGCCAGTTTTTAAGATTAAAAGGGCCCCTGTAAATGTTCCTCTAGGGTTCTAATTTGTTGATTTGCCATCGGGAGATTACACGAGAAGCAAACAATATACATGTTTCTCACTAATTTTCAGCCTCTGTGTGTGAAATGACACAATTTTTACCATGTATTAAAAAGGATTCAAAATTGGGCACTTTGGGCACCTACAGATAGTTTCACAAAAGCAGCCAATGACATTGGTTACTTCAACAGGAATTTAGATAAAGTATGCTGCTCATATACCGGCTCAACACTATTACGTTTTCAGCATGTGTAACAAGTGGGCCCATTTTAACATTACGGGCACCTAATTCATATTGATATCAGTCGTCATTTATCCAGATATCATAGATGACCAACTCAAATTGCAAAATGCAGATATTCACAACAAATTAACCGCTATGATGAACATTTATGGGAAAAGGAGCTCGATGAGCTCTTGAAAAGTTCTGAGTTAATTTTAACATTAGAATAATGTAGAAGAAACAGTATTCTTGCATATTTCTCACTTTTTTCACTCTCTATACATGAAATTATGTGGATTTTACATAAAAAGACCTAGTATGGGTACTTTGGCACCGATTTTCAAAAAATCAGTCGGCGGCATCGTTTTCGGCATTGAATTTTACTTATGAATCCACTACAAAAAAGTGAACACCATTTCCCTGTTGGAGCCGGTTGTGTACCTAACTACATATGTTGTTTTAGCACTTTCTGTGAACATGAATATCATTAAGACTAACATCGGAACTGTCTGCATACCCGACGGAACATCTGTATGCAGTGGTGTATCATGCGTCAGCACATGGAAGGGGGTACCGTGCTTGGCCATACACTGATTTTTTTTCCGAGGGGGGGGGGGGGGGGTGGGGGGCAAAGCGCGTACAATTTTCTAAGAAATACAAAAGCGAAGGAGCGAAGCGACCGAGCTGGTAATGAGGGCGCTTTTGCATTTTAAAAATTAAAATTGAAGGATCTGGTACCAACTTTGGTCGACTTTGAGGACAATTTTCAGCAAAAAAAAAAAAAAAAAAAAAAAATTCAAAATTTCTACGTACGGCCATGGCACCACGTTTGTGCCGGTGTGTGGTTATTTCTATCCTGTTAGCAATAAAGGCCTACCCTTTTTTCATTGTAGAAGTGTTATTTCGTCATACGGTATATACATAAGCTATTCAATCCCCTGTAGGAATCCATTTAGGTAACTCGCTCACCGGCCGAAACCATTTTGTTTTTACATGTGAGCAAAGGCAGCGACGCCCCCCCCCCCCCCCCCTCCCCGGCGCATACATACATATATGTATGTACGTCTGTATGTATGTAAGTTTGGATCGTCAGTAAACTACAGTAAATGTTTTTATTTTTTGTAATTTTGTAAACCTCCTCCCTGCCCAAATATTATGATACTTTGCTAACTCGCTTCTGAAATGAGCTGATTGCTGTGCCCGAAATTATCTTGGTTCTAGCTTTTGCTAGCAATCAGGGGCGTACACAGCAGGGGGGGGGGGGGGGGGGGGAAGGAGGGGGATGAGGGAGGGGGGGGGGGGAGGGGGATGAGGGCTATGCATCCCCCCTCTTCACAAGGTGGGGGGATGACATGTACAATCATCCCCCCCCCAGGTTTTAGGGAAGGATGTTTGCTTACAAACTGAATTAACATGTTTAGAAATGATAGGAACAACAATAATAAAAAAATATTAAAAATAATCATTATAACAACAATAATAATAACAAACACAACAACAATAATAATAATAATAATAATAATAATAATAATTACTAATGTATCATTATTATTATCATGCTTATGATAATAATGATAGTTATCATCATAATGATCATCGTTAATGTGACTGAAATGACAATTACTATCATAACTATATTGATCATTATTCTGATTAATGTAGTTATTTATATTACATTAGGGTAATTTCGGCGCCGTCACAGTTTTTCTGTTCTGGTGTAACAACAAAATTATTTTAAAAAAAATGAAAGATATCGTGATGCAAATATGCAAAAATGTGTGTCAGTCCATATTCTGTATTCGTTTGTCACGGTGCATATATCTTCTGTTTATGTCTGTGCATTCGGGTGTATGTGTGTGTGGCAGGGGATGCATGGCCGTACGCAGACATTTTGAAAACTTAAATATTTTTACTGAAAATTTTCACAAAAATCAACAAAAATGTGCACCAAATCCTTCAATTTCATTTTTTTAAATGCAAAAGCGCATCCATGACAAGCTCGTTCGCTTCGCTCCCTCGCTTTCGTGGTTCTCGAAAATTTTTACGCATCTTGCCTCCCCCCCCCGGAAAAAATGTCTGCGTACGGCCCTGAAATTGATCCCCCCCCCCCCAGGTGTAAGAACCAGTCTACGATACTGCTAGCGATAGTAGCGAGCTGGGGAACAAAAAGATGGGATTTTTTTTTCTAGGCCATTATCTACTGAAAGGGCCCTTTTTAAGGTAAACTTCTAGTAGTGAAATCCATATGTAGTTATATTATTAACATTCTATATTAGTGGAACAATAGCAGAGTGTAAAATCAGATTGAGACACAAGATGCA